>OZ023211.1:7784512-8384512 GCA_963995525.1 Escarpia spicata
AATTTGCATTAACTGCTGTAACGTAGTTGTACCTACACAGAACCTTTATGTATTCCTATATATCCTTTCCAATGTGATACATGTATATGTTACAAAAACTCTGATAAAACATAGTTGGGCATGAGCGACAAACGGTGGCACCACTTTGCGGAGCTAGCCTGATTAACAGAGGCTACTCGGAGACTATCGACGTTGGCATTTTCAAAAAATTTAAACTGTTTATTTATAGCACGATCGATTCCTTTTAGATATGTTATTTGATTTGATATGCATAACTGCGCTGCTCGCCTAAAACCCATGACACGCTTGAACACGCAAACATCGGTGTTACGTGATCTAGCTAGTGACATATCGACGCCGCTTAAAGGTCAACAACAAAGGTGCTCAGTACCGACACGCACGAGTGACCTCGTGACGAAACACCAGCCAGCTCGTACTTTACGACTAACGGATAAGTCGCTACTCGTTGTTCCTGTGCCACAAAAAACAAAACAGCACGGCTTCGGGCAGCGATCACGTGGTTATTGGTCTGGCGCTACTGAGTCTAATTTTCGGGAAATCCGTTCGTCAGATTTTTTTAAGAAACCCGTCTGATTTTCCCCTTCATCTATCACTTGCGCATATTTAACTTTATCTTCATCCTCGTTTGTAGATTACAGTCTTAACATTTTCTACTCGAATATTCCGTGAAATACGTGGAGTACTTTCAAGTACAGTATTATTATTAAGACACCACAAAGTAGTGCCATTGCTGGATCTGACCAACGACAACGTTTTTGTTAGATAGTTCTTACCGGGTCTCCGCTAGGCAACGCTGAACTCGGCTCTTCGGGGAAGCCGGGTTGTATATTTGTAGCTCCACTTGTAGCCACGGCTCCATTTACACCATTACTGTTTCGACCCTTGTGTTTGCCCATTGCTGCAGCTTCGATTAACGTCGAGTCGATCCATGTACGTCTGTCCGCAAGAAGCATGAAGTAGCATAGTGGTTATTGCATAACTATGAATCAATTAATTTTCTCAGAAATTGTTTCGATTTCCGAAAAATGTCCACGTTAAAGTTCACCGAGTAGCTTCGGTTAACAAGGCTACGTAAGGCGGCGCCACCGTTTATCTCTGTTTATATAAACGTTACGCAATTAATATTTCATAAATCACGTTAACTCAACTGAACAAATCGAAGACTCTAAAGTTATGTGCATCTTGTGGGTGATAAGCTAGAACCACTTAATGAGAATTGAATGATTATGTATATTTACTTGTGTATATTGTCATATGTGTAATGATTTCCTGGAAATACCTACGAGGTTAGACAACGAGCGACTTTGATCTACGAAACTCCGTCGGGTGGCGCCACCGTTTGTCGTGCAAAACTATGGGTCAATTCATTTTCTCAGAAACACCCAGGCTACATAAGGTGGTGCCACCGTTTATTACTCTCGCTCAATGGCCCCTTTCGTAAATATTTTGTTTTACAATGCGGCAGGTGGCGCAATTGATGTAATAGGAGTCGCAATAACGGGCGTTAGGGCTCATGCTAGAGTTATACTTCCTGTTTCGTTCCATCAAAAAGTGCAGAGATTCTTTTCGAGAAATGATTTGTTACAAAAATTCACATATTCTGACATAAATGCATTTGAGTAGACATATGTTCAGATGTGATTGTAGAAGGTGTTACCTGTAAAATGGTGGATTTCTAGATGATTTGAATAAGCGGAAGGTTATTTGGCAACAATTTGCCTGTTTGACCCTTTGGCGGAGTAATGCTTGCCAGCATTCATAAATATTGACGGGTGTCACACATACAGGCATATTGCGAGACCTAGAAATATTAAATTTTTACTAAACCAGACCAGCATGTCAATGAGATGATGTAACAGCAGGAGAGAAGTTTAAGAATTTGTGTAGGTCACGTGTTCTTATAATCAGACAAGACGAAAACAAACTGTATATTGACCCCGTCAATAACGAAAAGTGCTACAAACGTCCAAGAGATATGCAATATGTAGATATTGCTTGGGTAATTATATTACCAATATTTAATAGTAATTGTTTGCATTGCAACGAAATTGATATCATATTAATATTATATTATTACAATGATTCTGAATTACATTCGCAATCTCCCATCCTTGGAAGAATGACGCAGGCAACTGAAGCTAACAACGTTTTATAACATAGCACAAGGCCTGGTCTCACCACTACAGGCGGACGCCTTCCTTACACCAGCCAACAGAAACAAACAGGATCAGACCAATCACCTAAGAGGGATACTTAACTAACAACATTATACAAATGTAAACCAATAACAACAGCCGCTGCTTCAAAGTATCCCCTTCCAAGACTGACCCATATAGAGGCTCATTCTTTGTAAAGACCGTCATCGAATGGTAAGCTCACATAGACACCATTTACAACTTGCTCACACCTAATACATTTTCGTCTGCAATTGGGAGGCAGAGAGTTTCATGCAATGGTTTGCAACCTTCCGCGTGTTTTAACAGTGCTGTGTAAAGTATTTAAAAATACTTATTTCTTATACATTTGCGCTGTGCACACCCTAAATGTCACGTTAAAAGATTGGCTTCTGTGATACACCCACATAAACATAGATCAACAATGGGACTTTCAAATTAAAATGTTTTTGTCAAAATTATCAATTTTTGACAAAATACATAAGCCGGCAAACTGAGATATCCTCGTGATTACTGTAGTTAGACCTAGTTTCTACATTATTGTGAACATCAGTTTATTTAAGCACTTCCCAGCATCTAAATCGATATTATGAAAATAGTTACACCAATACAGACTGAGATAGGCCTACTTTGGCTGTGAACTACCGGTAAAACTAAAAATGGGCATTAGTCAGACAAAGGCTGCTCTCTCCGTGCTGTTTTAACTTGTTTTCTTCACTGAGTTACAGTAAATTTCCAAATATTTGTTACAATGAATTACGAATTATATTAACCAAATAGAAAGTGTCTGAAAATAATGTTTAACGTCCTTATCAGTATTCAGTCGTACTCCGATTCGTATCGAGGCGCCACCGCACGGATTAGATAACACTAAATCCGAATCGCACCATTGGGTATCATCAGAGCTTTTGTGGTGTAGGCTACTTCACATTGGAAAAGAAATATCGAAATGCTTCGTTGTCAATTCGCAAAAATTGTTGTTTTGAATGTGGAAATATTGCGACCGCACTGAGCATCAAAGAGCTTTGCCGTTAAACCAGTCGAAGTCTGTTATATGGATATGATTTGTTAACTTTTTGCTGGAGAAAAAAATAAAAAGTGTACAAATATTTCGGGTTATTAAACGCAATTTGGCGGGATGTGAATCTACAACTTATTAATCCTAGTCTCAAGAATAGTATATTAATCAATGTAAAAGAGATAGATAACCTCCATTTAAAACGGAAACAAAAGGTATATTAATAGTAAAGTTAATTCCCTTGCCAATTAATATAACTGGTAACAGTGGTGAAGAAGCTATTGTGAATATTGTTCATAACTTGTTTAATTGTGCATATAACACTAGCATTTGATGTTAGTTATGAAAACAGCATTAAAGTGTTACCTGAAGAAGTCAAAGATGCTATAAGAAACTTTGACAGTGACAAGAGTTGTGGCCTTGATGGTGTTTATGCAGAGCACCTGAAGTACTGCAATCGTACAGTGAACGCATTCTGCCTTTACTGTCAATGTGCTTCACGGGTCTGTTGGTGCATGGCGCACTGCCGAGTTCTTGATTACTGTGATATTAGTGCCCATAATCAAGGATAATACCGGCAAGATAAACAGAAAAGACAACTACAGGCCAATAACACTGGCAAGTGTTATGTCTAACGTTTTTGAAATAATCTTGCTCAGCAGAATTGATGACTTTTTAACAACCGGTGACAACCAGTTTGGTTTTTAAAAGAAGTATGGCACTGACATGTGCATTTATGTACTAAACGAAGTTATTGCTAAATATCAAGCTTTAATAGCTGTTTGTTTATATGTTTTCTTAATGCCTCCAAGGCTTTTGACAGTGTAAATCATACCATACTTTTCAAAAACCTAATTGACAGACGTGTTCCGGGTTACATTATTATAATTCTAGTGTTTGGACAAAATGGGTGTACTGGGTTCAAGTATCCTCTGTTAAAGATTTGGCACATGAACGAAGACCCTAATGCACTGGTAACGGAGTATATGTGACGAATGTGAACCCTCAACCCAGATATTTGATAATATAACTTTAGTCCTTTCGGGTAGATGGTCTTTCCTGCAAAAAGTTAAACCTAAAAAAGAGAACATGTATGATTAATGGTACGTCCAAATAACGATTATCGGTCTATACAACGGAGTCGAGAACGAGTGATTATCCAACTATCGCCCAGGAATGCATTCAGCCGTTCCATTCCCATGTCAACAGACATTAAACAATGACCAATTGGACAAGACTGAGGATAACAACCAAGGGTTACCCTCCTTTGTCCTATTAAATAAAATATATGAATACATATCTTTTTTACGGGATGTGGGGTGTCTGAATGGACTAGATACGTGGTGTATGGTGTTCATGATATACATTGTAGAATGAAGACATTGCACATGCTGGGGCACAGTTTCGTCCGGCGTGTGGCCGATGAGATCAACCGGAAGGACCTCGATCTAGGAGATCAGGTCGAAGGAATCGAGGTGCGGGGCAATGGCGGTATGCGGGTGTCCGGCGTGTACCGGTGTCGCGCTTACATTTATCCGGGCGTTAAATTTTATCCGGGTGATGTTTAAGTGCATGTGTAAGGCATCATATTTGGCACCAGTCGATCAGGTAGTGATAAATAAGTAGTTAAATATGTTTCGTTTGTTGTCGTAACACGAGCGTTATAGTTAGAATACATAATTATAATTTGCTGTTTCAAATTTGTGACCAAATATAAGAGTAAGTCAAGTGAGGTGTGCATAGAGAGGAACCTGTTTTACGACATATAATTGTTTATGTCTGTTGGAAGCAATTTTTTTTATGTATATATATACATATATAAACATATATAAACATACATAACGCCCGGATAAATGAAAACGCGACAGTCGTAGCTGGTGCTAAATATATTTCTCTAGATACGCGCACGCGCAGAAACGTCACCTGGATATTATTTAACGTCCGGATAAACGTAAGCTCGACACCGGCAACTGCCATTTGTCCGCCGGGTGGCACCATTGATCGACTTTCTAGATATTGGAACTAATGACCTGAACAAAGACCCCATATGGCTAGCAGTAAAGATCATGTACGCGGCGCGAACTCTTGGGCAGATACCTGGTGTCAAGCAAGTGATAGCTTCGGGAGTGATGAGGAGTTCTGACCGGAGGCGGAAGGACTTTAACCGTGTAAGATTCGCACTGAAATATGAACTGAAACGGTTGGGGATCAGTTTCGATAACAATTATATATGCAATCACAGAGGGTTTGATACAAGACGGAAGGAGTATTTGAATCCGATTGGGACGATGCTATATTTAAAAAAAACATACGGTGTGCCGTACGAATGTATGCGCAGAAATAAAAAAAATAAACAGGGGAATGCGAAGTTTTGTTGCTGCCCACAGTGCCGCTACTGCTGACCACCCCACACCTCCACAAACACGTGTCGTTGTTATTAATAATTAATACATGGGCATTCAGTAATTAGTTTGGATGGAAAACCTGTAAAAACGAAGTTATGCATGGAATATATCTATCCTATCATAGTAGACGGAAACATGTGCAGCCGTACCAGCCAGCACTGCTGCAACCCGACAACCCCACACGTAGCCTAATCCCCCCCAACAATTACACAATTGCACTAACACTACGACGTCTCACAGTGTCCTAATCATTAGGGACATTGTTCTGTAGAAGTCTATTGTTCATTGTAGTATGATGGCCACCAGCATATCTTTCAGATTCTTGTTCTTTGAGAAAGCGGTTATAAACCTCGGCGTGTATATTTCTGGATACGCGGCTTGAAGCAGTTCATAGGTGGCTTTAGCCAGTTTAGCAATTGTCCATCCCTGGTGGGAGAAGCGATTCACAAAAGGAATAATGTCAAAAGAGCCTCTCTAACATTCAATCCCCCTGACAGCGTAGTTTTAAGTCTTGTAATCCATTTTCATTCACAATTTCGTCTGTAAATGGTTTCTAATGAGGCGACGTCAGAAAATGGCCCTGATTCCAAGATTGTGATTCGCAAAGCGGACAAAGAATGACTAGCTCCGTTAAAACACATGGCCACTTATGTGTCGTTGTGATGTTGTATGTCCGATCTGTGATTATTTACATGTGTTCGGAGTTGATTGCTAGTCTCACCCACGTATCTTGCAGGGCAGGCGTTACAGGTAATTAGGTACACCACACTGGACGCACCGCAATTGTTGACCTTGCCCTGTGGTGGCCTCCATGTGTTGTTAATAGGTGTGAAATCTACAAATACCGTACAGGCTAGACACTTTTTACATGGCATTTCACGGCTTGTTCTTTCTTGTTCTGATGTTTAATGTCCGCTAGGAGAGTGCTATTAATGTGCCTTAAAACGCGATGTATAATTCCTTTGCCTCAGGCTGTGAAAACGTGTTTGTACGGCCTCCTCAAAGTCTGATTTATTTTTGCAAATCCTGTGAAATCGTAATAGTTACGACTAGATGTTACCAGACAAGGTACTCGTTTCGGATGGAACGAGTATTTGTACAGTAGTTGATATGTATATGTTGGTTTAACGTAAATCTTGTTGTCAAGATGTCCCGTCGAATTAAATCGTTCGCCTTTAAAGACCGTAGTATCCAAGAAATCTATTGAGTGTTTAGTCGTAACTAACGTTAATTTTACGCAATTTTTATGGCTATTTAGTATTTTCTAAAAACTAGGAATTCATAATTCCCATTTGCCCACTTTCCGAAGATATCGTCAAAATATCGTAAATAGATTAATGGTAATTTGTTGCATTTCCTTAGCGCTTGTTTCTCTCACTTCGCCATAAAAAGATTGGCAAAGTTAGGAGCAAATCAATTTGAAGGAACCAATTTGATACGAATAAAATGTCGCTGTGTTCTAAGGAAATTTTAAGTAGTTCTAAAATATCTGCGTCTAGGCGGTCAAAATCCGGGTTTCGTAAAAAAAAGCCTGTCTTACTGCTTCAGTCCCTGAAATATTGTCAATATTGATGTACAGACTTTCTACATTCATAGAGAACAGTAGCGCATCACTGGGAATTTCGATTCTAGTCACTTTATGTTTTTAACATGCGAAGGATGCATTACTGCCAATGGGGCTAAAATAGTCAATATACTCAGCTATTTTATATGAGGCGCTGTTGCAATCGGATATGATCGGTCGTCCTTGAAGGCATTTGAGGCTGAGGCCATTTATCTTTAACCTTATGAATCTTGGGTAATAGATATAGAGCAGACGTGGTCGAGGTGTATCCTAAATAATCTCGTTGCTTCTTGGATATGTAACCTGTTTATCGTAATCTGTCTAGTTTTGCCGAAATGCGGACTAGGGCTTGTGGATAGACCGGTGTCTAGTTTAGTATAATGATTTTTGTTCGCAAGCTGTCGATTCGCCTCTGCGACATAGTTTTCTTTGGACATGATTACAGTGGCCGAGCCTTTATCGGCAGGTTTAATAATAATAATAGATGAGTTTCTATTGAGTGCCGACATCGGCGCCAATTACAACTCTGACAAATTACCAACACTGTTCCGGTGTTTGTTATTTTTGAGCTAAAATCGTTACGTTTTTCCAATTTAGAGTCAATGTCCTCGTTGTGGCAGGGCAGATTCCAAGTTGATTTTTCTGTAAAGTGCTCTTTTAATTTGGTTGATTTCGTTCTGTGAAAATATCGTAGTTGGATATGTCTAGCAAAACGCCTGATAGATAGATGCCTGCAGGTCTTCTGAATAATTTGTCTGTGGTGTTGGTATAAATTGTAATCGGAAATTTAGGATTTCCGACGTGTTTCAGATAACAATAGATGGCTTAAGTTGATAATCGCGAGAGTTGTATAGGTGTGCAGTTGGTCATCCTCCGGAGGGCATATAGTCGGCCATTTTGTTTCCGGTGATGTGACTTCTAGTTCCGGTCACGTGACCAGAATTGACCAATCATGTGACCGGAAACAAAATGGCTAACCAAGGGTCCTGCTGAGGATAACCAGCTGCACTCCTACACTACTCGTGAGATTGCGCAGATCATTGGACTTGTTTTGTGCGGTATGGTTGTATTCGATGTTTCTTAGTTTAAATGGCACAACTAATGTGTTAACATTTTGTTCGCTATTTCTGGTGTCCAAGGAATACTGTCTGATGTGTCTGTCTTGAACGATGACTCCTCACATTTACGTATTACAACAATGCCCTTAATGTCTAGTAGGCTCTCCGAAGATCTCATAATGTATTCTAGTTCTACGAGAGGTAATCTGTCAGAAAAGTTTATTTCGGGTAAGGTGATAATTGAGTGAGGAAAACACTTGCCTGCTCGAGCCGCCATCGTTCGCAAATTAGGGATGGTCGTCACACTTGGTTTGTTCGCTCTGTCGTTGATTCCCACCGATAGGATCACAATCTCTGGATGCGTGCCGTCTGTCTCTGAGAGATGCATCATCATCTGTTCGAGATTCCTAATTTTAATAATAATAATAATAATAAGATAACTTCTCTTTCGCCTAAATCCTTGGAAACCAAGCTCAATGTCGTATCAAAACAAATCTGAACATCCATAAGCAGTACAACAGTTGTCAACAGATGGGTCAAGGCGCTAATGAGCTATGGTGGATAAGCAAGGTTATAAAGATACGTTTTTAAATGACAACGGAATATTTTCAACTGATCTAACACTAAGAGGGAGCGTATTCCAAAGAGTTGGTGCAGCAACAGAAAATGCCCTAATTCCAATATTATTGTTGTCTAAAAAAAAGTAGGTCAGAACTAGATGATCGAAGCTGGAAAGATTTTCTTACAGTGAATACAAATAAGATGGTTGCTTACTGGACAGTGTCTGGTATGTGATGGAACATATCTTAAACAGTATACGATATCGTACAGGAAGCCAATGCAAAGACTTCAGAAGTGGAATAGAGCGAGAAAAACGAGGAGATCTTGTACCTACTCTTGTTTGACAATTTTGTGCACGCTGAAGTTTTGTGATATCCTTGCTAGAGATATTATAAAGGATGGAATTCCAATAGTCAAGTCTGCTGCTAACAAGCGCAGTTGCAATAGTTTTAGCAACAGAAAATGACATATGATAAAAACAGCAGCGACTTGTTTGAGATATGTGTTGTCGGAAATTGAAGTTACTATCAAAGATTACTCCTAGATTCCGCACCGAGGTTGCTGGCGTGATATACTGATTCAAAATTGGGATAAACCATTACGTTTACTGCATTGGAGTACCAATAATGATCAATTCAGTTTTATTTGCATTTAATTTCAACTTGCTGTCAGTCATCCAGTGGAAAATATCTTGAAGGCAATCACTAAGTTGGCTAAGGGAGCGATTTGTATCCGGGGTAGCCAACGAAATGTACATCTGAGTATCATCAGCATAAAGATGATGATCCAAGTTATGTCTTTGTATAACAGAGCTAAGTGGCGTGGTGTAAAGAATAAAAAGCAAAAGCCCATGAACAGAACCCTGGGGAACACCAAATAAAATTGGCAGTGCAGCTGAAAAGCAGTTCCCAATCTTTATAGTTTGGTATCTATCAGTTAAATATGAAGAAAGCCAGCTTAGAGCTGTGCCAAATATGCCGTATCACTTTAATAAGCGTTCATTGAGAATGTTGTTATCAATCGTGTCAAAAGCACCAGAGAGATCTAGTAATGTAAGTGCAATCACTTTACCATTATTAATTTTCACGTTAATGTCATTGTGAACCTTTAAGAGGGCAGTCTCTGTTGAATGAAACTGTCTATATGCTGATTGTGACACATTAGTTTAAGAGATTTGTGCTAATGTGAGACCGTAGACGATTTGCTACAACATTTTCTATTATTTTGGAAATAAAGCTGAGGTTAGAAATATGTATATAACTGTTTAGGTCTTGTTTTGGTTCCAGGGTAGCTGTCCACTTGGAGCTCTCGTTCCTTCGATTCTGTAATCCTAGAAATGTTCGAGTCACCCACAATAACGACAGGTTTTATGATTATCAGTAACTTCCAGCTGGATTTCTTGCTTCTATATATGGAGGGCACAGTAGAAAATCGCTGTGCAAGAGTAGGGGTTAGTCTATGAATTATGGTGCGATCCACCCGTTATATGGAGACAAGTAGGAAAGAATGAGACTTGGAGGGAGGTGGAAGCTCTGGAGAACACGGTTGTCTCGGTAGTGGCGAAAGGGATGGAGAAGATGTGGCTGAAACGTTAGAAGGCTCACGTATGGCCTGATATGCAGGGATGGTGTGGCAATGACAGCTACTGAAGAGGGAGTGGTGATGGTAGTAGAACACAACGGCGGTGGCTCCGGGAAGTGGTCTGCCGCTTACGACCTGCAGTCGAAGTAGGAGAACGCTTGGTACCTGGTGTATTAGCCTTGGACAAGGAGAGAGACGAAATGGCTGGAGTGACTACGACAGTAAAGTAGAGCAGTGCGTCCATGAAGTCAGTGGGCTTGTGTGCCGATGTGAGACGGGTTGTAGCCATACTTATGCTTCGTTTCGTTGGTAGTGTAGTCGACGAGCTGATAATTACCTTCTTCATTGGCTGTTTGCGTGGTGGCTTTGTTGTCAGGGGCGTAGTACTGCTTGGCGAAGGTGTTGTCTCTGTTTCGAACTCTGATTGCTCACCGTCCTTAGCTATACTGTTCTCGACAATGCTGTCCCTCGTCGACGGTTGTGTCGATTGATTGGTTGAGTTTTTTCGCGAAAGCTTGCCCAGCCTGCCTTCGTCCTGGACACAGGCACGGAATTGCGTCAGTAGTTTCCCGTACATGTTCCTTCCGTGTCCGTCATGTTCGGTGCCCCAATAGTTGTCAGACGTATGACTGATGAAATTCCTTCCTTCCGATCTGTCAATTCTTCTCGCGAAGGACGGGGCGTGGTCGAATTTCCACTGGAAGATCTCCCACTGGAGATCCGCAGCTTGATGATTCCACTTGTTTTCATTGGCGTGGAAAATACTTGCTATCTTCTTGACCTCCGTCGTTGTGCGAGCAGCGAAAATGACGTCGGCGGCTGCTGGCATGTCAGTGTCAGTAAGTAATCGAGCTAGACAAGGTATATTTGTAGCGTTTGCGGCGAGCGGTCGGCAGGGAAGCATACAGACACACGCTCACTCACTCAGTCATACTAATTATAATACAGATGTACGTTTCAACAGTTTATTATAGAAAGAAATAGGCTACAAGTACAACCAATCTACATATATAGTACAACTACTGTGAACCCCAGAACGCTACCCTACAGTGTGTGTGCCGGACAATTATTCCGACCGGCGGCGGCTCGTAAAGCAACCGAATTACTCCCAATATAACATAGATTTATATGGTGAGTGTTGAAACGATAAGACCAAAGGCGGCGTTGTAAAGCAACCGAATTACTCACCGAAACAGTGTAGATACTGCGAGACCCTGCTTACAGGGCGCTCTAGGGCCGTGGTTCGACAGGAACAATCCTCTGTCGATAGTGTCCCCCAGTAAAACGCCCCTATCACCCCCAAATCCCCCTTATTTATACGGTTAATATATTGCCTAATTGCCTCTCTGTATAGGGCCCACGCCTCCCCAAAACCGGATGGCCTAACAAGTAAACAAACCCTCCACCCCAACTATAGTGATTTGCATATAGAGTGGCTTTGCGTGCCCTGGAAATATTCCGTAATTAGTGAACTAGTTACCCTATATGTGTTATCTTATTAAATATCTACGCTAACCCCCAGCATTTAAACATTTCGTTCCGAAATCATAAGCGATAATTTAACACACATGCAACATACAATATACAGCTTTCAATAGTAATGCTGAAATAAAACATAATATTGGACAATTAATAATCATCAATTGTTCAAATATCTGAAAAATGCAAACATGTAATGACGATAGATGTAAGGATAGTTCCCTATAAAATGTTGACGTATTTTATAAAATGTTCAAGTCTGTGTGGCGACGGCTTCCACTTCCCTTGCCGTCGGCGGTGGCACCCACGTTTGAGTTACTTTGTACCGTGTCTCGTCGAGGAGACTCGCTGTCTCGGTGTAGATGACGGCTGTAGTGCTAGTGCGGGTGACGGCCAGTTCGACGGGTCGCCGTCAAGCTCTCCAGCGATATGTGCGCAGGTGCGCGGCGATTGCGCCTGACGAAGTCACCGACGGCGCCCCCGGAAAGTGGAGTAGGGGGCCAGGCAGCTCGTCTTGGTAATGCACCGATTCTCCGATCCGTGCGTGCGTGTGTGCATGCGTGCGTGTCATGCACCCAATTGCGAAACAGTCGGCCGGGCCTTCTCGATCGGGGAGTGAAGTCCATTCTCGAAAAAAACTCCGTCATTTTGATGGTCAAAAGTTGACAACATACACATGTATGGACAACGATTGTCCCGTGCGTGCTTGCCATTCCCTTGTGTCACTGGTCACGAAAAATTGGGCTTTCAGCCTTTCCTATTATTGCAATCGGAACCATTCCCCTAGTGCATACATAGAATGCGTTATAATGTATATATATACTATCAAAAAAAATTTCACAATATTACATTAGTATCCTACTGTAAATGCTAAAAGCCCGACTATTCGGAACCATTTCCCTAGTGCATGCATAGCATGCGTTATAATGTATTTATATACTATAAACAATAATTAAACAATATTACATTAGCATCCTACAGCAAATGCTAAAAGCCCGACTATTCGGGACCATTTCCCTAGTGCATGCATGGCATGCGTTATAATATATTTATATACTATAAACAAAAAATTTTAAATATTACATTGGTATCCTACTGTGTGGCCGGATAGTAATGTAGTATTGTTAAATTGTCCAACATCGGTGAAAATATAACCGTCATTCCCGTGTGTCACTGTTCACGAAAACTCGGGCTTTTAGCCTTTCCTAGGGTGGAATGCTAACAGCCCGACCATTCGGGACCATATTCCTAGTGTGTGTTGTGTGTGTGAATGTGCGTTGTGTGAGTGTGTTGTGTGTTATCACAGTAGAGTAACACTAATGTAATATATCCAACATAGACAAAAATGTAACACTGTCATTTCCGTGTGTTACTGGTCACGAAAACCCGGAATTTTAGCCTTTCCTATGGGAAAGGCGTGCCCGACCATTCGAACCATTTTTCTAGTGCAACAATATCCCCTTAGACAATGCCAAGCTATTCCGCCTGATCATTTTTTGTCGTTGGTGTGTTGAATTCCTTCCCCCATGAACAAATCGGAGAGAGCATGAATTATTATGTGCTGCCATTCCGTGTACGTGAGTCAATTCAGTTAAACAAAATGTGCAGGGCAGAAAAGGCTTCTCGACATTGCACTTCTGGATGCCACCTACAAGACAACTAAATATAGCCTTTCCCTCTTCATGCTAGTAGTCCGCACCAATGTTGGTTACCATGACTGCTGCAGAATTTATTTGTGAAGTTGAAACAGCAGAAGCCATCACTGAAGCACTTCAAATAATATCTACCTGGAATTCACAGTGGACCCCGTCGTACTGGATGGTGGATTACAGCGACGTTGAGTACCAGGCCATACGACATGTCTTTCCCAGAGCACCGATTTATCTGTGCACCTTCCACCGGGAGCAGGCTTGGATGCGATGGGTTCGTGATGGTATGTTTACTCTTGTATGGTGATACAAAAATTAAGTCATTCAGCACATAAACATAATGGTTTTTATTGATGATTGCACATATTCTCAGCTGCACCTCTGCAATGATTGCATTTTGTGGGAACACAAAGTCACACATATAAGTTATGTGCATAGTGATGGCCAAATGTGGGCATTCATATGTGTAAAATATTGCAGATAAATGTTTCAGGCAAAAACGGTCTGGGTGTGGGTAAAAGGGAGGACTTCCTATCATCCATGCGGACCACTGCAAATGCGGAATCCGAACTGACGTACGAGACAGCGGTGAAACCCTTTAGAGCAAGTCACCTTTACAACACCAACAGGAAGGTGAAGACATACACTGAAAACTGGCAGCTCAATATACCTGAGGTAAGTTAACTCTCACGTAATGGTAGCGGACTGGAGTAAGACCCAATTAATAATAATAATAGTAATAACACCCCAGGAATATTGACATGTGTATACATACATAAATATATATCATGGAAGCAGATGAGGATTAAAGTCATAGAAGCAGCTTTAAAATGTTTGTAATAGAAAACATGTGCGGTTGGTGTCAGTATATATATTTAAGAAAAAAAAGGTATTGTTTCTCATGAAAAAACAAACTGTACTTCTTTGTTATGTCAGAAAATAAATCACGCTCTTGCATTTTGTACTAATAAATAACAGTCAAAATCAAGTATTATTATTTTCAGCGATGGTGCAGTGCGTTCACTGATAGTGGATTCCACATCCGAGTTACAACCAACAATGGTGTCGAGTCTTTACACCGTTCACTGAAGCACAGCTACTTGAAACTGTCAGGAGTTGGAAGCCTTGCTAACTTGGCCTGTAATCTGGTTGAGCAGTTTGTACCCGATCAGCTGCTCACCTATGCCCAGAAGAACTATAGAAGTAGTGAACACTATCGGCGGTTCAATGAAGATATCCCCTACTATCTTCGCAACAGACCACGCAGCGTTGTACAACACTGTCTGCGTGCACACGAAGCAGCCTCTGCCTACAATCTACACGACCTCAACATGGTAGGCCACCACAAGTTCGAGGTTTGCAGAGAACGTGACCCCAATATCTGGTGTGAAGTAGACTTCGGATCACCCGAGAAGCCACCATCATGCCAGTGTTGGGCGTTCAGATCTTCTAACCTGCCATGCAAACACTTTTTTGCGATCTTCAGGAACACAATTATGTCTTGGGCTGGTCTAACACCGGAGTATCGAGACAGTCCATACATGACCTTGGACATGGATGTCACCTGCCAGACTCCCGTCAACGTTGTTGTTGTCCAACCTACAAATGAAGGCACTGATATTATGGGACATGAAGACAGTACACAGCAGCACAGTGCACCTGCAAGGGTGGACAGGAAAGAGGAAGGAAGCCTACAGAGTACACAGCAGAAACTGCGGACAGCACTAAAACAAGTTGAAGATGCTAGCTTCCCGTGTGCACAAGCACAAAGCATAGTAGAAGTGACTCAAATGCTACAACAAGCTACAATGAAACTTCTTGCTCATGCCGTCATTGACAACAAGTTGTACATACGACCGGAGCAGAAACAAGTCAAGAGACGTCCCAACAGAAGGCAGTCACAAGCACAGAAAAAAGGAAAACATGTAAAGCAAGACACACGTGGCAAATAGATAGTGAGAAAATTATGTTAGTTACGGGTTAGTCATGGTTATGTTCATAGTTTAGCTATATACAATATATGCCTTGCCAACCCGAAGGCAATAAGAGCCAGACCCACAGCACAAAAGAGAAGTGAGAAACGTTTGTAGCCACATCGTAATCGTTGACATTATCATGGACTATTCTGTATCATTAACCTAAAGCATACCTTACACATTGTATGGTAGCTGCTGCTAAAGGCCATGCTATTTATTTAGTAGGACATAATTAATATAACTCTGATCTGTCACAACAAACTTGGCGATTGGACTGTATTATAAAAATACACTGTGTTAGTACGACAAGTCATAAGTCACCTGTTGCTGCGGACACCACTTTCAGTTCAGCGGTGCAGCACGCTTCCCGTGTCGCACTGTCTCGTCGCGCTGTCTCTGATCTGGGGGTCTTGGAGATTTTTCGCGGTACATTCAACGGTTCAGCACGTATGTTATCACCAGTAATGTAACAAAGACCACTATTGTTATAAAAACGATGAAGATGATTATGACAACGATGATGGAGATTATGATGTTGATGTTAGTATTGATGATGATGGTGGTGATGATGTGGATGA
The DNA here is from genome assembly GCA_963995525.1 of Escarpia spicata. Classification (NCBI taxonomy): domain Eukaryota; kingdom Metazoa; phylum Annelida; class Polychaeta; order Sabellida; family Siboglinidae; genus Escarpia; species Escarpia spicata. Next base: position 7,800,577 of record OZ023211.1, read on the forward strand.
TAAATGAGTATGGTGATGACGACTGGGAAGATTAAGACAATTAAGGGGTCATCTTGGTGATGATGATGATGGTGATTCTGCTGATGATGTTGCTGCTGCTGCTGCTGATGATGATGGTGATATTAGTAATGTTGATGAAGACGGTGATAATGAAGGATATACATGTTAGATGAAATCGATAAAGGCGCCATGTTAGTGATGAACATGATGATGATTATGAGTGAGATGACGACGACGATGATGATGACGGCTATAACTATTACGAATATCAGGACGACGACAATGACTTACCCCCCTAACCATCATCATGCTCGTGTTACCCTTATAACGGCCAGACAGTCTATCCAATTAAGGGGTCACCTCAAACAAAGTAGGTGAAATTTGCAAATGCAATGTTAATGAGTGATACTAAAGGTTAAACTGAAAATAGTAAAAAAAAGGTTCAGATGAAACAATTAAGGGGTAATCTCAAAACATGAACTTATAAGTAATCTCAATCAACTACAAGGTTCATCTAAACGATAACGAGAACCCAAATGTTTTAAAATATGACAAAAAGTCAGGGATTATATCAAACCAAATTTAAAGAATAATTTTAAAAAGAGTCATTAAGAGTTAATTTAATAATGAACTAGACCAACGTATTGCGGGGTCGTCTAACAAAATCATGTGGTCTTCCCGAAAAAAAGTTTATTATATTAAGGGGCCATCTCGTAAAAATAATGGGTGTTGGTGATGTGGTTATGATGGTGATGATGAAGATTGTGATGATGATGACGGTGTTGGCGTTGATGATGATGATTATGTCAGCAATGGTGTTGAAAAGGGTGATAATGAGGATGAGAAATGATTATGATGATTATCAGGAGGACGATGAAGACAATGAAGGCTTCATCTTTGTGACGCAGATTTTTAGAAAATGTAAGTAACGTCATGTTTGACACATTTCATTGTTGGTGTAATACAGTATTAATCTGGTCGGAAATCTCAGAAATATGCTACCATAAGATTATAGAAGTATTTTTGGGGGAAAGTGGGCAGTCCACTTGTTTAACGTAAGTTGAGGGTGCTGAATCCGATTTTGGTGTCTAACACCTTGTCCAGCCACTCTACGAGTTTCAAAATGGAAAAAAATTGCGGACACAGCGGTAATTTCTACTCACATTTTGCATATTTCGAGTACAAAAAGAACTTACTAGCATGACCATGGCAGAAGTGCATCAGCACACGCATGAACACATTCTCCAAAACTACCCGGTTAACAATTTATGGGAATGATTGAATGAATACATGCTTTATTTCGGAATTGAATAATACATAACATAAATGAATAACGAAGAATACGCAATATGTACAATTACTGGTAGGCAGCGGGGCCAAGGCCGGTACCTGTTTATATGAGTATACAGCCTGTACAATGGTTTAATAAAGGAAAATAAGCTAAGTAACTGCTCGCTGCCAACCACAGATAATGGTAGACTGAATGTTGTAGATACAGCGTGCAATCAATAACTATAAAAGGACACTTAATACACTACCATAAGTAGAAGTAAACATTGTGACATGGTCGGTTGATAAGAAATTAACAAAAATTATTGTGCAATGATTGTTTTTCTTCACATACATACGATAAGAATGATTTGATTCCAGATGAACATATCCGGTAATACAAACTTAGTATGTAGTATAATGTTTTTACTTAAAACCGTTTAAGATTAATAATATAAAAAAACAATAACAAGCACATATAATATGGCGTAGTATTTCCATAGCCATAGCGTTTTAAGACGCATGATTTTAAAGAAGACTGGTAATATTAGATTTATTTTGAATATCAAGCGAAATTTTCTTCCATACCACTGGGCCATTGCATAATAGACTATTTGATGATCGTAGAGTAGAACTGCTGATTGGAAGAATAAGGTAAGTTGTTGTGGGGATAAGTATACATACATTTAGCAATTTTTATTTCTGCATAATGAACAATTTTATTATATGGCTTTATGTGTAGATCCCTAAAGTATTATTCCGTATGTCAAATATAGATATACTAATGCATAGTAAATTGTATTTAGGGATGCTACAGGTAGAAAGCGATTCATTTTATGTATAGCCTATAAAGCACTTGCAAATTTTATCTGCGTACATTTATATGTTCATACCAATTAAGTTTATTATTAATATGAAGGCCTAGAAAATTTACATAGTGGGAAGGTTAAATTATCATATCAGACATATTTAACGTACTTTCAGGAGGGCAAGCTAGTGACAATATTATTGTTACTGCCACCTGTACCCCAATCGTGTCTTGACCTGAACTCCTGTGGCTGCACTATCACTGGCTGGAGGAATTTACGCTGCTAGTGCAAGAAATCTCACTTGTCATGTACGCCACAATGCAAATGCAAAGAAGGCATTGACATTTGTTGTAATGACTTATTTAATTGGGAGACTCATCGACGACCGAGACACTGTTTGAATGAAAACAATGAAAGCAATTTAACATACAAAATGTAAGTTGTTATATAGCGCAGTGTCATCTAGCCCTCAGGACTGCTCAAAGCGATTTACACTTTACTCCCTGGCAGACCTGTTCAATCGAACACCATCTCGATTTCTCTGGGAAGCAACCAGCCACGCAGCAATTAAGATAATTCGTACACAAATATCCTCCACTGTCTATAGCCAGGTACTCATTCATACAGCTGAGTGAAGTGGAGCAACGTAGAGTAGATGAACTTGCCCAAGGTTCAACACCAGAGCACAGGATTCGAACCAGGGTTCTCTCGGTCGAGAGCCACTACACCACTGCGTTCCACAAATTATGTTACAAATGTTTGACGGATCAGTCTATAAAACAACAATGTGTTAATTGTATATAGTTGGAACTCTGTGTGTTAAGTGGTATGATGTCTTACATTTAGTTTTCTGGAAATAATGTTAAAACTCTTGTTCTTTTATTTCCTGTCGTTACAGTTGTTACATGATGCAAAAATTCTATATATGGACAAGAAAACATTCAAATATTTGTATAATGAACATGTATAACAGCCAAGTGGACCTATTATACCATTTACTGCCTTATACCCGATGCAGTGCAGTGGTTGTGCCGGTCACCGCATTGTAATATTGTTATGTCCCTGAAAGAGGCTGTGGTGTAAGTCCACATGTTGACAACGGTTTAACTTTCGCTTTCCAGTTGGACTGCTTACACACTGGAAGAAAACAAACTAATATAATACCATAAATAATACAATAACTATTTTGTTTTCAACCTTTGATAGTGGACACATTACACACATGTTTGCAGTGAGTATCTACACAGAGAGATTCATAAATTAATACATCACTGTATCATTAGATTTGTCCCTGTCTAATGTCAATAACCTATGTTCGGCCATTCCGTTCGCCACTTAAATACATTTTCAGTAACCCTATCGTCACCAAATATAGTATGGTCTACCTCAATCATGTATGTGTTGATCACCTTATAATCTTATACAGTTTTCAAATAGTTGTCAATATCAACGATTTAGGCAAATGAATAGTTGTATTTGTTTGCGTATTTTGGTATACAATACAGTGTTAACCACTCGGATGTCGTAATAAACATCCTTTGAAATTGTCGCAACATGTTTGTTATTTCAAATAAATATGATGTTTTTAAAGTATCATGTGAATTATTTTTTTCACAGATCTATAACTGTTTACCGTATTATATAAACTTCACCCCAGCTAATATACTTTTATACTTTTATCATTATATACTCTTCTTTAAAAATGTCTAAACATAAATTCGTGGACATCATAAGTCGGCTCCTTCATTGTCCTAGATTGAAGATATACATGTTATATGCCATGCACATATTGAAACTCACAACATAAATCAAACTAGACATGTCTCTTTGGGATACACCTCATCTATGAAATGATGTATCTAAGAAACTTTTGCTAATAAATTTTGATTTGTGCACTTTTCCCGAACGTAAATAAACGGCTATATGATAATTTGTGTAGTGTCTAAACTCTAGAGCATGTCAAACTCCAAAGACAACACACTTATGTTGTAATTTGTCAAGAATAAAATGTGCACATATATAATAATGATCAATGTAGTTTTCCTAAGAGTTTGGTTATTGCTTTGAAAGTATTAGTTGGTGGTTATGTTAAACAAAGCACATTGTTAGTCTTAATAGGAGTCTCCTATACCATATGTTGTACAACCTTAATTTTCACAACTTTTTCGTCATATTGTTACGTTATATGTATATCTTATTTGTATTATTATTCTGTGTTACATGTGCTATACTGGACAAATAAATACACCTCTCTATCTAACGCTATTAGTAATAGAGGCAAGTGTAGTAAAGAGCATTGCCTGTGTAGACATGTTTGATGTGTAGTAAGCCACACCATCTGCAATTGTTACTTCTCTCGGATAGCCACCTGTGGAGTAGACTCGCCTGTCATTGCCCGTGTAGTCTGAGCATTCTATGTGGCGCAAGGCTGTTACACAAACACTTGATATACAAACAATATTATGTGAAATGAGCATTCATTAAAATAAAACATGTCTGATAAGTTGACTACTTTTGTTTTCAAAAGCTATCAGTCTATATTAAGCTGAAGGTTAGTTTCATTGTTCCACATTACATATGTCATTTCTAGATTTGTTTACTCCGATTAGTAAGGTATTGTTAGTGGATAGTCACACTAAACATCACATGCACTTATTGTATACAAATACTTAATATTGTCACACACAAACGCAGACTGTATCTGTGTTATGAATAACATTATATTTACATCAGGCGCGCGTGGATTTTGCTGTTTTTGCTGTAATGGGGATATCATTGTCATGAAATCCCTGTATGTTGTACACACTCTTTCACATTGTATATTCTGGTATCCGACGTGACATTATTTTTTAAAGATTCAAAACGTTTTCCACATGGCGGATATGGATGTAGGATTACTAGCACCATTGACAGTAAAAAACATTACATACCATTTTCTTGCACGTTTTGGATACTTTTTATTTTCCAAAAAGTTGTATCTTTATTATACATAGATCATGCCATTGCATTTGCTCGAAATATTTGATATAATTTTTTGAACTGTAATATTTTAAATGTATCCTAGTTTCAAGTTAGACCATGCAAGGGTTTTCCCAGTATTACGCCATATGATGTCATGTGCCATTGTGCACACTCAGGTTAAGGCAGAAGAGAAATGGAAATGTTCAAGCGTCTTAAGCGATATTTGAAATGCACGAACACGATGCGCATGGGCAAGAGGGTCGATTATCCTTTAACGTAAACATCAGACACTATACCAATGCAAGACTACTACCACAACACTATTGTATCAGTGTGACCCACCTCAAAACGAAAACGATAACTTTGTTACAGGAAAAATTGTAATAATTGCACCACAATGTTACATGTTGTTGAGATCCACAGCCAGGCCTTCCAGTCAATACAGTTGATGAAATTTCTTTCCCACTGCCGTCCAAACTGGACACGACAATCGTTTTGGTACGCTCCTTTAAAATGTATAGTTTGCCGCCTTCTGGGTCAAAAGCAAGCCCGGGTAGATGGCCATCTATAGAGAACACAAAAGAAAGACGATTGCTTATTATACATCCTTGTGTCTTTGACAATTATTTTATATTTAACCACCATATTTGTTAAGCACGCACATCCACCTGCGAATTTGGACTCACCTTTACACGGCTGTAGATCCTGAGCCCAGACTCCGTCGTCAATCGGCAAGAAGCGGCTGTCTATGAAGGCCGTGAGAAGGATCAAAACAGCAACAACGAGGTCGATCAAACTCTGGTTGATGATGTAAATAGACGTAACTTTCTTGGCGAGATTTGTGTGATGAAAAACTACTTCGACCACTATCAGGTTTCCCAGAAAACCGATGACACCGATCTTGGCAAAAACAAACGTAATAAAATTCCAATTAATCAACGTTTTCGTTGACTTATTAACGACAACAATGCGAGCGTAGCGTATTTTGAAATGGCAATAAGCTAGCGTATTCAGCCGATAGAAAATACCGTTTACATGTTAAAACGCTACGAAACATTATATCGTATCGACCACATAAAAAAGTCAATGTTGAGGCGTCCTTGACACTTGTTTTATAAAATCATACAACACATGGAACCAACTACAGTATTGTATTTCGACAAAACATATTGTTGGATCAAAATTACATAATGTTGTTCTGTTTTTTATTCATGTAACTCAGTCTGCAAATAGGTTACAATGAGAGTGAATTTGCTGTAATCTTCAGGCACTCCCCGTGGAATGCGAGTCTTTGAAACGTGTTTAATATAACTGAACCAGTGTCGTAGTTAGGATCTTGGAATTGGGGCTAAAGAAGAACAAGCTGAGTCGTTATTATATTGGTTATTATATTATATATGGTTGCGCGCGCGCATGCGTGTATGCGTTTGTGTGTGTTTGTATGTTTGTGTGTGTTTTTTATGTGCGTGTGTTTGTGTGTGTGTTTGCTTGTGTGTGCGCGTGGACATGTATGGGCGTGCGTGTTTGTGTGTGCGTGTGCATGCATGCGTGCACTGTGTTTGTGTGTGCGTGCGTATGTGAGTGTGAGTGTGTGTGCATGTGCGTATGATTGTACGTGTAAGTGTGGGTATGTATGTATGTACGTACGTGTGTGTGCGTGTGTGTGTGTCCACTCATATGCTCGTTACAAAAGATATGCCTATTATATCCACATTACTTAGTAGATAGACCCGCACGTATATTCATTTCACTGAGGATAACACAAAAATGCTTCAATACTTCCTTTTTGCAGCAATTACTGGTCATACATAACATATCGTGATACACACTTTCCCATTACCAAATCTTAACTAAGAAACACGTTGTAATGAACGTATACTAATATAATATTTGATGTTATGAATTTAATATACACATCAAAAGTAAAACAAATTATTGTTGCCATGCCGAAATGCACAAGCCAGATATGGTCACCCAAAGTAACAGCTACAAGTTGGTGGAGTGGATGAATAAAGACAGGTATGTAACACTGTCACAGGGGTAAGGAAGCTTCGTTGGTGGAGTCACTTGACAGAGTTTAGTGGTCACATTCAGTGGGTGTATAAACATGTGTAAACATACCGTGGTGTCTGCTAGTATCTACACTGTAATCTGGATTAAATAGTAACATAATAAGACGTGAGACAATCAATATTCACAGAGTACTAAAGTGCAGCGATGGCTTGGAGTTTTATATTAAAATATTCTTGTTGGGTATTACCAAAAATAGATAAGCGAGCGAAAAATGAACAACTGTCAAACACGTTCCAAAAACGTCTTTTAAACGACTGCTAGTACCATCACGGTTCGTCGGATCCCAACAATATTGATGTCGTTTGAAAGTTTAAGCTTTCTGCTATTCAAACATATAAATGGTTTCCTGATAATCATTCCTAAAATAAACTAAAAACGGACCTACAACCGGGCCCGTTCCGGTGTCTTAGACACTGCGAACGATGTTGTTTCGTCGACACAGTTCACCAATCTACCGATTGAGGCACCACTATCTGATTTCATGGTATAAGCTCCACCCACTTTCAAACGGCTGCTAAAATGACATATGGGAAGTAGGCGTGACGTCACAATTACGTATGTCAACCGACCAACGCAACGAATTGAGACCCGTTGGGTGGCGTACGTTATTGTGACGTCACGTCGACGTAGAGATATATAGGTTTCGTTGCAATCAAAGCACATCAATTTCGCCGCGGTTTACAAGTGGGTAGAGCTTATAACACGAAGTCAAGAAATGGTGATGTGTGCATGTCTGAACCTATGCAAATGAGGAAAACAGCGCCGCAATCGGAAGTACCCGCCGTCAACATCGTTCGGAACCGTACAGAACACCGAAAACGGCGTGATTGTAGGTCCTTTTATCAGTGTTCTTTAAACGGTTACCGGGAAATCTAGATGACGCTAGAATAACAAAAGTGCATCCTTTCAAATGATACCAAGATCGTCGGGACAGTACGAGTCGCGAGGGTGCTAGCGGCCGTAGAATTTCATGTGTTGGACGTGTTCTGAGTTGTTCATTTTTCGCTCGCTTATCTATTTTTGGTATTACGTGTATTAAAATATGCGTGTTGGGTATTACGTAAATATATTAATTTTAATATATTTTCTATAGTAGATATGTGATAATTACACAGTTTGAGACTAAACTGTCAATGATTTCTTTTTATACATTATTTCAATTTCGCCTGCCTCAATTGACATGTTTTAAGTACACATAAATGTACAACTCAGTGTTAACCTGCATTGTTTCGTTGTATCTGTGTAAGTGATGTAAAGAGTGGCTAGGCGTCATGTTGTAGATCTTAAAGATCCTTGTACTACGTAAAGCAGAAGAAGTCCCAATAGTCACATACTGCAATAGAGGCGTCATGTTGTAGATCTTAAAAATTCTTGTACTACGTAAAGCGGAAGAAGTCCCAATAGTCACATACTGCAATAGAGGCAAGTGAAATATCCTTGAACCACATAAAGCATATTGATTTCGTCCCAGTAGTGCCAAACTGCAATACAGGCAATTGAAATATCGTTGAAAGCGGAAGAGGTTCCAGTAGACACAGACTGCAATACGGACAAATGGAATATCATCATACCGAAGAGTACATCAAAGAACAACCGGGGACGAATTGCACCCTGACTGTGACCACGCCAAAAGAGAAAATAGATGTTTCAGTTGGCGTGACATTTTATAGATGAACTTACAACTGAATGAGGATTTACAACAACTTGATGTTCTCATAACCACAACATGTATACCAGCAAGTTAGTTAATATAACAGGTCATTTGGTCAACACTAACTAGAACCAAACTATCTGATTTCTTGTTGTAGGACCAACAGGCCAGAGCAAGATTAGTTCTCCTGGAAATCATAGATGAGAAGGACAACTCGTAAATCCTTGAGCCGCTATCCACTCAGTTGTCGTAAACAACAAAAAAGCTGAAGAAAAGCGTTAAGGTAATGTTACACACGGTAGGACATGTCAGTCATATTGATTAAGTAATTAATGTAGACATAGGGAGTCATGTTGACAAAGTAACTCACAGTTACACTGTAAGCGATCTAGACTGATTATGTCATGTAGACTGAGTAAGCCGCGTAGACTGACTGATCTATACAGACATAGTAAGTTATGTTGTCACGGTAAATCATGTTGACTCAGACCGCAGGTAGTAAGATAGACTACGGAATGTGATCTTGATGATAGAGACTTCTACGAATACATGTGAAGAAAACTGAATGCCGCAACATAATATGAGATTACATATTCTGCTGCAGATAGTATCTGTTCCACTAATTAGACGTAAATGGCTTATTTCTTGCAAAACAGTAATTACTAAACAACGCGTAAAACATGCCAATCGGTGAAAACAATTCACGAGCCATTCACTGTTAGGTTGTCACAGTGTTTCAGTTGAACAACATAGAAATACAACAGACGAACCGCTGAAGATGTTAACACCACTCAGACATAAAACTCGGACCTAATTTCCTCAGTGAAGACAAGTGCACCACTAATACATGATTGATCCGGACGGGGTCAGCCCACTGTTGGTTTTCCCATAGGCGACCATGTTAACGTATTGTCTGATTATAAGAAAACGTGACCTATAAAATGTATTAAACTTCTCACCTGCTGTTATCATCATCTCATTGACATGCCGATAGATTTTAACAAAAATTGCATACTTCCAGCTCTCGTAAAATGCCAGTATGTGTGACACCCATCAATATTTACAAATGCCGGCAAAAATTACTCCGCAAACAAGACACACAGGCAAATTGCTGCCAAATATCCTTCCGCTTATTCAAATCATCTAGAAATCCACCATTTTACAGTCAACACCTTCTACAATCACACATGAAAATCTCCCTACTCAAATGCACTTATGTCACAGCATGTGAATTATAAAAAAAAATCATTTCAAAAAAATACACTGCATTTTTCTTCGTCTAACTAGAACATGACCCCGGACCTATCTACATCATTAACGACAACTATCCAACTCCAATATGACATTTCCGGACCTTACCACGTAACATAATTCAATGATGCCACAAGATATGTCATCGTGCGACACTCACACAGACAGTGCATGTTCCAGTTGTCAAAGGTCACATTACTGTCGAGTAAAAGATTCTACTGACGCAGACTACAAGAAAGGGAAATGGAACTCTGGCATCAGCAAACCAAAGATAATAGGGAATACGAAGTAAGAATACAATACCTTAGACATTTGTTAATGTCACATTGTTTGGTTTGATAAATATGGCGGTTATTGTAAAAGTTGTCTTTGGAGAAAATTTGACATTGACTTCAATGTGAATATCATTCCATTTTCAACAATTTGTATCCATGTTTAATTAGCATGTATGGTTCCGAATTGCAATTTTTAAGCTGTCAAACTATTCACATCAGGATAACATTGTAACGCTTTAGCAAATTAGATATTGTTTTATCTCATTTGTTGACTGAGATTATCTCGAACCATTGCGTACCTCATTGTTCAACACGTAGAAGTAAATCAATTGAACTATGCAACAATATAATCTGGCTAAAGTGTCACGACTTTACAATCTCTTGAATCCTTGTATGAAATTGCTGACACCGGTCGGACCATCACTTTAAGGGTAATGGCACGGTCACTTAATTGACACAGTTTAATATATCTACGCTACTTATGTTTAAAATGTCACGACATATTAGTGTTACTGGTCAATAATTTCACGATACCACTGCATCTCAGACTACAGCAGTCCTGCTCAGATGTAGTCACTGTGGTGTGTGCCCCCCCCCCCCCCCGTTCCGCGTCCTGGTTGGCTCTTCAAGAGATTGTCATAGATGTGTGAGAGTTATTACCGGCCTTATATTTCGATTCATGCTGTCCTTGGTTTTTCTAATCCAGATTGCTTCTTTGATACCTCTTTTCCTCCAGAAAATTTCATTTCATGTGTACCGAATATATAAATCACCATACTGCTAGACGTTGGTCACGTTCTCCCAAAATCTGAGTTCTAGCATGCGACTCAAACGTTGGGTGAAATTGATCAGAGCTTGATATATGTCAGCCAATGAAACAATGTATTGGCCATTCATATTTTCAGGGCCAATGAATCAATTAATATTTTCCAGTGATGTTGCTATGATTTCAAACTAGTTGAATAAATAGTGGCCATTGATCAGTGACTTCAGTCTAAGGAGGCATCTGGATGTTTTCAAATGACTATCTTCCACTTGAATACGTGTGGTAGAGTAACACCCTACTAAAATGTACTGCCTATTTAAAACATAATTTTTGTAATGTAGTTTACTCAAAGTTACTACTGTGTAGCATGATTAAAATAATTGATGAAACTAAACGCAATAGCCCATTCGTGCAATTACATATTTTCGTACGAAAATGTGGAAAATGACTAACCTACATTCCGCAACTAACGCACAACCGAGACACGTAGGCTAGATGAGTGCAATAAAGAGTATTTTAGCGTGTTCTAATTACTAGCAAGAGACATTATCATAGCGATGATGAAACAACACGTATTGACAACTAGACTTTATTCTCTCTTGTTTCCTAATGCTACAAAATTCACAACTGTCCATTTGGTTCTAGCTGTTTACAGTCTCTACGGATGATTCCGAGCCAGTTACGAATGTATCGTTCTTGATAATCAGTTTACCAACCCGATCCGCAATCGGTTTGGTTTACGCACTGCTCTTGTGGGCCTAGGACGACCACCATTTCTCCCTCCATTTGTCATTTTACAATTGTCCGTCTTGTCGGTAACTTGACGGGTCTGACAATTGGTGTCTATCTCGTGAAACGGACGTAACCTGTCAACAGAGACATTGTCATCCTTGTGTTCGAAGCGTATTCGAAAACACTTTCCCCAAAGGCGCACAACGTATATTTCGGTTCGAATGAAGGCTGGACTTTATCCACAATATATATGAATGTCAACAATAATTGTGAACGACCACTTGGGACGCGTGCCTTCGCATCCTCCCTTTTGCACCCGTTGTGCGAATAAGTGAATGTCAACATTTCTAAACAATCCATTAACCCGGCAAAATAAGTGTCAATAAATTTAAATACGTATTCGTTGCATTTTATTCAAGTGTGAAAATATATGCATTTCAATTGTTTGGGTGTTTTACCGCCATTAACAGTAATGAACGTAGCTTAGCAGCAACAAGCAGCATACGTTTTAAGTGAAACGCAATTAGACTGCTTGCGTTATGTGTATCGCAGTAACTCATATATTATGTGCACATATGCATCTAGTCTAGCTACACAGAGACACAACGCATGTATATTAGTAATGCGAAAAATAACATTAGTGAGAACATGACTTAATTAATCCCGCGTTTTTGACAACTGCCACTTTTTGCAGTTGACACGACGGCTGACTTTAGTAATATTTTCCAGTGATATTGTTGTTTATATAAACAACAAAGTGATCCGCTTTTAAAGGGAGACAAATTCTAAGTAAAGTTAGTATTAATATTATATAATAATTATTATTACTAGAAGTAGTTGTTGTTGTAGTAGCCGTAGTAGTGGTAGTAGTAGTAGTAGTGGTGGTGGTGGTGGTAATAGTAGTAGTAGTAGTAGTAGTAGTAGTAATAGTAATAGTAGTAATAGTAGTAGTAGTAGTAGTAGTAATAGCAATAGCAGTAGTATTAGTTAGTGGTATTAGTAGTAGTTAGTGGTATTATAGTAGTAGTAGTTGGTAGTAGTAGTAGTTGTAACAGTAGTATTAGTAGTTGTAGTAATAGTTAGTGGTAGAAGTAGTAGTAGAAATAGTAGAAGTCGTTGTAGTAGTAGAAGTAGTTAGTGGAAGTAGTAGTTGTTGTAGTAGTAGTAGTAGTAGTAGTAGTAATAGTAGTAGTAGCAGTAGCAGTAGTAGTAGTAGTAATAGTAGTAGTAGCAGTAGCAGTAGTAGTAGTAGTAGTAGTACTAGTAGTAGTATTAATAATAGTAGTAACACTATGAATTTATGTATGTATAATGTTATACATTTGGGGGAATTTGCGAACTGATGCGTTCACCTCTTACTTGGAGCGTCTAGTTAATGGGCGATGTATGTGGACACAGTGTACAAAGACTAAAACGTATCTGACTTACACATAGACATAAACTGGTTACAATGACACGTAGGATCAGTGGATTCCGACAAGAACATCGATCCAAAGATCACTTCCTTGCCGCCAGAGCTGCTTTGGTATATAAGGATTTGAATGACTGCACGGTAATTCTCACGCCATCCTTATGTCTGACAACTGTATCATAAACAACTACACAGTAAAACTTTACATGTTAAGGACCCACACGAAATTGTCTATTTGTTGGTGATACGGAAGCATGTTATTCTGAGTGTGATTTCAAGCAGTAGATCAATTCTATATCTAGCTCTGTGTGACCTATGTTGTGCAGTAGCAGTGTTACTGCTGAAACATGGCGAGTTCTGCCGACGCCTGCTGCAGTCGACTCAGTTTCTTGCGTAGTTGGTCCCGTTTGTGAGCAAAAGTCGTAGTTCTCCTTCAGTGCATCCAATATGGCAGCATCTACACCCAAGGCGATGACTTCATTTCGAATCTTCGACGACAGTTCGTGTATCATGTCGGACGATATGGTCAAAGGGACATAGTCAACGAGACGGCAGTTGCAAACCTATAAATCAAAACGATCTATTCAAACAAATCAAACTGATTACGTGTGTAAGCGTGAGTGCGTGCTGGCGTGTGTGTGGGTATGTTAACTTTTCCCCTGGATGCTTTGCATATCGAGCGCCAAACTTTCAAGGATCCATCTATGGACACTGGGAACAAATGACGCCTTAACATTTGAGATTATTTGCATTGGTGTGCTTTAAAACGATCAAATAAACGAATATACGTAATAGTTGTGTAACACTGGCATGGCATTACGTGGATCATTGTATGTTAAAGTTTAAACAGAGTGGCTGGACAATGTTGAAAACAACATCTATTTGTGCAGTAACAATATCATTTAGACTAATCCACAGACCCACGGGGGTCATGTCGTACGCATACCACTAGAAAACAGAGAGACCTCAGCCGGATAGGCTTTGTAATATATCTACTATAAACGTGCAGCAACAATGTCACTCTGAGACAAAATATTAGTAAAAGACATTATAATACATTGGTTAAAACTTACATTGATGTATGCCCGCGTCATTTGGAACATCTCCTCGGCATTCTCCCTAAGACTGTGCTCGCGATCAGGTTGACCAAATAGTATCTGCCTTTTAAATGTCTTCTCTTGTTCTAGCAAGAAAGATAATGCGCACTTCAAACATTTAGACGTGATGCCAGATGATTTATGTGTAAAGTAATACCTGTTTTATATCCACCCATGTAGTATCAAACCACTGGCATCGATATTCTACAATTTCTGTGGCGCTCTCTGGTGAATTGAGTAATACTCTATTTGTCCAGGTCCTCTCAGAAAGGCCGTCTACACAGGTGGACCATAGCAACAATACATAAGTACAAACACTCGCAATAACTATACATCGTCAAATGGTAGATCAGAGGTCGGCCATCAAACGAAGCAAATTAACTTAGGCAGAGGCGAATAGACTTGTTACAGTGATTGAAGGTTAGCGTATTAATAAATAGCTGAGTTATTCTAATGTAGAAGAACACTTATGCTTCAAATATAATTTGTTATGTAGCTTCAACCTGTTTGCCTGTTTCAGTTTTGTACACAGCGTAAGAGGTGACCTCGCAATGTGACATACTAATATGTAATGTCTTTGACACTAAGTGTCTTACGTTTGTGTCCGACAGGATGAGTACATTAGTAGGCTAAACAATACAACTCTATTATTTAACGTATGAAAACGTTCACTAACTGAACAAAATACGAAATGGAGGCTAGACAAAGATTGCAATTCCCGACTAGATGCAATAGTTAACATCATAGAATAACCGAATCACAGACATTCAAAAAAGCTTTAATGCACGACTAAATAGCATGCGCACCCAACCCCAACCCTGATCGTCTGACTCCACGAGAGTGTTGGCCAGCATACAAGACAAGACAAGATACTGCATTGATTTGATAGTTACATATGATTCGTCATTGCACCAAGTACGCGCGATTGAGATGAACTACAAGGGGTGAATGTACCTAGACGGGAGAGGTAGGTATCGTCCTGTGTGAAAGGCTTCCTCTCCATCTTGAGCAGTTTTCGCAGAGCTTCCTGACACGAGTTGTCTGCCTCGACACGAAGTCTGTCGACGAGGCCCTGTGTATACAACATTACGATTAGTATAATTACTAGCCAAAATACCAATTGTTCGGATGGAGCTACATCAGACATATATGGTTCAACCAGTTCCTGCTTAGCATAATGTTTTCACGCTTTCGTTATTGCATGCATACAACTTGTTAGATAAGTTGTTTTGTTAACATACGAATTTAGACAAGACATTTCGCGGCACACAGATACCACCTATTGCTGTGATCAAAAAGCCCAACCGTACGCACTAGGAAACAGACCTGAACAAACTCATCCGTAGGATATTCATAGTCTAATTCTCTACCATTTATTTAATAAAATGTATGCAAATTGTCTGCATAGAGTCTGAGTGAAGTACTTACAGTTTTAAAACGGGTACCTGACACTAATATCCCATAAATAATCAGTTTTTGTAATATAAATTTCACACGTGTATTTCACCGACCTACCTTTGGAGATTATTTCAGTAAAACAGATACTTTCTTTGTTGCTTATACAAACATATGTAGACACATGGAAGTGCTTCCTCTAGCTAGACATAACGGTGTATTCAAGCGAGACGGTGGTGAAGCGTCTTTTAGCGGGTTGTAGCGACATCCCAAGGATGGACATTTTGCTTGTTACTTTAACACAACGATGTCTTCTGGGGCTACATATTTTTAAATGCACAAGACGTTTCGCTTTACAAAATGCCACAGTTCCCAAAAAATTACACGTTGAAACACGCCTTTAATGTTTCACCAATAAGCGCCTGGAGCTTCTTTGACCTTGACGCTGCAGTGACGCGTCGAATGCTCCTGTTTCCTCGACATGTACATCAATATGCCGGCTCATGTGTGGGTTTCTCGTGTTCCCTTCGATTCCGAGTTACACTTGTACCAACTGGTATAATGTCCTACAGTGCACCGTGCGGACGTCACATCTTTAGTAGTTAAAAAATCAGAAACTTTCATTTTTGATATCCAAGATATCGGTACTGATGAAGGCGACGTGATACGTTAACGAAAGCCTCTACCAGGTAAATTTAACATATGAAAAATGAAAGATTCTGATTTGAAAACGAACTATTCTGAAGAATGTTCAGTAATCTTTAGTAGTTACAGCGCCAAGACAGTTTCGACTAGATTAGAGTAACATTCTCAGTTTGGCTACTGGCGAACTGGGAAGAGTAGGCATTGGTGACTTCAGGCTTTCTATCACAATGACGCTGTCCGTGCTATTGAAATTATGTGTTTCAACACGGTTACTCTAGTAAACTGGTGGCATAATAGTCTTGATTGTAGTTGCTAATGGTTAGTTTGTATTAACAATTTTACATGCACAGGCCCAAAAAGATGCCTCTTATTTCTCTTTCGCCTTTTCCTCCTGGACGGTTTGAATCTCGGACGCCGAACTTGAGGGGAATCATCTACCACCTTACGTAAGAAAAGTAACGCCTTTATTTCCAAACTCACCGTCCGTTAAGGTTTCCTGTTGGTTTTATGTTTCGTACCGTACGTTAGACTGCTGTAAATCGTTTGTTCGTAATTGAATGTATATTTTCTGCGACTGTTCAGAGGAGCGCCGATCAGTTGGCGTTGTTTTCCATAACTTTCGTTAATAAAATACATTTCTCAAATTGACATCATAACGGATGTCATTTAGAATACCCTGGGAATCCGTCTGTTGCGTCTGAGCGTATTTAGCGCCGACCAGAAGATGGGCATTTGTTCTAGTGTAAACAATGCATATAAGACACAATTACTCACGTTTGAGTTTGACATAATGACTAATTACCCAAACTGAATGCATCCGTCAAGTATTCGATTCATCAAGAAAATGTTTTTATACCACACAAATATGCAAAATGTGTTTTTGTACCACACAAATAAGCAGAATGCTACAAACCTTGATTTTTCTGTCAAGGTGTGGCAGATGCTCAAAGTGTTTCGTTGCAAGTTTTAGAAATGTTTCCCCAACCAGCTGGCTGACCTTCTGTAGGGTGTCGATAAGAGGTATATCATATTTCTCCAAGATCTCCACAATCAATGATTCGCATATTGAATACTTGAGGAACCTCGGTAGTTCTCGACCGCGCTGCTCATTTGAACGATCCGTTAGGTATTGAATATACTTTGTAGTTCGTTCTGCCACAAGAAATAACAAACACTCAGACACACACACACACACACACACACACACACACACACACACACACACACACACACACACACACACACACACACACACACACACACACACACACACACACATAATTACGATAATAGATAGATAGTTCGTTCTGCCAAAAGAAATAGCAAACACACACACATATTATTACAATAATAGATAGATAGATATAGTTTATTTTTGGAATCGTATACATTATACATACAAACATAATCAAACAAGTATAACAATCGATGATATAATATACGAATCCAGGCTGACATATACCACTCCGGACGGACGGACGGAGGGAGGGAGGGAGGGAGGGAAGGAAGGAGGGAGGGAGGGAGGGAGGGAGGGAGGGAGGGAGGGAGGGAGGGAGGGAGGGAGGGAGGGAGGGAGGGAGGGAGGGAGGGAGGGAGGGAGGGAGGGAGGGAGGGAGGGAGGGAGGGAGGGAGGGAGGGAGGGAGGGATTCAGACTCGGAATCGGAAGTGTTTATTAGACCCACGTATGCATAACTAAACGGTACAATTGTCAAAACATAAATATGTACAGCCCGATTATGAAATAACATGTGTTAAAATAGCATGTAATACATACATGTATTATGAACTAAAATGTATGACATCAAAGTAGAACAATTAAGACAGAGAGCTAGCGCATATCTACGTACGTGCGTGCGTGCGTGCATGCATGTTTGTATGTGAGGTATGTGTGCGTGTGTACACGTATGTGCGTATGAGCATTTGAGAGGTTGTGTTTATGTGAATGTGTGCATTCGTAGATTTGGATGTGTGTGCATACGTGTGCACGTGCGTGTGAGCGTGAGCGCGTGTGCATCCATCTAACATAGTGGAATGACAAATTGTGTACTCCACACACACACAAACAAAACTTGGTATTCTCACCTGGCATTAATTTACGTATGCCTACTGCCAGTTCTTCGTAGTATTTTCGGCATCTAGGAATGAGTTGGTGGCCATCCAGTCGCTTGTGCTCCCCGCTCACAACTTCCTTCACGTCATCCGTGTACCTCTGAAGTAGCTGTTGGTAAGACACGGTAACACTTATTGTTGTTATGACGTTTGACAACCGTCCTAGATCAATAACCATGTATAATTATATTGGCATCGGAATAGTGTGAATATTCGGTGGGCTGAGACTCTCCAAAATCGCTCTAAAGATCAGAATAATTACATCGCGGTGTAGCTGTAGATTAACTAAGGGCTCTTTTTGTAGCAAGATAACGCACGCACACGCATTACTATAGTCACACAAGACTTCCACCAGCGCCAAGACATCACCACTATGTACTGGCCGTCTCTTTGTCCCAACCCCAATCGCTTTGAGCAGTTTTGGTGTGAGTTGCAGAAGCGACTATACATACACATTCCCGACCAGCTACAGCCGCAAAATCTGTACAAAGCGATTGATTACAACAGGGCAGTGTGTTCCACCTAGTTCATGCCATGGTGATAGAAGTGGAGTCGTCATCAATGCCAATGGCACACGGTGCTTAACGTAATGAAGCAACACTATGTCAACATGATGCTCACATGTTAAGTACGCATTGACATTTTAATCAACCAGACAGCAACATCGGACAAATACTAAATATTTTGAAATAAAATTAAACACAAATGTCATTAGTTTTAATATCAATAATTATTGTATTTTAGTATGCTATACATACAACTACATAACTTGAAAATATTAAACAATTCTGCCGTCATTTAAAAAGGATTTAGGCGCAAAATGGATTATCTTATTATTAGGTTTTCTTTTACTTACGGCATAGATTATCTACATCCACTGCTAACTGTACGTTGATGCAGAGATAACATCTTGAAAGGCAACGTTGTCATGAGAACCAACATATCACGTATGTAGACATAATAGAAATAATTTGTTTTACCTGAAGCAAGTAGACGTTTCGTTGACCGTCATCTTCAGGCACACCCGGAGCCATGTCAGCCATGGCACGTTTTGTGACATTCAACTTCTCTTGGATTTGTCCTCGCACACCAGGCAGCGCCCTCTGCGAAGACAAATGTATACAACGACATTGTTATGGAACGTACGGGTGTAATTGTAAAACAGTAACCCCCTCTTTAGCGTCCACACCTTAACCAACGGCCACTGGACAACAACGGCCAAATTCCATATGCAATACCTGTGTTATCAATAGCTGAGTTGTCCGGTTTTGCATTGAAAACGATACAGTTTCCCATTGTCTCGTGTATTTCAATGAATATCTACAGCTTCAAAATTTCTTACGGAGCGCTCCCACACGGCTCAATCTTTTCACGGGAATGTCACCCAAAATCCACCAATCATTGGCTCTTAAATCTAACTCAGATTTTGTACAAAAAATATTGTTTGCATAATTATAAACGCTGAAAATAAACACAACTCCAAATGCCCTACAACTGAATCCCACCCACACCAAAATGAACTGATTTTTAAACTGAGCCTATTGTAAATTCCTGCATTATTATCTTGATGATAACACCGATAAATATAAAATTATGTTGAATCCGCCAATATTCAAATCCCACTGGCGCCCCCGAGTGAAATTCAAAAACGCATCAATCTACGAACCACCACAAAGGGCCTACCAGCTTGCTTACAACATGTCAGCCTTCTGTTGTTTATATAAATATATAAACAACACGTCTAGAGCAGCCACCCGCTTACTGCGACCGGCAATCGACTTTTCAAGCCATTTTATTCCTCTGCAACGGCCACTTCACAATCGCAAATCGATGCTTAGGTACTATAATTTCCCATGGTGCTTGTTATGCACGCGGACCGTATGGTTTGGCTGGACGAGGCCATTAAATATATCGACAACGTTACGTTAACTGGTTTTGTGTATGTTCAAGAGGGTTTGCATTTCCATACGTCAATATAAATTAATATATAGTGCACGTGATATCCTGCGTGAAAGGTAAGAGGCTGACAATGTGTCCATTGTATAGCAGCCTCCTTACATGTACGGCCAAAGTAAATTTGCACAAGAGGCGGTCGATAAGAGGGGAACATTTCAATGGATTATGATACGGAAATTCAACAATTAGTTATTGTTTGAAGCGTATCGCCGAATGCCTTTTAACTTCAGCTGACGGGTGGTGATTCATAAACGATGATCGATATTACACAGTCGTGCTCATCAATACAATAATATTATGAAGAATACGGCGATGACAGACTTTCGCGATAGTATCCATCTTTCTTTCAGGCAGTTTATTGGCGAACTAAGGACGATATGTATATCCGAATTACTATTATAGTTGGTATTTCACACTACTGTTAGTGAGGCAGCTTAGGGCAAAATTTTGATATTATCAGGTCATGCTGGACAAAAGTCATGTGAGCTTTCTTGAGCCTGTTTCAGCCATTTAAAACAATTTTTTTTAAAGAAAACATTAAAAAGTTATGTTTTTCAGTTAAGTGCTGCAATTATCGTGTAATTTGGGATCTATACATACTTTTGCACGTTAATCACGAAACTTCTATCGGCTTTCCATTCGGAGCCATATTTGGGTCACTAGAGGTAAAAAAATTGATATTTTGCTTCATTTTAGCCTGTTCGCCACCGGGTGCACGGTGGTTTTAGCTGATAGGTAGTACTTAGGACTGGCTGACTTGAAAAAAAACTAATCCAGATAACATTGATGGTGTTTGACAACTTGCTGAAGTATAATCATCTATAGATGAGGGGTTCCAGTGATTACTTTAGATGCACCACTGTATGCACTGGCCAAGTTTATCCAGTGAAACTGGTCTCAGACACATGGCGAGGACAAGTATGTAATCATGTTCAGTGGTCTACATATTGAAATGGCAATGTGGAAAACATCCGGGGACTACTTGAAGACCTCTGGGTGGACAATTGCACTGACCCAAGCAGGAATCGCCTCCTGTGGAACAGCTGACTCCTTACTCAAGGCATCACACCTCAACAGGACTAGACATGCCCACCAAGTGAGTGCACTGACCCTGGCGAAACTTCAACATGATGCCTTGTACACTATGCTTGAAGGAGTACACGATGAGAGGGCCAAAGAAACGTGGAGACTAGATATGATCGGCAAGAGCCCAACATTATGCTTGAAGGAGTACACGATGAGAGGGCCAAAGAAACGTGGAGACTAGATATGATCGGCAAGAGCCCAACATTTCAGTATTGGGATACCATCTCAAGATGGAAATACTTAGTCTGATTTTTGTGAAGGCCAACCGAGAACGAACGAGACATCCCCATGTATGTGGAATCACTTAAGGCTTTGGTGGGTTGGTTCTTTTCCCTTGATCATCAGAACTATGACAGGTGGATTCCCATACACATACGAGACATGGAGAGCCTACATCCAGCCATCCAAGACGAATTCAAAGACAAAGACCACTGGGTTGTTTCAAATACATCCAGGCGATTCACATCCATATCAATCGACCAGGCTCACGAGTAAAATAATGACCTGGTGTAGGGTAGAGGGAGTGCAGTAGAACTGACAGAGAATCCTTCAGCTTTCAAAAAGTGGATGATAGCTGGACCTGATCAAGCTCGACTTCTTCAAGGGTTTGAGGAGGAGTTTACCCCAGAAGAAGAAAATAAACAAAACACCACGAGGAGGAACTGTCAACACAGAAGACATTCAAAGAGCAAACACTTGATCTCGTTTAGGCTATCTCTGAGATGAGCAATCCTTTCCTAGATCCCAGCCCTGGACTGTTAAAAATGGACACTCGGAATGTCCTCGACGAGTCTGTTGTGAAAACAGTCCGTACCGTGGAAGCAGTAGGCAGGGAGCAACACAACGTCTACCGTCAATCAGTGCTAACTGACCGCAAACGCTCTATCCATGAGCCTATCAAGAAAAACCCACTGCCTCTGTTTAGTTGTCCAACACCCAAAGCAAAGACCATGCAGGTGGGGCAGATCTCACTGCTGAAGGATGATGTGTCACGCTTCTCCAGATTATATATATAGTCATGCAGAATAGGGATGGAGACATAGGAACCTTCTTCAAGCATGGCAATCACCCACATCCTCCATCTCTTTCTGACAGAGGTAAACTACGACAAGGGAAGAAGTCGGATTTGCTGAGCATTCTGACCCAATAGGCACATGAGCCACATACAGAACCTCCTAGATCATTCAATGTGAAAAGTCTTGATGGTGCTGCTGTTGTGCACCTCCTGCCAATCATTATCACATTTGATGAATATACCAGTCACGTATTTCTTCCATACACCATGCGGCAGTTGGAAACCTCTACAAGAGTCGACTGGGACACGTATGTATCCAGCAGCATCAAAGAGTCAACCAGGGAGAAACGTGGCAAAGGAATCAGAAGGAAAGTTGCCGGACAAAATATTAAGGTTCCAGGGAACTGGGCAGATTTCCTATGTGACACCACCAATAATCAAGAACTGTTTGCATTCCTTTCCAACAAGGTTGAGTCTGCCGAATGCAAAGAAGACAAGCAGATCTTCATTACACCTGGCAGCACAGTTGTCAGCAGAGGCACCAGCCACTGCATGTCGACATGTGACTACGAGGAAGTGAATGCAAGAATACGTATCCATTTGCAAGATGCCATGGAGAGTGGTTCTAACATCTGCTTGATGCGCAGTGTGGACACTGGTGTAATCGTAATCCTCATCGACAAATTCCACGCCATCGTCGCCAAATATCCACTTGCAGCCATCTGGGTTGCTTATGGCACTGGGAAGAACTTCATGTACCTACATATCAACGCCACCTGCCATGGGCTGGGCAAAGATAAGTCCACAGCCCTTCCCCTCGTCCACAGTTTCACTGGGTGTGATACAGCGTCAGCGTTCCATAGAAAGGGGAAGCCTGGAATTCCTACCCTGGGGTTACACAGGCATTCAACTACATGACAGGAAACCCACACACCCAATTGACAGTGGACTCCCAACACTTCCAATTACTGGAACGATTCACAGTCGATATTTATGACAAGACAAACACTCTGTAATCTGTGAATGAGGTACAGAGAGAGTTGTTCTGCAAAAAGAACAAAATGATGGAGAACATTCCACCTACTCAGGAGGCTTTGCTAAAACATTCGAGGCGTGTTGCCTACCAAGCTGGAATCTGGACGACATGTAAAGTGATCAAACAGCAAACTTGTACTCCAGAAGGGTGGGGGTGGACATTTGAAACAGAGAGCAAGACCTGGCGTCCAGTGTGGAGCACACTACCGATGGCCTCTAAAGCGTGCAGTGAACTGGTGAAGTGTGGGTGCAAAAGGGTAAGTGGCTATGGCGCAAGGTGTTCGAGCAAGAAGGAACACTGGAAATACACTTTTTGCAACTACAAATGCGACATATAACCAAATGCGACACTTAACCGAACTCGCAAAACGTTGATCTGACAAAACAAGCTATTCTTACTAAATGTTTAAACAAGATCATTGAAAAAAATTTGCTATCCCATTACTTTGTGGTAAATTCAATAATAAAGATTTTTAACGAGCCAAACGGAAACTGAAGATTACTAACTAATAAAGTGTTAGAAGCAAAGTTGGATCTTTTGTCTGGAATGTCCCTCAATTTTGCAAAGCTATCTCACTGTACACTTTACTAGCTCAAACAAGCTGAAAATTAAACAATGTTACCTTTTATTGAACTCTGGTGACCCCAATATGTATCGGAATTGAAAGCCGATAGCAGATTTGTGTTGAGCTTCCAAAGTATATCTACATGCCGAATTACATGAAAAGCAGAGCATTTAACTGAAAAAAAAACCTGAATTTTTTAATGTTTTCTTCTACCATTTTTTTCAAAGTGGCTGAAACAGGCTCCAGCAAGGTCATGTGACTTGGTTCCAATAAATTAATTAAAAGTCGTGGCACACAGATTGTCAGGAAAAAATGTGGTGCTTTTGTCCGGCATGTCCACATCATGTTGCTAAGCTGCCTCACTATGTTACCATGCCGCGCTTCCACAAGTTCAATTTAAAAACTGTAGATTGCTGACCTTAATCTGTTTGAAAAGTTCGTACGTGAGCTTCATAGCCAGATTCTTCACACCAAGGATAGTATCATTGACGTCTCTATGAATAAATCAATCACAGCAATAAGTGTGTGTGTGTTTATGTGCGTGTGTGAGTGTGTGTTTGTGTGCGTGCGTGCATGCGTGCGTGCGTGTGTATGGGTGGGTGGGTGGGTGTGATTGTGCTTGCGTGTGTGTATGTGCGTGTGTGTGTGTCTGTGTGCGTGCGTGCGTGTGTGTGGGTGGGTGGGTGGTTGTTTTTGTGCATGCGTGTATGTATGTGCGTGTGTGTGTGCGTGCGTGTGTGCGTGCGTGCGTGTGTGTGGGTGGGTGGGAGGGTGGATGTGTTTGTGCGTGCGTGTATGTATGTGAGTGTGTGTTTGTGTGCGTGCGTGCGTGCGTGTGTGTGTGTGTGTGTGGGTGGGTGGCTGTGTTTGTGCGTGCGTGTATGTATGAATGTGCGTGTGTGTATGTCTGTGTGCGTGCGTGCGTGCGTGCGTGCGAGCATTTACGGTTGTGGTATTGTATAATCACTGCGTAGTTCAACCATTTGATGACAAACAGCTTACTCGAAATGTGGTTTACTCCTGAAGAAATCTTCGTCTTGTTGAATGGCTTGTGCCAACGTCTGTCCCTCCTCGATTGCTTTCTGACCTCGACATCTCACGCACGAATAACCCTTCTTTAGAGGATACGTTTTGTTGTTGATGATGTCTAACAACCCTTTTTCCGTGCCTGTGTCTATCAGGTCAGGCTTTGTAACGACACCTGAGCAACACAAAAACATACACGACGACCATTGATTTCATTTATCGAAGACAGGAACACAGGTACATAGATACATATGTGTGGATGGTCTCGGTAATTCAATTTGTAGAGCAAAGATACAGTTTTCAACGCAGTTTTTGCAGGTGACGAATAAGCACATATTAACTGCAAAAACGCCAGACTCGACAACAAATTGGAACCACAATTGCTGCGTTTGTCATTTACCAAAACATCGCTATATTATTTTGTTTAGCTAAATACATGATGATTTTTACCTAGAGTCCTCGCCCCAGAGGGATCGACTTCCATCGCCATCTTCAATGCCTCTGTCGTAGCGATGTCGACATTGGCCGGTAGAACAGCAAGGATGACCGTCTCTTCCTTCTTGATGTACTTTCCTATCAGTCGCTTGATCTACAGTCACATGATCACATTTTTACTACATTAATTCAAAACAGGCAAACGTAGGTAAAAGACACTATTGTTCAGGTGTGTTTTTGTTACACAGTTTCAACGTAGAAATAATGCACAACATGGCGAGGCTATTTGTCTATAGTGAAAACAATTGTGCTCATCCTTGAATGGATTGATAATCCGGTTTCTTGCTCTTTTTATAATTATACATATTTACCTCTCATGAAACTTGTGTTTTATTTTAATTGTATATTTCTAAAACTACGCGCGGTTTTCATCAGCAAAATGACGTTAAGGGCGTGTCACATGACCACTGTCATGTGACACAAGTTCTGGTGGGAGTTTCTGGCCGACATCGCGTTTGTGAAGGTAGGCTGGACGTTTTACGCACCCATTACATTTTACAAACAGGACAACTGATTTACCCCATAAAAGGTGATTATTTTTTATATGGGATGTTATGAAAAATATAGGCCTTATGTCCAACCCCTGAGCTGAGGTCATAGTTAAATCCCTGACAATTTGGCGCTCGAGGTTCAAGCCGTCTAAGAGAAAAACATTAACTTTCACGCAAACATACATATGCAAGCTCGATTATAGTTTATAGATTATTATTAATAGTAGTAATAGTAGAAGCAGTAACAGTAGTAGTAGTAGTAGTAGTAGTAGTAGTAATAGTAGTAGTAGTAGTAGTAGTAATAATAGTAGTAGTAATAGTAGTAGTAGTAGTAGTAGTAGTAGTAGTAGTAGTAGTAGTAGTAGCAGTAGTAGTAGTAGTAGTAGTAGTAGTAGTAGTAGTAGTAGTAGTAGTAGTAGTAGTAGTAATAGTAGTAGTAGTAGTAGTAGTAGTAGTAGTAATAGTAGTAGCAGTAGTAGTAGTAGTAGTAGTAGTAGTAATAGTAGTAGTAGTAGTAGTAGTAGTAGTAGTAATAGTAGTAGTAGTAGTAGTGGTGGTAGTAGTAGTAGTAGTAGTAGTAGTAGTAGTAGTAGTAGTAGTAGTAGTAGTAGTAGTAGCAGTAGCAGCAGTAATAGTAGTTGTAGCAGCAGCAGTATTAGTAGTAATAATGGTGGTAGTAGTAGTAATAGTATTAGTAGTAGTAGTAGTAGCAGTAGCAGTAACAGTAGTAGTAGTAGTAGTAGTAGTATCAGTATCAGTAGTAGTAGTAGTAGTAGTAGTAATGGTGGTAGTAGTAATAGTATTAGTAGTAGTAGTAGTAGCAGTAGCAGTAACAGTAGTAGTAGTAGTAGTAGTAGTAGTAGTAGTAGTAGTAGTAGTAGTAGCAGTAGCAGTAGCAGTAGTAGTATCAGTATCAGTAGTAGTAGTAGTAGTAATGGTGGTAGTAGTAGTAATAGTATTAGTAGTAGTAGTAGCAGTAGCAGTAACAGTAGTAGTAGTAGTAGTAGTAGTAGTAGTAGTAGTAGTAGTAGTAGTAGTAGTAGTAGTAATAGTAGTAGTAGTAATAGTAGTAGTAGTAATAGTAGTAGTAGTAATAGTAGTAGGAGTAGTAGTAGTAGTAGCAGCAGTAGCAATATGCCTGATGTCATATCCTATAATGTTTACAACGCTCTACATATAATCTGACTAAACAATACGACAAAGACTACAGACATACCAGCACGATCGTGAACTATTGGGTAGTTGAGTAAACTTACTTGATCGCCAATGTCTTCTGGTTGTCCCTTTACAGCGACGCGAGTGATTCCAGGGAGATCAATCAACGTCAAGTCGGGAACCCCGTGCGCTGTGATTTGTAGCGAGATCAAAGTGTCACTGATACCAACATTCCTTCCAGCAATGGCGTCTTGTGCTGCAAGCACATACAAGAATGGAATGGAAGAACAAAACCGCTTAGCCACTATCGGTTGACACAGTATACAGCGAGTCTACTTGGGCCAGTAACAGTCATGCTGTTGCACGGCAATACGCCAATGCAGTTGCAAAGCGTATACAGCACAGCATCCGGTTTCCATCATAATATTACACTGCTATCTACTTCAGTTGTTCAGTGCTGTAAATTGCAATGGGTTCAGACAAATATATCAATACTGAATCACAAATATGCATGTGATTTATGAACTCTGTACTATAAGGGAAGGTGGGGACTCATGAACAGACGGGGCATTGTCACAATTTTTTATAACACAGTTTGCTTGAGCAATTTTGATCAGGCATCCATTAGCCAAAAAAATACAGGGATCATGGTCCCTATATTGAAAACACAATCGCCACATATGTTCTTATGGGTACAGGTTATGTTGGTAGCGTCTAAATATTTGTGTACATGATCCTTTAGGATTAGTGCATCAGGAATTAATCTGGTAATTGCAGATGAACAATAAATATCTACGCTAAGGTAGGCTGGAGTAATTAAGCAATCACTTAATTAATTATAAAAATTAATTAGGATTAATTGCAAACTTTCATTAATATAGAGCACCCTCAACAATTAAGAGGAATAATGCATGACTAGCATCCACTTTGTACCAGCAGCGTCAGTTAAACTAGTGCATTCAAAACTGTGAACAATATGACATATGGCCATATGCACCATTCGCAGTACGTTCAATTACGAGAGATAGGATATACAACCTGCGAAAACAATGCTCTAAAAATCACCCAAATATGTGTGTGTGCAAATAATTAAACATCGCCATTCCAAAGGGAGACGCTTCTCGTTGGTGCTCATTAAGAACTAGGAGCCAATTTCAATTTGTTTTTCAAAATGAGTTTCCATTGTGAAACGATCCGGAAAAGACTAATCTTTCATGTGTTTGTTGTGTAAATGACATAAATGAGCCGACTGGGTTAAATTGAAGCTGTTTTCTCGAAACTATACCTATGGCATTTTCAACATTCAAATTACTGTATCTTTGGAACTAGTGTGAATAGAAGTAACGTTAAGTTCCCGCCTGGCAGTATGGTGACAGCAAACGGTTTACGGCAGCGTTATTGCTGCCAGCCAGTTTATAGCCCTGGTCTATGGAGGCGGCTTGGAGTAAAACCTAACCCGTCAACACTTTTACAACGAAACAAATATGAAAGTATAGTTCTATTATCAATGTAGTGTTATAAAGTGTTAGTGTGGTCGCGGCAGATTAGATTTGATTAATCAATCGTTTTTTACTATAAAAGCTCAAAATCACTACGGCCATGCCAACCGGTTGCCGGTCATGTTTATCCCATAGAAACAATTGCATTTCTTCTAATAGTTCAGCGGCTAAGGGATATGATTGTGCACTTTTTGACAAAAGCATGAAAATTGGTACACAAGTAGTTTATGATGTATATATTCATATAAAGCTAGGTACCCATCGCCATCGACATGGTATATAGCCGCCATCTTGATTTTTAAAATGGCCGCCATCGAAATCCATTACCCAAGTTTCTCGGCATCTAAACAACATAGAAACACGGTCTTGGTGTTTAACCCATAATTTTTAGGGTCAAGGAATTCGTTTCTGCTACATTCCGTATCTTCAGATGAACGCAATATTGGAATTCATGATGGCCGCCATGGAAATATATTAACCACGTTGCTCAGCTTCTAAGTAACACAGCAACATGGTATCTAAACCATCATTTTCAGGGTCACGGAATTAATTTCTGCCACAGGCCGTATCCTCAGATGACCGTCATATTGGAAGTCAAGATGGCCGCCATGGAAATTTATTAACCAAATCGTTCAACTTCTAAGCAATATAGAAACATGTTCTTGGTGTCTAAACCATCATTTTCAGGGTCAAGGAATCCATTTCTACCACATGCCATATCTTCAGATGCCCGCCGTATTGAAATTCAAGATGGCCGCCATGGAAATCTATTAACCAAGTCGCTCAACATCTAAGCAACATAGAAACATGAATTTGTTCGTCTAAACCAACATTGTCAGGATCAATGAATTAATCCCTGCCACATACTGTATCCTCTGATGAGGGTCATAATAAAATTCAAGATGGCCGGCATGCAAAATTCAGTATGTCTAGTTAGTTTGGTTCCTATGTAACATACGTATGGTATGGCCTAGAAGTTTTCTGTTTGGGTAGTTTTACCATTACGATTCAAATTCTATAAGCGATAATTTGTTTACTGTTGCTGTAATATTATAGTAGCACATTGGAAGTATGCTATATTAATATCAAGCACTGTGCCTCCTAGCGAGTAGCCATGGAAGAAGTCCTAAGCTATAATGGAAGGTTGGCGCCATCTGTTGGACTTACAGGCAGTTTATTAAAAATGGTGACTAGGTTTGCGATGGCGCTTGGTCAGCATGCCTAAGAACTATCAGTTTGCGACAGTACCAAACTCGGATCATGCTGAAACGTCAAATGATGCGATCCAAACAGACTGGAAACTTTGTACGCTTTGCCATAAAGACACGGAAGAAAGACTTATTTATCCCGATGGGAGGAAGAATACACCGTCGGGATATGAAACCGTCGCACAGAATATTCTGCAGTTCTACAGGTTAGGCTCCATACCGCTAAACGTTGACATAGCAAGGCTAGATGATAGCTCCGGCATCGGCCAGACATTACAATCTAACCAGGCAGGATGGCACAAGTCTTGCTGGCTATCATTGTGTACGATGAAACTGAACCGAGCTCAAAAACGAGCCCAAAAGAGGAATCAGGAATCTGAAAATACAGATTGTCCCAGTCCTGTCAAAACGAGAAATAATCTCGGTAATATACCAGCACTGAAGTATGCAGTCAAACTGTATGTTTCTTCTGTGATCAAACAGGTGAAAAAGAAACTCTTCACAACGCTAATATTGATGCTAAGGTCAGATAATGTGCCACGGAATTGAGCGACACTAATCTACTAGCAAAATTAGGAGCTGGTAACATGGTTGCAATTGATGCAATGTACCATTTGTCTTGCAAGACTAAACTGCGAAATCATCACAGGGACCACAAAACGCATCTAAAGAAAAGAAACCCGGAAGCTTCATTAGATGCTTTGGCATTTGGAGAAATGGTGGGATATATTGAAGAGACTCGACAGAATGAAGCCGTCATTCCTGTTTTTAAACGGTTTGAACTTGCTAAAATGTATGACAATAGGTTAGCAGAGCTTGAACATGACGGAGTCGTGACTGGCAAAGTGCACTCAGCTAGGTTAAAGGAGAGATTGTTGCGTCAGATTCCAGAACTGAGAGCGAAACAACATGGTAGAGGTGTGTTGTTAATCTTCGAGAAGGACATTGGGGGTGCCATCAAACGTGCACTAGGCGACGACATGGACACTGATGCAATCAAGTTAGTCAGAGCAGCTCAGGTTGAACGAAATGATATATTTGACAAAAACAAGTTTGAGTTTACGGGCACATTTGAACATGGCTGTGAACGCGATGCTGTTCCCCCATCTCTTAATGCACTAGTTCGAATGATTCTTGAGGGTCCAAACATTGAAAACCAGAGTCATGTAAACACAACAAAAGAACATGTCGCAATTGCCTTGTCAGAGCTTCTGTTATTCAATACAGTAAAGAGATCTCGTGCATTAGCTGGTATCCGACACAACAAAGAAAGCGAGGCTCCTTTGCCAATATACCTCAGTATGCTCATTCATGCCAAAACAAGGAAGCGGGAACTAATAGACACCTTGTTTAACTTGGGACTGTGTGTGTTATATGACAGGTTAATGAACATCTCCACTGGCTTAGCAAACACGGTATGTGCCCGCTACCGCGCGGAACAGGTTGTGTGTCCTCCTCAGCTCAGAGCTGGCGTTTTTGGTGCTGTGGACAACATTGACCACAATACTAGTGCAAGGACATCTCAAGACTCATTTCACGGCACAGCGATTTCGTTGATGCAGTTCCCGACAGCAGAGACGCACGTGGAGAACCGTGGTGGAATAAGATTGGATCCTGCTGTTGTCAATCGAAATACAATTGCTCCACTTCCACCTAGCTATACCATGGTGCCGCCTGTTGCTAAGACCAAGGAACCAGTTGCGCCTGTCAAAGATGGAGTCCTCGAAGCTGATTCCGTCTTGATCAGTGACAACATGAAAAACGAACGTAAGTGCAGATGCAGACTCTTCTCAATAATGCGAAGTTGGAGATATATGACTACCTGTCCTGGGCTGCTTATCATGCCAGTCAACAGACACCGTTGGACAAACCTTGCGCACACATTGCACTCCTCCCCCTGTTTCGTGAGAATGTTCATACGACATGTATGATTTCGCATGCCATGGAGATGGTAAAGAATGCAGTACACCACCTAAATCCCGAACAAGTCCCTGTGATTGCTGCAGACCAACCGCTGTATGCGATCACAAAACAGGTACAATGGTCCTGGCCCGAAACCCACGGAGAGGACAAATTCGTGGTCATGATGGGCGGCTTGCACATACAGATGAATATTCTCACGTTACCAGGGGATTGGCTCCGGGAAAGTGGTTGGACCACATCATTGCTGGAAGTTGGAATTACCACATCTGGTCGTGCAGATGCAATGTTGTCTGCAACACATGTCACAAGAACCAGGTATGCACACCAGGTGACAGCAGCCAGTTTGCACATACTGCAGCAACGCGCATATCAATAGTACGTGACATGTGTAGCAAATGGTCAGGTAGCCCTTTCGTTTAACGAATGGTATGCTCTACAGAACGTAGAACAACCACACTTCAAATACTGGGCAAAAACTTTGCAAATGAAGATGCTACAGTTTGTGTGATCGATCCGGGAGCAAAACTTCAAGATCTATGTCCAATGCTTGCTGCAAGTCGTGCCCTGCCTCTTTGCTCTCGATCACACAAATTATAGTAGATGGCTCCCGTTCCACATCAGCGATATGGTTAACCTACACACAACACATCCTGTGGATGGGCACTTTGTCGTGCAGAAAACACAGCACATGTTTTCAACAATGGCAATCGACCAATGTCATGAACAAGCGAATGAACTCATAAAGGGTGACGGCGGTGCTGTTGGCTTGACAGAAGATCCGCAAGCACTGGAAAGGTGGATGGTGGCAGGACCAGAGATATCTCGCGTCGTCCTGGAGTTCGAAGATAGTTTTAAAACTACCAATGAACAACTATCGACAAAACATCACGAACAACACCCTGGCGTTCAGAAAACCTTTGCCAAGGAAGTGTCGACGATGGTGTCAACAATTGAAGACATGTGCAACCCATTCCTTGAAGATAGCGATGATATGCTGACACTTGCACTTGATACAAAGGTCGTCATGAACAAAGACATGGTGCAAACAGTCTACACAGCTAAGGATATCAGTAAAAGACAATACAAAAGCTACGTAGAGGAGAGGCTAAAAGGCACATCTAACAGACCACTCAGTGATATTATCTCGAAAAACAAATTGCAAACATCATGTAGCATAGACAAATTTGCATCACTGAAGACAAACTGCAATCTGTTTGCAAGGCTCTACATAGCTTTCCAGAACAGACAAGGAGATCTGGACCGTTTCTTTCAACACGAAAATCAGGCGTGTCCTCCGTCTATTTCTGATATGGGACAACTCCGACATGGATCGAAATCTGACTTACTGGAATGCCTAACAACATTTCATTCCTCATCAGAGAATGCTCCAGATGTCGATGCAAATGTTTTGGATGGTGCTACCATCATTCACATGCTCAGGCCTGGGTCTAGTCGGACATTTGATGATTATGCTCAGCAAATATTTATTCCATATATTACCTCCCAGCTAGCAACTGTCAGTAGGGTCGACATTATATGAGATAGGTATTTTGCTGACAGTCTCAAACAATCCACAAGGGAACGCCGAGTGTATAACAGAACAACACAACGGCAGAGAGTTCTTGCAGGAAACCCTATTCCAGCAAACTGGGAGAGTTTCCTGAGGATTGAGCAGAACAAAAATTAGCTATTTCGTTATGTGTCAGAATGTATCAGGTCATACGATGCCGGTGGAAAGCACATCAGCACAAAAGATGACACACTTGTGACCGCAAACCAGAATGACATTGGAGACAAAGAGTACATTCAGCCGTGCACACACGAGGAGGCGGACACGCGCATGTTACTCCATGTGGCACATTGCGTGAAACAAGGACTTTCCAAAGTGGCCATCCGGACAGTGGATACAGATGTGGTTGTTTTGGCGGTAGGCCATTTCCATGCTCTAGGGATTGATGAACTGTGGGACAACTTCGGCGTTGGTACTCACTTTCGTCATATTGCAATTCATGATATTGCAAACAAATTAGGTGTGTTGAAATCTAGAGCATTAATGCTGTTTCATACCCTGAGCGGGTGTGACACTGTCTCCTGCTTCCTCGGCCGAGGGAAGAAGTCGGCATGGTTGGCATGGACGGCATGTCCGTCTGTAACATCACAACCGGAAGAAGTCGACCCACCTAGTCTATATGAGATCGAAAGGTTCATCGTCGTCATGTACAACAGGACGTGTGCACGTAATAAGGTGGACGAGGCAAGAAAGCACCTCTTCGCCCAGGGATCCCGTACCATTGAGAATGTCCCGTCAACCAAAGCTGCATTGTTCCAGCACGTCAGACGGGTTGTGTACCAGGCCGGATATGTGTGGTCACAAGCTCTTGTGCCAGCTCCCCGCCTGCCAAGTCCTAGACATTGGGGTTGGAGTCCAAGTGACACAGGATGGAAAGCATTCTGGACTAACCTACCAGAGGCATCATTGTCGTGCTATGAGCTAGTGCACTGTGGGTGCAAGAAGGGGGGGGTAAACGCAAGTGCAAATGCCGGTCGTCTAGTCTGCAGATATGTACCAAGAACATGTTTCTATGTTGCTTAGAAGCTGAGCAAATTGGTTAATAGATTTCCATGGCGGCCATCTTTATTTCCAATATGGCGGTCATCCAAGGATACGCAATGTGGCAGAAATAAATTCCTTGACCCTAAAAATGATGGTTTAGACACCAAGACCGTGTTTCTATGTTGTTTAGATGCCAAGAAACTTGGGCAATGGATTTCCATGGCGGCCATTTAAAAAATCAAAATGGCCGCTAGATACCATGTCGATGGCGATGGGTACCTAGCTTTTATGAATACATATATCATAAACTACATGTGTGCCAATTTTCATGCTTTTGTTAAAAAGTGTACAATTCGTCAAATTTGTGTCTCTTAGCCGCTGTACTATAAGATAAATGTGGCTGCATGCCTAAAGCGTACGCGTATTTTTTGCTAACCGCTATTAGTTGCTACCTTGAGTTTAACGCACCTACCATGCGGGCACAGATAATATATATTCAACCTACCATCGCGAACCTCACGGTCAACTTCTGTCGGTCCTTCGATGGTTTTCTCCACTGGTCCATCTTGGGCTTCATACTTGATGACCCCGTTCCACTGACCGACCGAATCGTCCGACATCAGTTGTAGTGCCAAAGGACAACGGGTCACAATACCTGGATTTCAACGACATAGTCATACTAGCGAATGATTATTCTTCGCGGTTGCAACAGTGCCAGCCATCGAGCAAACAGCAGAGCTTGAAATAACATTAAAAAAGATGACACAATGGCAAAATAACATATTCCATCCAAGGTAGAGTGAGCGGCTGGAGATAGAAAGGCAGACTCGGAAAGAATTGGGCAGATAACACAAGTTAATGACCAGGTTTCGATTTGAGAAAAAATATTATTGCCAGCAAACGACCAACAAAGGTGACGCACATTTGCGCATTTGTGAACTGTCATAGCTATTATCCTAACACTTTGTACTCAACAAAAGCCGTGTTCACACACAAAACCTTTAGCGACTTAACTTTAGACAGATTTCAGACGTGCGATTGTTCACCACGCCACGCATCCTCTCTACAATAAAAGTATTGTTCATAGCTACGTAATTGTGAAGTTAATTGCTTATCTAAAGAGCTTACGTAATGTGTCAACGCATTATTAGGTGTAGTACCATTATCCTGACACTTTGTACTCCTCAAAAGACTTTACCCGAGCCTCGTGGCAGCTGTACGCCGGAGATGGCTTCTAGCACGGAGCTCTTGCCTGCGCTCTGGTCACCAATAACGGCAACTTCTGGCAGAGAAATGTCCTTGTCAAGTCCAAGCAGCCTCAGTTTGTCAATGAGATCGATGAACGAACGGACGTTTTCTTCGAAGGCTTGTGATAGACAGGGCAAATGCTGTGGTTCTTCCATTCTCTTCGCCTGCAGCAAGAATGAACAATATGTAATTACAACGTACACCATACGTCATTTAATTCCGTTAGAGTATACTATTAATATAAATGTTTTTTGTTAACTAGAGAACTATAATTCTACTGTATTTTTCAACTTAAATTAATGATCACTACTTCAAATCTATTATTTTAAAATATATATTGTCATTTGAATTTGAGTATGGCGTAGTATATCTTCTCGTCGTCCTTGATCACTTTCGAGGTCAATCTAGACACCAGGATTTCCTCTTCTATGTCTATCAACCTGATGTTTCCATGACTTCATGTCAATCTCCTTCCTCATTTATTGTATGTATCCTACCCATCTTAGTCTGCTTCCAACTACTTTCGTTTCTTAATTGCGTACATTTACATTATCCTTTTTTGCTTAATACTTACTATTTTCTTGTAGCATTGAAACCTTGTTGACAGTTATGCAGGTAGTTACATTGTAGCATAAACAGAGAGTCTGTCAACATTACATTCCGGATGTAATATCGCAATAGCGTATGTGTGTGAGTGTGTGAGTGTGTGAGTGTGTGAGTGTGTGAGTGTGTGAGTGTGTGAGTGTGTGAGTGTGTGAGTGTGTGAGTGTGTGAGTGTGTGAGTGTGTGTGTGTGTGGTGTGATGTGTGTGTGTGTGTGTGTGTGTGCGTGTGTGTGTACGTGTATGTGCGTTTGTGAGTGCGTGCGTGCGTGCGTGTATGTGTGACAATTATATATTACATATACCATATATATATATATATATAGTATATGTAATATATATATATATACATACATACTTTCATTGTGTTGTCTTATAAGACACATGTATTGTAATTTGCATTAACATATGTAACGTAGTTTTATCTTCAACGAACATTTAAGCATTCCTATATATCCTTTCCAATGCGATACATGTACATGTAACAAAACTCTGATAAAACATAATTGGGCGTGAGTGATAAACGGTGGCAACACTTTGCAGAGCTACCCTGATTAACCGAGGCTACTCGGAGACTATCGACGTGGGAATTTCCAGAAAACTGAAACTTGCGTTACGTGATCTAGACTGCACTTGCCTCTAGTAACATATCGACGCCACTTAAAGGTCAACAACTATATTACAAGTTGCTCAGTACCGACATGCAGGAGTGACATCGTGACGAAACACCAGCCAGCTCGTACTTTACGACCAACGGATAAATTGCTGCTCGTTGTTCCTATGCCACTAAACAAAACCGCACGACTTCGGGCAGCGATAGTAATGAGAGAGGGTTTCTCGATACGTACCAGGGGGGTGGCGGTGGCCCCATGGAAAAATTCTAAGATGGCGCCTGTCTCATGTATCTATTTGTGTGTGTGTGTGTGTGTGTGTGTGTGTGTGTGTGTGTGTGTGTGTGTGTGTGTGTGTGTGTGTGTGTGTGTGTGTGTGTGTGTGTGTGTGTGTGTGTGTGTGTGTGTGTGTGTGTGTGTGTGTGTGTGTGTGTGTGTGTGTGTGTGTGTGTGTGTGGTCACGTGAGTGAATGTAGTGCCACGTGTTAAAGTGTATGGGAGGTAGTGCCTCGTGCTGAGAATTGGGTTATGAGGGGTAATTAAGGGTGATGAAGGAGTAATGAGGGAATGGACGTATCATATGTATGTATATATGACGTGTGTAAGTATGATTCCTATGCA
This sequence comes from Escarpia spicata, assembly GCA_963995525.1. Classification (NCBI taxonomy): domain Eukaryota; kingdom Metazoa; phylum Annelida; class Polychaeta; order Sabellida; family Siboglinidae; genus Escarpia; species Escarpia spicata. Next base: position 7,838,112 of record OZ023211.1, read on the forward strand.
CTATCGTGAATAAATCAACAAAACGATATATTTCAAAGTTGAAAACGTTTTAATTTATCCAGTACAAGTCATATCGGCTAGTAGCCTCTTGAAATTGGGCAGATGAAAACAGGCAACAATTCGCGAGTACAGAAACCCCGTCACATGCTGCGTCGCGGATGTCGTCAGGCGTTCATTAAAAAAACACATGGCCGTATGGAAGAGATAAGTGGCGTCTCGCGAGTGTCGAGTCACGCGGCTTATCGCATACTGCACCCGCTAACGAGCACGTGCAGAGAGCGGAGTTCAACTCGTGATTCCATTGTCTGTGCTGTCTCGTGATTGACAAGACATGACGTATCGAACGGATGTGTGTATATAAACCTACCATAAGTCTAGTGGAGCATATCACTTTCTCCCGACTTTGAACAACGCAACTACTCTCCGACTTTTGAACATGGCGAGTGCCCACGACAAGTCATGCCCCGAGGACAAAATGTATCTTACCCCAGATAGCCATCCATATCGGCCCGACATTGGCTACATCCTGGCAACCTCGGGCCTATATATCCAATATTGAGCCGATATCGGTCCGATGTTGGGCATAGTGGTCGTTGGCACTGATGGTGCCGACATTGGACCTATATTGGCCAAAGATAGGCCATGTCGTATACAGACAAGGGGTCATCAGAAAATGTAACTTAATCTACCCTTTAAAAATATGAACATATGCAAAATATGTTACATTAATTATAGTAAATGTCTTTTGTGTAGAATTTCGGCGAGCTTATAGATCTTTATTTTCATTAAATGTTTGCAACATTTTGTGCGCCGCTGCACTCAGCTCATGCCGCCATTGTCTGCTGTCTGTGATAAATAGGTACTGCGTTGTTCTGTTTTAATCCGATCTAATCACGCCAATCATAGTATAAATCACTTCATAAATATATTATAAAGTGTATGTAGAACATTTCTGAGATCTTACTTATAGTTTGAAGTTATTTGCCAATTTTCTAAATAGCAATATAGTATCTAGCCTAGGTAGTAACGGTACAAATCTAAAACTAGTTTTTCTTTGGAAATGGAGTCGTTTCATGAGGATTCATATTGGACAAAACGTAGAAAAATACATGCTAGGGTTGCTTCACATCTTAATAATCTTCAGAATTTTGGAGAAATTGATGCTGATGCTAATCAATCGGAAAATGACGAAACTAGGCTTGATGACAATGAACATGATGTGCCTGCAAATTTTCATGATCATGATGATGGTTGTGAAGAGTTGTCTTCGTCCTGTGATGAATTTGAGTGTTCTCTTGAAACGATAATTTCTGGCATACCTGATGCCAATGAGCATGAGCTAAATGTTGAAACTGATGATGATTTAGTTTACCAAATGTGCTCCAATGACATGAGTAGAGTTCATGGCTCCGTGATGGAGTCTGCATTTTCCAATGGCTCTGAGAGTGAGTCTGAGACTGAGTTTTTCAATAGTGAATCTGAGTCCGACATGCCCGACTCGGAGTTCATGGATGAAAAATGTGCTGATATGTCTGCCAAATTAGCAGAATGGGCAAATGAATTTAAAATTTCTCATGTTGCTCTACAGCGACTTCTCTTACTTTTGCGTCCATCTTTTCCAAAGTTGCCTAAAGATCCCAGAACACTTCTTAGTACACTTAGGAGTTATGAAATCCAGAGTATCTCAGGTGGACTCTACCATCACTTTGGTATTGCTCAAGGTATTTCCCAGACATTGCCTTCCGAGTTGAAGAAATTGTCAGATTTGGATTGTACACATATCCAGGTGAATGTAGATGGCCTTCCGATTTTCAAAAGTACAAAAGCACAGTTTTGGCCCATTTTAGGGAGAATTGTGAAGCCAGCAGCTTCTGACCCATTTATCATTGGTTTGTTCAGTGGAAATCAGAAGCCAGGTAGTGTAGATGAATATCTGAATGATTTCATTGCTGAAGTGCAGCATATTGAGCAACATGGACTTGACATTGATGGTTTTGAGGAGAATCCTAGCATTCATTTGTCATGTTTTATTTGTGACGCACCTGCACGCGCATTTGTTAAAAATTTCAAGGGTCACAACGCTTATTATGGTTGCGATAAGTGCACTCAGAAGGGTGTATGGCAAGAAAAGGTAACTTTTCCCGAGATAGATGCTCCTCTGCGCACTGATGTTGCATTTGATGAAATGGCTTATGCTAGTAATAATTGTTTAGGAGGGAAACTATCTCCTCTCAGCAGGCTTTCACTTGGAATGGTCTCTCAATTTCCACACGACCCCATGCATCTTGTCTTTCTTGGAGTGGTCAAACGCTTAATCCTAAATTGGCTGAGGGGCCCAGTTGTTAACAGGTGTCGTATTGGTGCTAATGCCATCAGTCGGATCTCTGAAAATCTTCTCTCTTGTCACCAATATCTTCCAAGGGAATTTCCAAGGAAATGCAGATCATTGTCGGAAGTTGATAGGTGGAAGGCCACTGAATTCAGGCAGTTTATCATCTACAGTGGTATTGTTGTTCTTAAAGGCGTCATATCGGAAGCTTTCTACAAGCATTTTTTGCATATTTTTGTTGGTATCTACTGTCTGTCCAGTCCCTTACACTATGCCACACATTGTGAGTATGCTAATGATCAGCTTCTTCTGTTTGTGCAACAGTGGGGAAAGTTGTATGGCACTGACATAGTTTATAATGTCCATAGCTTGACTCACCTGGCAGCTGATGCAATGATGTTCGGTCCACTTGATGACTTTAGTGCTTTTCCCTTTGAACATTTTCTTTGTAAGCTTAAAAAGATGTTACGAAAGCCAAAATTTCCCCTATCACAGATTATTCGTAGGCTGTCAGAAATGCAAGGATGTAAAATTGTAAAAAAAAGAAAACATGGGGATTCCTTCCTGAAACCGCACACATTGGGACCTCTTCCATTAGAATTGAAGGGATTCTACCAGTTCAAGGGAATTTGTCATGCTGATCTATATTTCTCCATTGAAGATGGTAACAACTGTGTCAAAGTTGGTTCTCAGTATGGCCTTATCCGGAACATTGTTTGCAAGGACATACTGTATTCTGATCAATCTGAACCGTCAGTAATATTTGAGCCTTTTGGATCTTTTTCTGATTTCTTCAGTGATCCTTTGAAGTCATCAGACTTGGGTATTGTTAAGGTGACTCGACCCAGTGGCCACTTAAAAGTTGTGTGCATGTCGCAAATTGCATGCAAGTATGTCCGGCTACCCTACAAAGACACATTTGTTATTGTGCCACTACTTCATCAGTTCTATTAGTCAATGCTTCATGTTCAAATGCATGCTCTCACAACAGCGGTAATCCACTCCACCTAACCCTTACGTTCATTACCGCTGTATCTTTGCAAAGACATGTCCATTATCGCATTGGCGCCCTCTGATGAGCATGATGAGAAAAGTGTAAACTGTAGAGTTATCCGTCCCTACCTATGCGAGCTGTCGACCAATCGCTATTTGTTTACCATATGCTGCGTCGTCAATGTCAACAAAACATGTTGACACAACCATGCATCGACTTGGCCACCAAATCACTCATGCAACATTCAGACGTGATGTTTTGGTGCTAAATTAAACCCACATTAAAAATCGGGTCTGCGAATCTTAAAATAAATTTCAGTGTGTGACTCTGAAGACATTCAAGCGGTTACCACACCCACTCTCCATTGTAAACATGTCACGTTTTTGGTTAATATTGTTAACAGTCCAGCAGTGGTAGATCATCGGTGCTCGCAGGTTTCCTCCTGTAGTAAACTAACAAGCTGTGAAAGAATCTTGAAAGCGGCTCTAGACATGCTAAGACCCAACCAAAAAAAAATGAAATGTTCAGACGATTACATTATAGATGTTGCGTCTACATCAGGCCTAAAATGTTGCTCTTGAAAATACAAGTGGCATAATTATTTTACCTTTTAATCATGTAAATATAATATATAATTTTATGTCTGGACTAAGATGAACGATGGCAGAATTCTACTTGGTCGTCGAGTTTGTGGACAATGGGCTGTTGGCTGTCATACCAGAAAACTGGTGGGACAAGGATGGTACAGGTTGTGCTCTGTGGCCACCATATAAAACCGATTCGTTGCGCCTGCGAAATGCAGCTAAACTCAAAGAAATCCCCATGGACACCTGGAATGCCTATCCAGTGAGGAGGATTATGTACAAGACCAGTAAGTATCAATTTTGGAAATTATGATAAATAAATTATGTTTACATTGTAACACGACATGCAGAGGGCGCTTCAACAGTTCAGTCGGAATGTGTGTACTTTTCAAGCCAGCAGGTATGACAATGATTGGTTGGGGTATGCATAGCATTACAAACAAAGTTTATCATTGCCAGGGTGAATGACTTAGGTGCATTGAGGTATTTGCTTTTCAAAATCAGATTTAGGCCAGCCTACAATTATTGTTTGTTTGCGGTAACACCACCAACTCGCTAAAATTAGTTTAAAACAATTAAATTCTTAGCATTTTGCCAGGAAGTGTATCAGACTCTGCCTGAAACTTGTTAAAACACACTTTAGAGTCCTAAATTGTTCATTCACTTTGCGTACTTCTCGTCGTTTTTGTACAGCAAATCCTTTTCATCAATCTCCAGTAGGGAAAATTTCATGTTACCCCTCTGACAGTATCCATTATTTGAAACTGGTTAGTGGTAGCTGTTCGGTCATATTACTCCCCCCACCATATTTCTTAGTAACATATCAGTTTTCGTCAACTCTGACATAAGATATACATATTTTGTTTTTCAGTCAATAGATCTTTAGCTACACCATTGAGGGCCATAGATTCTTCAGCGACAACACCCCGACGTAGTGATGGCACTCCAAATTCCTTCCGACCTCGGACATCTGGAAGTCGGTCTTCTGATGATGCAAACATGGAACATGTGATGTGTAAGTGTCCAGAGCCTGAATGTAAAGAAGTACTTTTACTTTGTTTCTTTACTTTTGTAGAAAAATGTACTTTTCTTGAGTAACAAAGTAAATTTTTTAAGAAGTACTTTTACTTGTAATGAATTACAATTAAGGTGTACTTTTCTGAATGTAATGAAGTATCCATAATTTATGTGTAAACATTTTGGAACTTCTAACCTGTTTGCCCCCAGCACAGATCTATACATAGATATCAGCGGGTCTTACAATTGGTATTATTTTCTGATTTGCTGATTCGTTACCATTAGCCGACATGATTACCAGGTGGTGTACAAGTTGCAAAACAAAATGACAAGCCATTTACTTAGAAAAAGTACTTTTGTGTTAACTTCTAGTACAGGTTTTTACTTGTACTTCAAATACATTTAAAAAAAATTTTTTTACTTGCGTAGCTTTTGTCTTAGTTACTTGTACTTGTACTCAAGTACAAAATGAATGTACTTCTACCAGCTCTGTAAGTGTCTATGTATGTAGAGATGCTATTCAGTGTTCTGTCTGCTCAATAATTACTGTCTGTCACCATGTAGGTTTTAGACTGAAAAAGGGAAAGGGTTAAATTAGTAACTGTAACGGAATATTGTCCTGATGTAAGCTTCTAGAACTGCTGGGGTCATCCAAGTTTTGCAATTCATACATTGATATTTTAAACCTTTTGCAGCAAGAATGCTCACTCCTGTGCTCACTGTCCTCGAAGACATACGACAACAGCAGCGGGAGCAAAAGCGAATGCTGCAGATGCTACTGGCACGCCAACCTCCGCAGGAGTTGCCGGAAGATGCAGATGAGCAGGCCGGGGACATGAAACTGCCATGCGAGTCTGAGGAAGAGCTGCTTCATCTGGACAGGAAGCTGGCGTCTGACAAACGCTTTGAAAAGAAAATGGTTAGTCTGCATCCATTGGATGAGCTTATCAAAATCTTGTTGATTGAAATATCATGGACCTTCATGCTGCCTAGCTGGTTGAGTGCATTGCATTGTGGTCTCCATCAGTGAATCTTCAAAAAATAAACCAGAAATGTAGGCAAATATTTCAGAGAAATCTACCCCAACACTGTCATGAAATCATAATGCTGATGTGTCTTTGCTTAATACTAAAGTAAACGTTGGTCTCTAAATTACCAAGATAGGACCGACCATCATTTGTTCCATTTGTTTTTTATTTTTTTATTTTTTTATTTGGGTTTACAGCCACTTTCAAGATTATTTCGCTCATATCACGGCTTGTCAGTTTACGGCAGGAGGAAGCTGCAACACCCGTAGCGCTGAGTTTTGCAGTAAACCTTCAAGCACCAGCTGGTACTTGCTATAATGATCGCATCGGAAAGGTAACTTCCGCGAACATTGATGCCGGGTCCCCGGGGCTGGTTCGAACTTAGGACCTTTGGCTCTGAAGTCCGACGATCTACCACTGCCCCTTTCTAATTGTCCGACTTCGGAGCCAAAGGTCCTAGTTCGAACCAGCCCCGGGGACCCGGCATCAATGTTTGTGGAAATTACCTTTCCGACGCGATAATGATTGGAAGTACCAGCCGGTGCTCGCAGGTTTACTGCAACACTCAGCACTACGGGTGTTGCAGGTTTCCTCCTGTCGCAAATTGACAAGCGATATGAGCGAAATAATCTTGAAAGCAGCTCTAAACCCCAATTAAAAAAATTATAATAATCGCTTCTTTTTTTCACCAGGTAAGCTTATTGGGCACAGTAGGCGGGTGTGGGCTGAAAGATGTCGTCAGAAGGATTTGTAGAGAGGTACTGACCAACGATCTCAGCATGAACTACAATCCCTCTGGGGCAAAGAACAAGAAGTCGTTCAGTGCATTGCGGTCGCTGAACAAAGCTATGTACAGTAAGTAATTGTAGTTTAAGCTTGAATACGTAATTCATTTAAATGTTTTTCAGGACAGAAGCTTCAGAGAAGTGTTCTCAAATCTATTTCTGTTCTAGACATATTCACCCATGAGAAAAGTGCAAATACTTGCCCCAATTTGAAGACGGATAAACGAGTTCTGGGAATCCCAATATTGTGTATTCGAATAATTGCTTCTATTTCCTAAACATTGCATGTAACACTAGCCGCGGTTGGTTGAAATGAGTTTTATTATGACCAACTGACCTGCCGCCAACCACTGATATAGTGAGCGATTTCATAGGCTGAGCTTAAATTCAGTTTTGCAAAGCGATCAGCCAGAGGGTACTGCTGGCTGGCACTGACGTAATCGGCAGCAGCGACCCCTGGCGCGCGAGGATGTTGTAGACTAAACATTGGTAATATTGTGCAAGTTTATATGGTGTTTTTGTGGTGCAATCTGATCTACCATATAAGCTGCACTTGGTGCAGGTGCAAAAATAAAACGAAATCGTTTCCTTTGTAAGTAGCCTCTTTAAAAAACACAACAGTGAGAAGCATTTATATTTTAAAAACGTTTATGGCATAGTTTTGTAAAAATTATTTTGTAGCATTGTCCATGACATTATTTCGAGATTGGTATCTTAGTGTTTCCTTTCATTTTAATTGCAGAAGCCATCAGAAAAAACGAGGAAACAAAGGACGCCACAGACAAGGCAATTCAGGAATGCGTTTCCAAGTGGTTTACTGGGGCCAAGGACAGGAATGGAGGGAGGATCAAAAGAAGAGCATCAGATACCACACAAATGACGGAACAAAATAAAATAAAATCTGTAACAGAAAATCAAATTGTTGCATATTTATTTTCAACAATGGATTGTTATAAACTGAAGGAAGTCTATTTGAATGCGGTCATGATAGGATATGTGCTCAGGTTTACTGCAACACTAAGTGCTACAAGTTTTGCAGGTTTCTTGCTATAAACTAACAAGCCATGATATGAGTGAAATAATCTTGAAAGTGGCTCTAAAGCCTAACACACACACATACACCCACACCCTTTCCATTTGAGAGAATGTACACTGCTTCATGTATTGAATCGTCCAGCTTTTATTTTAACAGGAATTGTTTGGAAATGAGCATGAAATAATTAATGTATAAAGATGCACGTTTGAAAAATATCCTATTTCACTGTGGTAAGTGATAAATTTACATCAGAGCATCCTAATTGTACATGTAAAGTGGATTGCATTCTCTTATACCCACCAATTAACCCACACGCAGCCAAGAGTGGTCCCAGATATATTGCCTAGGTGCAGCCAATATAGCCATCATTGCCAATATCGGACCGAGATAGATCCTATGTGCAAATCCTAGATTGGGCCAATGTGGGCTATCTCGGTTTGACATTGAGCCGACATGGCCGAGATTGGACCGATGTCACATGCCAATATTGGGCCGATATCTGTGCCAACATAAACTGACGTTGGGCCGATATCGGGCCAATATCGTTTGGCTATCTGGGACACGTGTCGAACAAGTAAGTGATGACAATTACGTATTTTATCGCCCACTGACCCTCGTAACGTGCGCTTGACCTCCTAAATATGTATGTCAGATTCACGGGTAGCAAAAGGGGTTCCTCTATTGCTTTCGGGTTGTGTTGTGTGAGTTGTGTGTGTGTGTGTGTGTGTGTGTGTGTGTGTGTGTGTGTGTGTGTGTGTGTGTGTGTGTGTGTGTGTGTGTGTGTGTGTGTGTGTGTGTGTGTGTGTGTGTGTGTGTGTGTGTGTGTGTGTGTGTCTATGTGTGTTGTATGTGTGTTGTACCGTGTGTGTTGTGTGTGTGTGTGTGTTGTGTGTGTGTGTGTTATGTGTGCGTGTGTTGGGTGAGTTTGTGTATTGTGTGTGTGTTGTGTGTATGTTGTGTATGTGTCAATGTGTTGTGAATGTGTATGTATTATGCGTATTGGTGTGTTTGGTGTGTGGTGTGTGTGTGTGTTGTATGTGTTTGAGTGTGTTGGGTGTAAGTGTGTGCGTTATATGTGCGTTGTGTGTGCGATGTGTAAGTGTGTGTGTGTGTGTGTGTGTGTGTGTGTGTGTGTGTGTGTGTGTGTGTGTGTGTGTGTGTGTGTGTGTGTGTGTGTGTGTGTGTGTGTGTGTGTGTGTGTCATGAGTGCATGAATTGTGTGTGTTGTATGTGTGTCGTATGCGTGCTATATATGTGTTGTGTGTGTGTGTTGCATGTCTGTTTTATGTGTGTTGTATGTGTGTTGTGTTTGTTATATGTGTGTTGTAAATGAGTTGTGTGTGTTTGTGTTGTGTGTGTGTGAGTGTGTATGTGTATATATATGTCTATGGTGTGTGTATGCTGTGCGTGTATGGTGTGTGTTGTGTGTTTGAGTGTGTTGGGTGTGTGTGTTGTGTGTTCGTGTGTGTGTGTGGGTGGGTGTGCGTGTGTGTGTGTGTGATATATGTGGTGTTATATGAGTTGTATGTTTGTTTTATGTGTGCTGTATGTATGTTGTGTGTGTTATGTGTGTTTTGTATATGGGTGTGTGTGTGTGTGTGTGTGTGTGTGTGTGTGTGTGTGTGTGTGTGTGTGTGTGTGTGTGTGTTTGTGTGAGTGTATGTATGTGAAGGTGGTATACAAGTGTATGATGGTGGCTATAAGTGTGTGAAGAAGGTATACAAGTGTTTGAAGGTGGTCTACAAGTGTGTGAAAATGGTGTACCTGTGTCTGACGTGTTGTGCGTGTATTGTGCTTGTGTTGGACATGTGTTTTACGTCTGTTGTACAAGTGTTGTGCGTCTATTTTGTATTTGTTTGGTGTTTGTTATGTTTGTGTTTCCGTGTGTTGGACCTGTTGGGTGTACGTTGTGGGTATGTCGTGCGTCTTTCGTGTGTCTGTTTTGGGTGTGTTGTACGTGTGTTGGGCCAGTGCTGGGAGTCTGTTGCGTCTGTTGTGCGTCTGTCGTGTGTATGTTACGCGTCTGTCGTGTGTCTGTTGTGCTTGTTCTGTGCTTCTTCTGTGCGTATATTCTGCATCTGATGTGCGTCTCGTGTCTGTCTGTTTTGTGTGTGTTGTGCTTTAGATGTGCGTGTGTTGTGCGTGTATTGTGTGTTTGGCATGTGTTGTACGTCTGTTGTACATATGTTGTGCGTCTATTTTGCATGTGTTGTTATGTCAACAGACGCTAGGGACACTCAATAACCGGAAGTTAGTCAGCATATTAGGTCCCAAAATTTCATGTACACTGATTTACTGGTCGTAATCCTTATCTGATAAGAGACGGTCTAGCCGTCCACCATTTCCTCCATCCCTTCATGCACCCACTATGAAGCGTTCATGAAAACCCCAAACCGTATATGATATCCAACCCGTCCAAAAAGTCGTCCAACCGGTCCGTACATGATATCCAACACACCAGTACCGTGAGGGGGCGTTACCTACTCCAGGACACGTGACTACTATGGGTAATTAGGGGTAACTAGTGGTTCAAAGTTAATAGTTATAGATGAACACGTGTTATAGTTGTGGTAGTATAGTCGAATACTATGTTGTTATTAAGACTAGTTTGATCTTAGTCAGTATATGATACAATACTAGTGGTGTTGCTGTTGAAACCAATACCTGTTTGTTCTTTACGTTCGTTTGCGTAAATCCATGAGTGTTATCATTGGCCGTGACGTCACTGAGTGTTTGATATATAGGAACGTACAAAGATACCTCATCTTCAGTTGTAGATACGTTGAAGCAATACTCATGTCGCCACTGCGAAATCGTCCTCGATACATACGACGACTTACAACGTCACATACATCTGACTCATTCTTCACCGTCGATCCAGTCACCACAAGTTGACAACAATGCCTACAGCAAGCCACCGTCGCGAGTGGCACCACCTGACGAAACAACGAAAGGCACTACGCACCGCTGTCCGACATGTGCAAGAGACATCACGAGACGAGATGCCTTGTTACGTCATATGAGCAGGTCATGTGGGGTACCATCACATAAAAGCGATACGCACCGCTGTAAGACTTGTGCAAGAGAATTCACTAGACGTGAGAACTCGTTACGTCATACCAAGGCGGTATGCACCAGACGTGAAGAGGTCACCGACCCATCGCTACCCAAGCGAGCGAGACGTGAAGAACGACCGCGTGTTAGCAACGACGTCGACGTCGACGACGACCCCATTCGACCTCCTCCACGACTCCCCTTCGCCGACACTCTGTCTAGGGAACTGCGAGACGTCGTTCGAGTCCACTGGTCGGCTATCCGAACCCAGGTGACCAGAGGACCTGTTCAATCCAGGTACAATTGCAGAGTGTTGACACCGGACACGTCTGTTCTAGAACCGACACTGAAAAGCATGTTCCGCGAACAGACGCACGCGTTCATTATTAACCTCAGTTACTCAACTGTTGTGGTCGTTACCTTGATGAATCGTGTCTTATTACCAACACCGAAGACTTTGACGCATTTCTGGAGCGCATCCGCTAAACAGACGTGTTGCAGTGGGTGGTCAATCAACGTCCGGACAGTCAATGGGTATGCGAGGTGGATACGAATGTCACATTCTTCGTCAACCGTATCGTGGACCATCCGATAGGATGTGCGGACGTCACATCAAGAAGAACAAAGCCGTCAACGGCCTGGAAAGAGAACTCAACAACTCCAAGAGGTACAGCGACAATCTGTGTTTGTTGCGGTGCCTGGCTCTGGATCGTGGGTGCGACCGACGTCACCTGAAACCCACTGTGAAGGTATTCTACGAGAAGTACGATCGAGAAAGAGCGGCTATAAAATACTTTGACGGGGTGACGATGGACGACCTCTATCGCGTCGAGACCACCGTTGAGATACACGCTCACAAGGTTCCCCAGTGGCCACGGCGGTGGCGCTAGCGGCGACTGAGACGCCGGCCACGCCGGAGGCGGGGACGTGAGGTATTGAAGCGGAAGTCGTCGACAGCGTTTCCAAGGCGCTGCAGCCCAAAGCGAGACGACTGATGGAACGTCTCAAACGAGACGTCGCGTGGAGTGCGTGGTGGATCTCGTGAACGATCTGTTGCGCGCGAGAAAGACCGTCGGCGATCCGACGGGATGGCAGGTGTTTGCGCGTCAACTCGGCGACATGAATCTACCCATGGAGTTGATGGGTAATGAGGCCAGGAAACTACACATTCAACTGACACAAAGGAATAGTGCAGTGGCGGCAGCAACCAAACAATCGCTCGGTAGAGAACGACGAACGCTGCAGTGAACACCCCTCACGCGTCGACAACGAATGGACCCGTCCACCTTATCCATGCCACCGTCGGAAGGACGCAAGACATCAGAATGAGAGAGTATTTAAAGGAGGCGCCCCGTCACGAATCGACAGCATAATGTTCGATCCACGGAACAGTCTACGCTGTCTGTTTGCCGCTATCGCTTACGTCGGAGTTCACATCGTGGGCGCGATTACCATCGACTACATTAGCCGTACATCATGGCTCGCCGTCACGAACTGCTCCAGGTAGTCTACTTCGATCCCGCCAAGATGGGAATCGAGTCTGCGCTGAGCCGCCTTCCGACCTATCCAGCGTGTACCGAGAAAGGTCGTCGAACAATGGCTATCGGAACAGAATGCCTATACCCTACATAAACCGACGCGTGGTCGTCGTAGGCCGGAATCAACAGTAGCAGGCCGATCTCATCGACGTGTCCAGTCTGAAAAGAGACAAAGACGGTAAGACTTTCCTACTCACGGTGATCTATGTCTTCTCGAAAGTCACCCGATGCGTTCCACAGAAGACCAAGTCGGCTCGTCGATGGTGAGGGCACTGGACGGACTGTTCACCGACTGCGATCGTCCGCTGACGTTGCAGACCGATAGAGGTCTGGAGTTCCTGAACCGTGGCGTTCGGGGGTGTTTTGGAAAAGTACAGTATCCATCACTTCTCCACCTACAACGAGGATACCAAGGCGAGCATCGTGGAATGCCTTCATCGCACGTTAAAGACGGGTATGTGGCGATACCTGACGAGACTTGGCATCGGTATGCCTACGTCGCAAATGAATGCGTCGAATCAGGAAGAGGTGTGGCAGCGCTCGTACCGCCGTCGGCACGGCAAGGGTGTGCCCAAGTACCACGTGGCGGATCGCGTGCGTATCAGCAAGGTCAAGAGACGCTTCGATAAAGGGTACATGGCGAATTGGACCGAGGAAATATTCACTATACGCGAGGTGCATCCGACCGATCCGCCCGTCTATCGCCTGCCCGACGATCTCGGAGAGACACTGGACGGAACCTTCTATGAACCGGAGTTGCAGAAGGTGATGGTTCCGGCCGATAAACTGTACTGTGTGGAATCGATAGTGGAACGACGCAAGGTGGGCAAACGAAGGGGGGTATGGATAAAATGGTTCGGATACCCTTCGAAATTCAACAGCTGGATCGATACCAAAGCCATCGTCGGCTATAAAGACTAGTCACGCGTCAAGCTTTCATTCGCCCACCCATGACGGACGAGACGACAACAAATATCTCCGTTAGCGACGCCGCCGCACAAAGAGAGGATTTCGTGGCACATCTTCGGCACCGCGTGCCGTAAAGAGGAGATCGTGTTTCTGCTTCAGGTCGTCGTCTTGTACACGGTCATCTTGGTTAGCATCTACAATCTGTCGATCGGACAAGGGAATCCGACTCTGTGGACGGCCCTGTTGAGTAGTTCGTTGGGTTACCTGCTACCCAGCCCGACGTTGAAACAGCAGCATGACAACGTGTGATTTCTATCTGACGTTGCCTAGTAATGCTTCCATGCGCACACACCCCGATAATGGCGCATTACATCACGAACTAGCCTCGTCGTGTCGTGCTGTCTGGCAGCGGCGAGTGGGACTTCGGTATGGTAGAGTTCCGCTACCCGCACACTTGGTACAGCGTTCATGAGGAGGATACCACGTTCTACCTTTACGAGTCCAATAGCACATACTACACTCCGTCTGCCAACATAGAACACGGGTATTTCTGCAACGTGACCCAGTTGTTGCGCGATATCAACAGGGCACTGTTGAAAAAGTCGACGGATAAGGTCAAGGCTAAACTGGAAGAAAAACTATCTTCTTATTTATAAAACTAAGATATTGTTGACATTTTGCTACCTTGCATATTTTAATCATATGGGTCGACTTTAAAAAAATCAAATAGACTTGCCGTTACGATTTTTGCTATGTAAAAGAAAATCACATAACTATTCAATAAAACGCTATAATTATGTTCAACGTTGCACATTGCACTGAATGTCATCTAAATGATATGGAGTTGCCGGACCTAATACGTACACGTCGATGTCTACGTTTCTGAACTGTGACAATTGTAAATACGCTAGCATTTTAAATATTGAAATTTAACAAAGAAATAGCAAGACTCGCCTTATTAGTATACAGTTTTTGATTAATTTCAAGATTTTCTTGAAACTACATTACAATCACATGAAGAATTATATATTCTAGGTGATTTCAATATCCATGTTGATTTACCTATCCTTAATACTAGATTATTCATGGATGCACTTCAAACATTTGACTTACAACAGCATGTCACATTTCCTACTCATAACCAAAGGCATTGGCTCGACTTGTTTATTACTAGGTCAAACTGCAATAATATCAAGGCGGTATCTGTCACTGATGGATTATCATATCATCATACTGTAATTATTGATCTGTGTTCCAGAGTTGAGTCAAGATCAGCACAATAATTTATTACTTTCCGACCGATACATGACATTAATATAGACCTTCTTCGTGATGACCTTGCAAATTCAGATCTCTTAATTCATCAAAAAACTACACTTTGTGAGCTAGTAAACCAGTACTACGTTAAACTAAGTAATCTTCTTGATAAACATGCCCCCAAATAAAAAAAAAAGTTAAAGTTCGTCCACCGTCACCATGTATGTCACCAGACACAGTAAGCCCCCTACAAGCAAAACCTCGCCGTCGATATCTTGAAAGAATTTAGCGACGTACCCGTTCACCCCTTGATCGGATCCGCTATACTAAGCAGTTACATCTGTGCAACCACTTGATGTCAAAAGCAAAATCAGACTATTATACGAATTTAATATAAAATCATTCTGAAAAACCTTGCCAATTGTGGAAATCCATCAATAGTGTCCTTCATCGGGAGAATCCAAAAGTATTGCTTGATACCTCTTCATTGGATACATTATGCAGCATGTTTTCAAAATATTTCACGGTTAAGATTGCTTACATTCGATCACGTTTTGTTATTAATGACGTTGATTACAAGTTTACTGAACAGCCGATTGTTGATAATACACTGCAATGTTTTACACCTGCAACTACAAGTGAAGTTCGCACTATCATACAAAAGTGTCCTAACATATCGTGTGGTCTTGACCCTTTAACAACATTTATCAAAAGATCTACACTCTGCATATAAGCGATTTCATTCATCTGAGACGACTCTTCTTAAAATACACAATGACATTGTATGCAATATGGATAACAGCAAATTGACTGCTCTCACCTTACTAACTCTATCAGCTGCTTTTGGTACAATTGATCACGACATTCTTTTACATCGCCTCAATTTACATTTTGGTATATCTGGCATGGCTCTTCAGTGGTTTAGTCCATATTTTCCAGACCGATACCAAAGCACTAACATATCTGGCTCACTGTCTTGTCCAGAACATCTTCCATTTGGCGTCCCACAAGGTTCTGTCCTTGGCCCTGTTCTGTTTAGCTTATACACTACATCCCTTAGTCTAGTCATAACTAATCATAATATAAATCATCACTTGTATGCTGACGACACACATGTGTATATATCACTTTCACCAACTGACACACAGACATCTCTATGAACTTTAAATGACTGCCTCACTGACACATTCTGTGAATGGAAGCAAGAAAACTGAAACTAAATCCAGATAAAACTGATCTAATTATTATTGGCACAAAACAACAACGAAAGAAGGTTGTTAACCACTTTCCAGTTAAATTGCTTGGTAATACATCACCATCAGATACTGTTCGTAATCTAGGTGTTATCTTTGACAGTGATTTCAGCTTTAAGCAGAACATTTCTCAAGTATGTAAATCCTGTTTCTACCATATACGTGATTTCCGCCGAATTCGGCGTCATTTGTCTTTATCTACTACTAAAACAATATCAGTATCTTTAATTAGCAGTCGCCTTGACTACTGCAACTCACTCCTAAACGATATTGCTAAAAAGGACTTAGCTAAACTCCAACTTGTACAGAATTGTTTAGGACGTGTAGTACTAAAAGCACATCGTTTCTCACCATCTCTGCCCCTACTTAGACAGTTGCATTGGCTTCCAGTTACATATCGAATACAATTCAAATTAGCCACTTTCACATATCGTACCCTTTCTACGCAACACCCATCCTATTTGTTTAGTCTCCTTCGTTTTTCCGATAGCCCAGGAATCTCAGACCATCTGTTTCACAACGACTTTTTGTTCCAAAAACCAAGCTTAATATCGGCAAACTTGCTTTTTATGTAGCTGCACCCAAAATCTAGAATCAACTCCCTATCGCTTTAAAATCATCTGAGATTATAAATACCTTATTTGAAATTGTATTCCCACCCTAACCTTCGGCGGTTCCTTGCTCTAATGACGACTCTTGCTTGTCCCTGTTAACGATTTTGCCCAATGATTCTTGTATGTTGCGCCTCTGAGCTCAGATTCCTGGGATTTAGGCGCTATAGAAGTTTGTTATTATTATTTTCTAACATTATAAATTTCACCATATTTCATCAGAATAATTTCCCGGTTGTGAAACGTCATACACACAAAAATATCCAGATTACCGGTGCACCTTTCGGCATGTCACAATTCAAAATATGAAATTGCTAATACAATTACACAACATCATACTAAGTATTTCAACCTCCAGAACTTAACCATAATTTATCAGAATAATTGTTAAGAGTTGCTACGTAACACACGCATTGGCCTGAAGATGGCTCTAAATACACAAACGAAGAAGACTGTTTCCGAAATATTCTAGACTGTACTCTTCTTGTAATACCAAGACATTTTCTGAGATAAATATGCTATTATTCCGATATGTACTGTTATTGTAAAAGTTTCAGGACTGTAGGGGACACCGGGACACAATGGATAGGAAATCTTCTTTTTCAGCATTTCTCCTAGCTTAATGACAGCACGGTTCATTTATATGGTGGAAATGATAGATGAACTTATTCTCTGTAAAAGATGTTTCTTCATATCCTGCCAACTGCCATCATTTTTTAATGAAGGGGGTTTGAAAATAAAATAATCTTATTTACCGTGCACCATTAACTGGGCAAAGTGGATCACTACCTGGGGCACAGCGAATCAAACATTATATTTTAATAGATCATTCACGATATATTTAACTGGAATATTATTCACGATATATTTAACTGGAATAAGCTAATTCAATAACAAACAATACAGTCATGAAATTTTACTTTTGATAGTGAAAAATATACTTTACCTTGGGATTCGTCACCAGCGAGATCTGTCACAAATAAAAGCATTAATTTAGATGGGGATTGCCTGGAGGCATAAACTGATGACAGCATCTCGGGATTCCCATGTTTCAGTTTCTATAAATAACCACTAATCCATTGTTCCTCCTGATCCACTGTGCCCCAATCTCCACTATTATTATTCTCAACTGCATGTTTATTTAGAATACAATAGTAAATTAACCATTAATGGTGGTGTGGTGCAAGCACAGGTGTGTTCGACGCGTCTAGTGTCGCAGTGTAGTGAGTGGCTTGTAGTGCATGCGCTTCTTGCTCTCGCTTTCAGTTGCGACCGCCAGCTAGCCCCTTCTCAGCGGCGAATAGGGACATGAGTGCGCAAGCCTCCCCTGCTGGTATATAGCCTCTCCATAGACAAGACTCTAGCATGATCTCCTTGTGGTACACTGCGGTAACTAGGCACCTCAAGGCCCCTGGCTAACATGCTAGGGATCTAGGAGAGGGATAACTCTGATTTAAAACCTAGATAGACCCAACTCATTAGCCTTGACAGGCAGTGGGTCTAGGAGAAGGAAAACTCTGACTTCAAACCATGGGCAGATCAAGTCCACCAGTCATCGAAGACCTGGAAGACAAACCCACCACATTGGTCAGAATGGGCAGCGCCATGTGGCTCGAATAAATGACCTCAATTATATGCTATGTCACTTAGTAATTACGAGATTGGCTACCGCGTGCGGGGGAACCGACGCGCTGGGACTCAGGCACCAGCGAGAAATCAGCGAAGACCTGGAGGGTCGAACAGCCGGCATCGACTCTCATGCGAAGTCCGGTTTGCCGCCATCAATGTGGGAACAATGACGGGGAAACGAGTGGAGGTGGAGGAGCTAATGAAGAGGCGGCAACTGTCAGTGACGGGGGTACAAGAAACCAAGTGGAAAGGGGACCGGGCATGGACTTGGGAGATGGGTTTAAGATGCTGTATGCAGGGGGAGATGGAAGGACGAATGGAGTGGGTGTGATTATGAAGGAGGAATACAGCAAGGAAGTCATCAGGGTGGAACGATGGGAAGGCAGGATAATTGCAGTGTGGATGTTAGTTGGTAGAGAGATGACGTGCATACTATCGGTCTACGCACCGCAGACAGGGAGAACTCAAGAAGACAAGGATACATTCCGAAAGAACCTGAAAGAAATTTTTGGGCATGTGGAGCCGGAGACAATGTTGGTTGTGGCAGGTGATTTAAATGCACATGTAGGAAAGAGACAGAACAGTGAGGAGACCTTAGGAAAGTACGGATATGGAACGATAAACAGAGAGGGACAAGATCTGGTCGAAATGCTAGGCAGAAATCAGCTAGTGGTGGTAAACTCCTTCTTTAAGAAGAAGGAATCACACAAGATCACATACAGAAGTGGAAGCAACAGAACATAGATATATCTGCTGATTGTTAGAAGCAGCCAGTTGAACAAGGTTAGGGACTGCAAAGTTCTGGCAGGAGAGCACATAACGAGCCAACATAAACCAGTGGTTTATGAAATGTGGATAGGAAGAGGCAAACAGGGAAGGAAGAAACAAAGACAGGTAATAAAATGGTGGAAATGTGAAGGAGAGGTGATGGCCCAATACAAAATCGAAGTAGAGAGGAAGTTCAGGCTACTCCAAGAACAAAGGGAGGATATGGAATCAGAGTGGAAAGCACTTAAGGAAGGCTTTGTTAGAACAGCTCAGGAGATATGTGGCCGAACATCAGGAAAGCCGACACAAAGTCGAAAGAAGAAAGAACAGTGGTGGTGGTGGAACCAGGAAGTTGAACAAGCAATACGAGAAAAAAGGAGGCACTGAAGTGTGTGGAAGAAGCGAGTGATGAAGAAAAGACAAGGCTAAAGCAGAAGTACCGGGATAAGAAGAAGGCAGCAAATAAGGCGGTCGCTAAAGCAAGAGATGATAAACAGCAGGAATTATGTGATAAGATTGAAGAAGATGGAGGGAAAAAACTGATCTTCAAACTTGCCAGTGTTAGAGATAGAGACAGCAAAGGTACTATACGAACATCAGCAAAGAAGAGAAGTGACGGGACACTGGTCACTGGAGCAAAACAAGTGCTGGGTGTTTGGGAGGAGTATTTCAAGAAACTACTAAATCCGGAGGAAGAATATGAGATAGAGATACCTCATACCGTAAGGAGAGAGCTGGAGGTGAGGACAATAACAGAAGAAGAGGTGGAGAAAGCAGTAAAGAAGATGAAAACTGGAAAGGCTGTAGGAGTGGATGAACTCTCAGTGGAAATGATGAAAGCAAACAGACTAGTTGGAATCAAGTGGCTGACGAGGCTGTTTAATGTGTGCTTCATAGCAGGAGAGATACCAGCAGAGTAGCGAAAAGGACTGATTGTGCCGATATGGAAGGGAAAAGGGGACATCCATGACCCAGGGAGATACAGAGGCATCACATTACTGAGTCAAGCCCTGAAATTGTTGGAAAGGATACTGGACGCTAGGGTGAGGCTTTCAGTGGAGAGCAAAATCGGAGAGAATCAGCTGGGATTTAGGAAAGGGTGAGGAACAGGTGATGGATTGTTTGCCATCAGACAAATTACCGAGAAGAAAAGATAATTTAAAAGGGATGTAACGTTCGGTTTTGTAGATCTTTAAAATGCATTTGACACCGTGCCGAGAGAACTCGCATTTGCAGTCATGAGATGGATGGAGGTTGGAGACGCAGAAGCCAGAATGGTGGAGGGAATGTACAAGGAGACAACAGCGGTAGTGAGAGTCGAATGAGAAACATCGGAACAATTTGGAGTGGAAGTAGGACTCACACAGGGAAGTGCCTTGAGTCCCCTGCTTTTCATTATGGTGATGAATCTGATCAGTGGAAAGATATCGGAGCAGGAAGAATTTAAGAAGATATATATGAGGACGACCTAGCAGTGGTGGCTGATAACAAAGAGGAACTACAGAAAGCTTTGCAAGAATGGAGTGACACCTTCAGAAAACACGGCCTCCGAATGAATATAGAGAAGACTGAAGTAATGTGGATAGGAGAACAGGAGGTAGATCTGCATGTTGTTATTGACGGAAATACCATTAAACAAGTGAACAGATTTGTATACCTGGGCGGTACAGTGTGTGAGGATGGAAGGAGTAGTAAAGAAATACAGAGGAGGGTGCAAGCAGGAGCAGCAGCGTGGAAGAGGGTAGAAGGCATTATGTGGGACAGAAAACTGAAGAAACAACTGAAAGGAAAAGTGTTAGAAGCCTGCGTTGTACCAGCCTCTATATATGGGTTGGGAACACTGCCACTGACAGAGAGACAGGAGGAGAAACTACAGGTGGCAAGAAACAACTGGGTCAGAAGAATATGTAGAGTAACACGAGAGGATAGAAGGAAGATGAAGGAATTGAGAGAGGAGATTGGAAGGAAAAACAGCTAAACAGGAAAGTAGCCGGTAACAGAATGAGATGGGCGGGACATGTACATAGAATGGGTGAAGACAGACTGGCGGAAAGAGCGTGGAAAGTAGAAGAGGGTGGCAGACGAAGGAGAGGAAGACCAAGGCTGAGATGGAACGACAGCATAAAACGAGACCTGGGGAGGGCTGGCATGAACAGACATGAATAGATGGCAATTGCGGACGAGAGAGAGAGAGATGGAAAGAACTGACAAGAAAAGTAGAAGAAGCTACCAAGTGACGTGGACCCCACCCCGCAAGGGAGCAAGTGGAAGAAGAAGAAGAAGAAGTAAATTAAACACCCCCTGCGTGTAGTTAATTAGTGTTTTGTTAATAAGCCCAACGTAAGAATAGGAGAACTGGGTGATTCCGGTTTTCGAAAAATTCTTCTGATTTTTGGGAAATCCATTCGTCAGATTTTTTGAAGAAACCAGTCTGATTTCCCCCATCATCTATGACTTGCGCATATTTAACTTTATCTTCATCCTCGTTTGTTGATTATATTCTTAACATTTTCCACTCGACCATTCCGTGAAACACGTTAAGTACTTTCAAGTATAATATTATTAAGACACCACAAAGTAGAGCAATTGCTGGCGCTGACCAACGATAACGTTTTTGTTAAATAGTACTTACCAGGTCTCCGCTAGGTAACGCTGAACCCGGGGAAGCCGGGTTGTATATGTGTAGCTTCACTCGTAGCCACGGCTCCATTTACACCATTATTGTTTTCACCTTTGTGTTTGTCCATTGCTGCAACTTCGATTAATGTCGAGTCGATCTATGTACGTCTGCCCGCAAGAAGCAGCAAGCAACACAATAGTTACTGCATGATTGTGAGTCAATTCATTTTCTCATAAACATTTTCGATTTCCGGGAAATGTCCGGGTTGTTTCGATTTGGTATCTGGGCTGATTTTAAATGCATGCAGGCCCGTATATATATACATATATTATATATATATATATATATTATATATATATATATATATATATATATGAGCATTACGGTAAAGTTAAATATGCGCAAGTCATAGATGATGGGGAAGGTCAGACGTTTTTTTTTTATCTGACGAACGGACGGATTTACCAGAAACTAGACGGATTTTCAGTTTCGATTTGGTATCTCGGCTGATTTTACATGCATACAGGCCCGTATATATATATGTGTGTGTGTGTGTGTGTGTGTGTGTGTGTGTGTGTGTGTGTGTGTGTGTGTGTGTGTGTGTGTGTGTGTGTGTGTGTGTGTGTGTGTGTGTGTGTGTGTGTGTGTGTGTGTGTGTGTGTGTGTGTGTGTGTGTGTGTGTGTGTGTGTGTGTGTGTGTGTGTGTGTGTGTGTGTGTGTGTGTGTGTGTGTGTGTGTGTGTGTGTGTATGTAAATGTATATATAATTTTTTTTCTCCGGAAATCCGTTTGTCATATTTATTTTTAAAAAACCGTCTGACATTCCCCATCATCTATGACTTGCGCATATTTAATTTTACCTTCATGCTCGTTTGTAGATTTTATTCGTAACATTTTTCACTCGACCATTTCGTGAAACACGTTAAGTACTTGCAAGTATAATATTATTAAGACACCACAAAGTTGAGCAATTGCTTGCGCTGACCAACGATAACGTTTTTGTTAAATAGTACTTACCAGGTCTCCGCTAGGTAACGCTGAATCTGGCTCTTCGGGGTAGCCGGGTTGTATATGTGTAGTTTCACTCAAAGCCATGGCTCTATTTTTACCACGACTGTTTCGACCCTTTTGTTTGCCCATTGCTGCAGCTCCGATTAACGTCGAGTCGATCTACGTCTACCCGAATGAAGCAGCAAGTTGCACAGTGGTTATTGCATAACTATGAGTCAATTCACTTTCTCAGAAACAGTTTTTATTTCCGGAAATGTCAACGTTAATAGTCTTCGAGTAGCTTCGGTTAACCAGTCGACGACCGTTATATATATATATATATATATATAATGTTTTTATTCCCTTTAATATTGCTTGTTACCGTAAATTAAATACCTTATATAATGATATATAATACAACAAGATATCTTAATTACAAATTATGGTTTAATAAATGTTTCACGTTCTTCAAATAATCAAATACATGTAACACAAACAGCAATAAATGGTTACTGCAACTACATCTACAGGAAATCGAGTGCCACACAAATAGGTCGTTGTGGCAGGTTCAATAAACATAGATGTAACATGATACAGTACTATTGGTTATGTTTCTGTGTATTACTGTATTACATATTGGACAGGAACAACTAACCTGGGAGTATTTAACATTTTGGTAGCTTAACAATGTTTCATTTGCACAGCAGTGTGATAATATTGTAGTTTTAATAAAATTTGAGCACAAACCCCAAGTTTACACATTAAGACATTATCATGTTAAACTTAAATCACAAACATCATAAGCGAAGCTATCTTACAGTTATATATTAACATTCATGGTCAGCAAATGTGACAAGGGTATGTTCTGTAGGGTTCACCCTATATAGCAGGGTGTCTTATGATTGCTATAAATAAATTCAAGTGCAAAAGACATGATAAGACACAACAATTAAAAAGGTACCAGGTGTATTATTAGAGTGTATGAGCATGGAAAACAGGAGTGTGAAGGTAAAGAGGAATACGTCAATTGTATAGCGTTTCAAAATTAATGTTTTTCTTTACAATGTTAACATGCCAAACATTCAGAAAAACATGTTCAACTTAAAAACCATATAAAATTGTATGAAAACTATTTGTATAGGACAAGAATGCTATTCTCTAGTATAACCATCAAGCGATTTTCTTCCAAACTAGTTTGAACACAGATTGCAAAGTCACTGATATAGTAAATAAATAAGTTAACAAACACCATTACCACATTTCAGAAAGTAAGAAGACAAGCCCTTAACACTGATAATGTTTCTTAATTTTTTAATGTAAACAAGCATCTATATATAACATATTTAAGTATGTGGTGCCTTTTGTCAATTGACTCTGTACTATTTTTTATTAATACTAGTTTGTGAATTTCAAAATTTCTTACCGTAAATGTTACCAAAATGCATCTGTTAAATAAAATTACTGGTGTAGAAATATTACATGTTGGCCATAATGAATGAGCACTTCAGTTTTTGATTGTAAGTAAAAGAGGGATCTTTCGGTGGCCATTTCCTAGTCAAAAGGCAGATATAAGCTGTCAGCAAAGACTTTTCCTTCTGAGGTCGGTATTGAGCAATCATGTTGTCAATTTTTTGTGGAGCAAAGTGTTTTGTTAAAATACCCTTTGTGCACTCTAGGCAAATCCTGCACTGGTATATAGCCAATAGACTGAGAGACACCAGGCATATCTACTTTAATAAGAATAGCATTCTTGTCATTTACATTTGTTTGCTCTGGTTCTAGAAAGACCGTAAGGTCTCCCATTTTCTTGCCAAACATACAGACTTTCTGGAGCAGCAGCTGAAAGTGATCACAAAAACTGCCAGCACAACGAACGACTATACTGTGGACATCAACCTCCTCATCCTCACACTCCACATTGGACTCATCATCTCTGTCCGAATGATCATGGGACAGGTTGCTAGGACCTGGTTCACATGTACTCGACGACCCAACAGAAAAGTCAAGCAATATGGTTGTGCATATCTCGAAACGGTTGCATTGAGTCTTAAAGTCAGGAAAAGGAGCTATATGAATTGGATGTAAATCCGATGGAAGACTTGTTGATGCAGCTACCCATGGTCTTGCTGCAGATGGGATCACCTCCATTGCTGCAACCAGTTGCACTTCCATCATCTGGCCATCTTCTTTCCACTGCAATACAAAAATAATTTGCTATACCAAAAAGGACACCATTGTTGATTTTTGTTTTAATGGTCATTGACAGTGATAATGTACTGTCATACGTCACTCCAATGTGTTTTCACCAATTGACAATGGTAATTGTCATTCACCTACTACAATGTTTTGTCACCAACTGACAGTGATAATTTACTGTCATACGTCCACGGCAATGTGTTGTCACCAACAGACAGGGATAATGTACTGTCATATGTCTACGGCAATGTGTTGTCACCAACAGACAGGGATAATGTACTGTCATATGTCCACGGCAATGTGTTGTCACCAACAGACAGGGATAATGTACTGTCATATGTCCACGGCAATGTGTTGTCACCAACAGACAGGGATAATGTACTGTCATATGTCCACGCAATGTGTTGTCACCAACAGACAGGGATAATGCACTGTCATATGTCCACGGCAATGTGTTGTCACCAACAAACAGGGATAATGCACTGTCATATGTCCACAGCAATGTGTTGTCAACAACAGACAGGGATAATGTACTGTCATATGTCCACAGCAATGTGTTGTCACCAACAGACAGGGATAATGTACTGTCATATGTCCACAGCAATGTGTTGTCACCAACAGACAGGGATAATGTACTGTCATATGTCCACGGCAATGTGTTGTCACCAACAGACAGGGATAATGTACTGTCATATGTCCACGCAATGTGTTGTCACCAACATACAGGGATAATGTACTGTCATATGTCCACGGCAATGTGTTGTCACCAACAGACAGGGGTAATATACTGTCATATGTCTATTGCAATGTGTTGTTACCAACAGACGGGGCTAATTTAATGTGAAATGTGTACTTTAATGTGCTGCCACCAATTTCTACTCCGGATAGGAATGAACCAGGATTTTGTGGTATTATGCATTAGGCAAACAATGAAAGCCTTAGATACCAGTCAGCAGTGGAAGGAGGATTTACTTGTATATATATATAGATGAATTAATACAAGCCTTGTTTTGTTTGAATAGATTAAACCATATAACAACATATTAAACATTATAATAACACGCATTATTATAATATATATTTAAACAATATACAATAGAGCAAAACAAAAAATTCTATAATGTACAAAACAGAATGAAACATCATCAATATTATTTTCTATAACTTCACTTACATGATGCCATATACAAATGAAATATTTTTGGGTACCACAGCCTCTATTTTATTATGTATGCCAGTGAAAAAGGAAACAGTTTTTTGTCAAGAAATCCTGATCCCAAACTTGTCATGCAGTGTACTGCTTGATTATTTCAAGTCATGCTTTAGATGTCATTATAATTCAAGGTGTAGGGCTGTAGTAATTACATAAATCGGCCACCATGATTATATAGATGATCTAAGACGTGGTGGCCATCATCCAAAAAACTTACTATTAAATCATAAGGGCATGTCTATTTTAAAAAATACAACCAAGAGTGTTTCTTTTTGCTTGGCCTCAAATTATCATAACTATTGTACAACAGTTTACAAGAGAATGTGTTCTGTATTATTTCATTCTCATTTACGATTATGTTTTTTTCTTTATGCATTATGCATACTAATAAATGTATATGTTGAATAAATCATGTAGTTGTTGAAGCCATTATATAAACCCATTCCTGACTCTGTACACACTATACTGTAGCTAGACTGTACACCTAGACCAGTAGTTCTCAAAAGTCTTTGTGTCATTATTGTTACAGTTTCAGGATGGGAATTCACCATAGCACCTGAATGTTGCTGGAGTCCCAGAAGCTCTGTCTGAGTAGTATCATTGTCATCAGATGTAGGTGTCAGTGAGACATTGAATGGACCACTTAGTACTAGCCTATATGTTTGACTCAGTGTTTCACAGAATTATCTTACAAACTCTGTCTGAGCAGTATCATTGTCATCAGATGTAGGTGTCAGTGGGACATTGAATGGACCACTTAGTATTAGCCTATATGTTTGACTCAGTGTTTAACAAGATTTAACAAGAGATTTAACAAGATTGCCACGCAGAGAATTAACTCTAGGTAGCAGGTGGACAAGGAAGCCCTTGGCTTATCGAGAGTCCGACCTTTTTATCTATGTGTATCCCGCCCGTCTGAGGTATGTGTCGATTTTATTGTTAAACATATTCACGCTACTAGCACCCACACAATCAGCAGGTAATCTGTTCCATTCATTTACCGTCCTTTGTGAAAATGAAAACTTTCTTATATCCAATCTACTCTGCTCCTTTGCTAATGCAAGATCATGTCCTCTAGTCCTTCTATCTTTCTTAACTGAGAAAACCATATTTCTATCAATATTTTCATAACCCTTCAATATTTTAAACACTTCTATCTGATCTCCTCTCAATCTCCTGGTCTCTAGTGTTGTTAAACTGCATTTTTTTAGGCGTATTTCATAACTAAGATCCCTCAGAATTGGTATCATTTTAGTTGCTCTCCTCTGCACTCTTTCTAGCATATCTATGTCCTTCCTGCGATATGGCATCCACGCTTGAATACAATATTCTAAATGAGGCCTAACTATTGTTTTGTACAGCGGTATTATTAGCTCTTTTTCCTTATACGTTATGTTTCGCCTAATTAATCCAAGGATTTGATTTCCCTTTGAAGCTGCAATTCCGCACTGCTCTGAAATCTTCATATCAGCACTAACGGTTAACCCTAAGTCCTTTTCTTTTACAGTAGTACTTAGTACAGTACCCCCCATTGTATATTCTACCTCTTCGTTCCCATGTCCTATGTGGAGGCATTTACATTTCCCAAAATTGAACATCATTTGCCACTTTTCAGACCATTTGATCAACCTGTCAAGATCATCTTGTAAATCCATCACGTTTAATCCTTCTAAACATTTTTGTATCATCCGCAAATGTCAACACCTTGCTCGTTATTTCATCATCCAAATCGTTGATGTATATTAAGAATAATATAGGACCTAATACTGATCCCTGTGGTACCCCACTCAATACCGATTTCCAGTTTGAAGCCTCCCCATCAACTACTACACGTTGTCTTCTGTCAATCAGCCATTGTTCTATCCAGTTTAGTATACCATTTCCTATGCCATGGGCCTTTAGTTTAAGCAGTAATCTTTGATGTGGTACTTTGTCAAAAGCTTTTTGAAAATCTAAGTAGACGATATCTACTGGTGATCCCTCATCTACCCACTTAGTGATGTCTTCCAAAAAACATAACATATTTGTTAAGCATGACCTCGCTTTAAAAAAACCATGTTGAGATGGGTTTATCAAGTTTTGTTTAACAAGAAAATCCACCATGTGATCTTTAATTAGTCTTTCTAATAATTTACAAATCACTCATGTTAAACTCACTGGTCTATAGTTCTCTGACTTGTTTCTCGAACCTTTTTTGAATAACGGTATAATGTTTGCTTCTTTCCATTCTAAAGGAACCACTCCCTCTTCTAATGACAAGTTGAAAACTGTTGCAAGTGGTATGCTAATTTGTTCTACAATTTCCAATAGTAGTTTGGGTGGAATACCATCCACTCCAGGTGATTTATTATCCTTCATAGCCCTTTTTTTCTTAGCTACCATGTCCGGGGTTACAATTAATTGTCCTAAATAGTCTGAATCTGCCCCCTTGAACTTAGCCTCTGGTATTGGCAGTGAACTAATATCTTCCCTGGTAAACACTGAACTAAAGTACTCATTCAGGTCTTCTGCCATTATGAATCCCTCTGATATTATATTTCCAGCACTATTTTCTAGAGGACCGACCTTATCTTGAACTTTCTGTTTGCTTCGAACATACGCATAAAAACTCTTGCTGTCATGTTTTATATTACTAGCTAATTGTTGTTCATAGCTTCTCTTTGAATTTCTAATTTCAGCTGTAGCTTGGTTAAGTGCTTCTTTATAATTGTTGTAGTCTTCATCATTTCCAGTACATCTATATGATTTCCACATCATTTGTTTATACTTAATTTTTCTAATGGCTTCTTTCGATAAGTGTTTCTTTTTGGACCGTTTTCCTTGTTTTTTGAAGGGTACAAATTTATCGATTATGCACTTAATTTCACTCTTTAATATATTCCAGCATTCTGTTGCCGTCTTATTTTTCAGTGTCTTATTCCAGTCTATCTTTGCTAAATATTTCCTCATGTCCTTATACCTTCCTTTGTGGAAATTTCTCCTATACTGCTTTTTGCTATTCCTTTCTGATTTTACTTTGATGGTAAAATGTATCTGGTTGTGATCGCTACTCCCCAGTGGCTCACATACCTTGACATTGTCAACTAATTCATTCTGTGAGGACAAAACTATGTCTAACACATTCTCACCCCTGGTTGGTTCTAGCACATGTTGAGAAAGGAATGTATCTTGAACTAAAACTAAAAACTTGTGGTCCTCTCTCCCCATACTCTGTAGAGATTTCCATTGTATATGCCCATGGTTAAAATCCCCCATAATAATACAGTCCCGTTTGCTTACTTCCCTTATAGCGTTTTGTATTTTGTCATTCTCTTCTATGCTTATGTTTGGACTTCGATAAACTAACCCAACTGTTAACGTTGAGTTTCCTGTAACTATGTTACACCAAACAGCTTCTTCGCAATCTGCTTCTCTTTCTAATTTTATTTCATAAGCCTGAATAGATTCTTTAATATATAAAATAACTCCACCTCCCTTTCTTCCTATTCTATCTTTTCTAAACATTACATATCATGTCAGTCCCAATTCAGCATCTGATATATCGGTGGTGGTCCAGGATTCGGTTATACCTATTATATGAGGGTCAATATCTTCTACCATAATGTTTAGTTCATTTCTTTTGTTTACTATACTCCTTGCATTTAAACAAACACATTTATATCCAGCTTCAGAAGAGTTTTCCAGACTGTTATTTGTGCTGTCTTTATCTATGCCTCCATTTTCAGGCTTTTCTGTGAGTCCCCCCTGCGAATCTAGTTTAAATAGATACAACCTGTCCCACTGTCAACAGATTGCAGCAGATTCTCTGAGAAAACTGCTGCCCCTTTCCACTAAGATGGAGGCCATCTCTCATGTACATATATTCCCTCCCAACAAAGTATCCCCATAAATCTGTGAATCCCACCCCCTCTTCTTCACACATCTGCTCAGCTAGTGCATTTATCGCCATCCTCTTGCAGTTTCTATACGTTGCCCCCCTTACTCCCATTACTGGCAAAATTCCTGACAAAATAACCTGTTCGACTCTCGTCTTCTTTAGCTTCCTCATTAACTGTTTATACTTCTGTACTATCGCAGTTGTTCCCTCCCTGTCTGCATTATTTGTTCCTACATGTACCAGTATAGGTTTGCATCTGTCTGGTTGTTGTCTTTCCCCCCTGCCGTCTTCTCTCCTGTCACGTTCTCTTCCGATCCATTCTTTCCTGTCGCTTTTTCTCTTGTCACCTTTCCTCCTGTCAGCGTCCCTTTTATCGACTTCTCTTCTATCACATTTGCTCTCACTTCCTTTTGTCCCTTCTTCTTTCGTCCCGTCTCATTTTCCTCTCTCCTCTCGCGTTCCATCTTCCCTCCCTCCTTCTCTACAGTCACTTTCTTCCCTGTCACCTTCACGCTTGTCACGTTTTCTGTTGTCGATTTTCCAATTTCTTCCCCTCCAATCACCTTCTCGCCTCTCAATCTCCTTTCCTCAGTTTTCTTGCCACTGCTATTCTCCTTCAGTCTTGCAGCATCCTCACCTCTCTCCCTGTCGTCTCTCTCCATTCGACCTGCCTCCTTGCTAATTCCCATCTCCATTCCCTTCACAATATCTGTCAACCTAACTATCTCCTTCTTCAAACAATCCACCTTCCAACATCCAATGCACTGAAAGGTGAATCCTTCCTCCATGGTTTCTGCCCATGACTTTCCACACCCGGACAATGCAAAATCTACCCAGCTGTGGCAGTGATCGCACACCAAGTGTCGCTTTGCCTTGACTTGCCGCTTGCAAGGCGCCATATCCCGATCAGAATTTATTTAATAACTTAACTAACTTAGTCTTTATAAAGACTGTTTCCTGTGTACTACAGCACACTTTAGGTTACAAATTTCAATTACACAGCCGACTATTTATACTAACACGAACGCTAACATCACCGGTAGTGACCTAATTGAAATACAATCAATTACGTTATGTTAGGCTGCTTTATTTATTTAGGTTACGCCGCCCGACTATCGCCCTTGCTTAATTTTAACAACAATGCTACCTAACCAAATTATATAACAAGTACTGGCTTACACAGATATTATCTTATGTAAGTAGTTTGATGGTTGTTACTTTATCTCCTATATATTCAACCACGTAATCAGGTTTGTTATATCTTGTTTACATCGAAGGCTAAGCCGCCTAAGTGAGTTACCCTATTATCACTCACTATACTAAGGTGTTCTAAAATACTTTAACTAACTAACTTTAAGCACAACTGCTACTCAATATATGTTTATTGCAACTTTATGAATGATATTAAGGCAAAAATAATACTTATCAATCAGTAATTCCACTTGTTTATCCACTTTTTTACACCACCAATTTCTACGATCTATCTCCGCCAAATATAGCCTCGAGATGATTGTTTCACAGAATTATCTTACAAACTCTGTCTGAGCAGTATCATTGTCATCAGATGTAGGTGTCAGTGAGACATTGAATGGACCACTTAGTACTAGCCTATATGTTTGACTCAGTGTTTCACACAATTATCTTACAAACTCTGAGTTCTAATATTGTTTCCAACATGACAAAGATACCCAAATAAATCTTGCGCCTCCAATTTTATGAATTATGGTTTTGAATTTCTCAAAAAGAAATATATTTTCAAAAATTTCCATTAGAATTAAAAGTTCCTAGATTTGAGCAGCCAAACATATCAATGAGGCAGGTCGGTTGTAATTCTCAACCATGTTCTGGCCAAGTTGAGAGAAGGTTCATTTTGTTTGTGATACCTGTAAAAGCTAGATTTCCTCTCTGACGGCCTTTGTACTTGTCACAATGTCAGCTAATAGACTTGTGTGTAGAATAGAAATATATCATGAACAGAGTTCGTGTCCAGTCACAGGTTCTTAAAACGGTGCAAATTGAGGGCATTTGTTTCCAGGGGATATCCTCTTTCCATACTCCCACCTTTCAGCTTCAAGATAGTATCCTTTGCAATAGAAATGTCAGTTTTTCAACACTTTTCTTCTCCAAAACATGGTTGATCATGCCTTAGGCAAAAAGTACAATCAGCTGATCCCCAATTAGACAATGCCAATACCATCAGAAGAGACCCCTGAAATTTCCAAACGACCCCCAGACCCAGTGGGTTGTGTCCCCCAGTTTGAGAACCATTGGCCTAGGCTACATGATAATTGTTATAGGATAATAATGCCAATATTATAGTATTATAAATCCCTTATTAGCCCGGTGTTGCCAAAGCAAACGCATGGGCCTACAATTTTATCTGTAAGATTTTTCTGAATTTTCCTACAACTTTATGTTTTTTGTTTATATTAAAACACCTTCACGTGCCATAACCAAACAAATATTATACGTATTACATACTGACTTACCTGTATCAAAGACGAACTGCGATCAAGATCGGTGATGACAACTTGGCTAAGCTGAGTCCAGTAAACTGTGTAGATCATTCGTCTAGCCTTCAAATCATCCAGGAATGAAACGTGCGCTAAAGACGCTTTCGCGTCTAAACATGGACACGACGGAAGAGAAAGATTATCACAGTTGCCGTAAACACAATATAAGGAAAGGAAATCCGGTAAATCGCATAAATTGCATACAAAGACGGAGGTTGCCGTCGTATAGAGACGATAAAACTGCAATGACAACTCGTTCGCATACATTGATTGAATGGCGCCGGTTTAAGGTCGATCACTAATATGACTTCATTTTCGCGCATGCGCGGAGCCTGCCAACCTCCTCTGCGTAATCACTAAACAGGCACTGGATATGTATATATGACTGTGGGAATACGCTCTAATTTTGGAGTTTTAATTAATACGTTTCTCTAATCTCGTTCTCTATTGAGAACACGTTAAGTATTTTCAAGTACAATATTATTAGGACACCACAAAATTGAGCTATTGCTGGCTCTGACCAACGACAAAGTTTTTCTTAAAAAGTTCTTACCAGGTTTCCGCTAGACAACGCTGAATCCGGCTCTTCGGGGAAGCCGGGTTGTATATTTGTAGCTTCACTCGTAGCCACGGCTCTATTTACACCATTACCGTTTCGACCCTTGTGTTTGCCCATTGCGGCAGCTTCGATTAACGTCGAGTCGATCTACGTCTACCCGCATGAAGAAGCAAGCTGCACAGTGGTTATTGCATAACTATGAGTCAATTAATTGTCTCAGAAACTGGTTCGATTTCCGGAAAATGTCAATGTTAATAGTCTAGTCCAGTAGCTTCGGTTAACCAGGGTACGTAAGGTGGCGCCACCGTTTATCAGTCTAGCCCAGTCATTGTGCTTTTGTGATGTACTTCACTATGGAAATTAAGGAAATCTCGGAATGCTTCGTTGTCAATTCGCTAAATTGTTGTTTTGAATGTGGAAATATCGCGACCGCACTGAGCATCAAACAGCTTTGCCGTTAAACTAGTCGACGTCCGTTATATGGCCATTATAATAATATGATTGATTTGTTAACTTTTTTGCTAGAGAAAAAATAAAAAGCGAACGAATGTTTCGGGTTATTAAACGCAATTTGGCGGGATGTGAATCTACAACTTATGAATTCTAGTCTCAAGAATAGTATATTAATTAATGTAATCGAGATAGATAACCTCCGTTTAAAGGGGAAACAGAAGATATTGTGTTGGGCCTGTGGCTACGCATCTAACAATATTGATAACAACTCACCGTTTGCCACTACCATCTAGAATATCAATACGGTAATTTATTATAAGAAAACTTGTTGAACACATATAACTTAAACTGCACGGACACATGATTGTAATAAAAAATTGTATAGTCAGCGTCATTGTGACAGATAAACTTATGGGACAGAGCATATTCCCAGTTCGCCATTCACCGAACTAGGATCACTGGTCTTGCGTACGTCGCCAAGTAATCCTTGTATTTTGGTCAAGCATTTGGTAACGTTCTTAATTATATTTTATCAGTTTGTGATTACGTCACTTTCATTTTGTTAGTTTTTTTTATATATAATTATTTAGATCCATTTCTGACATTTACTGACATAAACAACGTAGTAGGCTAATTATATGCGGTATAATTATTCTCCACTGAAACTGTTACATCTAGGAGCTGAACGGTATATGATATAATAATAATTAATTATTATGATTTGAAAGGAATACAATACAAATATATAGTATATGCAATCGATGGTATTATACGCAATCGATGCCAATACATTTCAGGCGAATCTGTACACATTCGGACCAACACCAAATAAAAACACGGCTCTAATTTATCAAGCATCGGAATGTGTCACAATAATAAGTCAGTCGACGGGAATTATTGAATTTACTATCAGAATGTACCACTTTGAGAACACATTCGTTCTATGGGGAAGCGCAACAAAGCATTTCACAGAGTGCGACCGGGGACTCTAGGTAGAGGATAAGCAACGTTGCCAGAGCAACTGGCATTGCATAGCAATATTTAAAATGTTGGCTTGTCGAGCTGTCGATATACTGCAGACAGATTTAGCATTAATTGTTCAGCCAGTTTTTTGTAAATTTCAACGGATTTCCAACGAAGAAAACAGCAGTGTACTATTGCTTTTATCAATTTTACAAACATCTATTGACAGGTAAGCGATGAATTAATACAGCCATACAGCGAATATATAATAAAAGTTATATATACATGTATGTATGTGTCACAGGGGTTCTTTGTCAACATGAATGTAGTTTGGCGAGTGTGCATGCCAGCGTTAAGAAGCGTGACAAGCGGTAGGAGGGTCTAGAACAGGTTTATAAAATGAAAGTTCGTTATGGGTAGGCCCTTATTGCTTCAAAATACTATAGGTGTATTGTGTATCAAAACAATAAGGGGCTACCATCATTTATTTCTATAAAAACAGTAAGCCTCCTGGGAAATGTCTGGCGAAACTTCGCATAAGTATTTAACTTAACTTAATCTTAGTCGTTAAAGGGATTCTTTGAGAATGTTAATATATTTGTAATGTACGCAATTATTAGGTAATCTTGTTAATATGATTATTTCATATAATGCTATGCCTTTATTTCTTTAGAATTATGTTTTATTAATCACTAATGAACCTGACAATAACATTATATCGAAATAACAGGTATATTTTGGTCCCACCTTAACGATCCGTATATGGCATGCTCATGAATATTCGGGACTGTCCGTCAGACTTCGATTAGCTACGCCGAGTTAATAGATGCAAGAAATGCGTCATCAACATGTGTGTATATGGATTAGCCACCGCCATGCGAATGAATCGTGACCGATAAAATTATCAAAATGAAACGTGGACCAGCTGCTGTGGATGTCACAGATTCAGCAAAGAAAAGAAGGAAAATATATGGAATAAACGGAGAATGAACATAGCGACAGTTCATGACAGATGCATTGATTTAAAAGAAAAAACACCACCTCTCCATGCACGAATCCGCCGATGGCCACGCCGATGTCATATTGAATGATTGACATTGTTTTTGTTGGAATATAAAAACTATGGTGCTATCATGTTCCTTTTTCACTAGGTACACCTGGCTATACATTTTGAAGTGAAGTTTTAATGAAACGTTTATGTAACAGAAACTTTCTGAAGCCGAGAAACATTCAATAATGAAACCATTTTATTTGCACCATAAATCCAGCTGCTATTTCCATAAGCAGCATAAATATATTATACATCATAAAGTAATTTATGGTATTAAAATAGGATAGGTGGTTATGTACTTTCCTATCTACATAATGTTTAATTGTAGTTTCCAAAATGTACATCTATAAAAAGCATAACATTATTGTCGACAAATAATTAAAATATATTGCATCAGTGTAAATTTATTTTGTACTGGGAGTGCAATAATTATTTGTTCTGCCCATCGTTTACAGTAAAATATATTGAATTTGTTTGTTTTCGAACTCCTGTTTCGACAACAAATAAAATGCCTTTGTATGATGGAAATAAAGTTCTCAAATGAAAAAACGTTAAAAGTAACGCATTTTTGAAAACACTGTTTTCAGTCATCATTAGTGTATTTAGCTCAAGAAGATCCCCATAATATTTTGAATGGTGTAGAACATTTATATTTTATTAATTTTCAAAATTGTTGCAAAAGCAACTTTGTCGACACCGTTTTATACACTACTCCCAGTGTAGTTCACTTAACACAACTCCATTTGAAACGTAGTGATGTACATATTCCCAGCAAAAGTCACACGGAACTAAGTTAGCAGAACAAAGTCAGACATCTTCTTCACTATTGTGTTAGTTAACATATTGTCCTATTAATAGCACTGCTATGCATTTTGATACACAAAACTATCAGATGCACACATCCATTTGAAATGTTAAGTGAGGTACAACTTCCCAGTAGATGTCGCACAGAACAGAATGGGGCAGAACAAAGTCAGACATCATCTTATGTCAGGTCACCTATTGTCCAATTAATGGGACACGACACCCTGGATTTCCCATTTCTGTGGTCCCAAAATTTATTTTTGGCGAATTTCCAGTTTCGAGATATTCGTATAATAAAGTTATCTAACTTTCAATATGTGCATGTTGTTACTATGACTGAATACGATAAATGCAATAAAAACATGATTTAGCAAGAGCCCTACTATCTTGTTTCTTTTGTTTATGTGCAACGAAGCAGCGCCGATCGAAAAATCGCTTGTTTTCGATCGCGTGTACTTTCCGCCATCTTGAAGCTTTGTTGACATGTCGCATACCACCAGACAGCTTCACTATCGCACTGCATCATGGTTCCACTGGCTATCTAGCATATTCGGCTGTTTCCGAGATATTCCGGTTAGAATGACCCCAATCTAACCGTATCAACCGACCCAAACCGGCCCATCTACGGCAGTGATTGGATAGAATGGCGCACGTGACTGGATACGCATGCGCTGATCGGTCAAGTGCGCGAACTCGGCTCAGTTTGTTTACAATCGCCATCGTTCTACGCCATTTATTCGCCGCTATTATAAAAGATATTCTACGCACGACACCATGTCGGATGGTAGGAAGAAGCACATCGCTACTTTCGGGAAGGGTCGAAAGCGCAGGCGACTGCAACTGAGGCTTGCACGGGCTCCATCGACGGCCACAGTGGCGGCGGCAGCAGTTTCTCCGGTCGAAGACATAGGATCCGACTCGGACAGTGACGCGAGCGACACCCGTCAGTCTCCTGTCAGCCAGGTATTATTCATTTTTTATTTTTACTTTTGGCTGACATTTCGTGTGCACGTACATTTTTATCACATTATATTTGGCTAATGTACCCAGGCTATGAATACAAATTACTTACCATGTCATAAAAATAATACTGCTAATTTCAATGGTGAATGGAATTACAAGTTTGCTGGCAGGCAGGCTAGGCTAGAATTATTCTTGTAATTTATAGTACAGCCATGTACTAGCTTTATGTCACACCAATGACCTGTTATATAGGCTGTTATAAAATGCAGGAATATTTGGAAAATCACACTTGTTTATAACTTGAGGAAACTGCAAAACAAATAATGTATTTTCAAATATAGTATTTACTGTGAACTGAATGTTATATATTTATCAACCATTATGTTATTATAATATATAATTTGTTCGCAGGTTACTGAACCCCAGCCATCAACTTCGGCAACAGAAAAGAAGTTCTCCTTCAGGACGACTTTTCGAGATGATGGCAGCGACACTGAGGATGCGCCCGAGACAGCGAGTGACATCACGACTGTCATCACTCGATCGAGCATGCTGTCAACACTCGTGAAAGGTCTGCTGTGTCTGGAGTGTGGTGCAGCGTCGTTGGTGATCCATGTCACCGACCACCGACTTGGCCTCGTTGCAACGATGGAGACTGTGTGCACAGAGTGTGACACCGTGCTCAACTCCACCCTCACGTCTGACCGCATCGAGGGGTCAACTGCAGGGAACGTGCCTTTCTCCGTTGTGCGCCAGGCAGTAGCTGCATCGATGGACATGGGAGTTGGCCATGCGGGGTTGGTGAAGTTGTGTAGATTTCTCGACATGAAGCCACTGACACACACCTCCTTCACCAAACACACACATGCCATTTGCGACGCCAACAAGGTTGTCGTGACCCGGATGCTCGACGATGCTGCCAGCGTTGTCCGCCGCGTCTACCGGGACATCGACTCGTCGATCGGGGAAGATGACGTCATCGACTTGACCGTCAGCTACGATGGGTCGTGGATGACCCGTGGTCACAAGTCGCATTACGGGATCGGCTGTGTCGTCGAGGTGATCACGGGCCTGGTGATTGACCTCCAGGTGATGTCGTTATACTGCCAACGTTGTGCGTACGCAAGCACCCGACACGGCGGCATGAACACAGCAATGTTCAAGGACTGGTTTACGACACACGAGCCAGAGTGCAACCGCAACTACGAGGGGGCGTCGGGCGGCATGGAGGTGAAGGCTGCGGAGCTGCTGTGGACCCGCTCCACCAACCGGAACTTCCGCTACACAACCATGCTCGCCGACGGAGACGCCAGGACCTTCAACCACCTCACCAGCTTGCGTGTGTATGGCGACGTGGAAGTACAGAAGGAAGAGTGCGTCAACCACGTCGCCAAACGACTCGGCACGGCACTGCGCAAGTTGGCGGCATCGGGGAAGAAGGCTGGCGTCACCCTCGGAGGCCGGGGCTTCGGGAAGTTGACGCAGGCCACAATCAACAAGCTCACTGCCTACTATGGGAAGGCAGTGCGAGCCCACCCCCATGATGTCGACGGGATGCGGGATGCGATCTTGGCAACATTCGACCACGCCGTCTCCAATGACGAGAGGCCCCAGCACGACCGCTGCCCGGTGGGAGCTGACAGCTGGTGCTTCTACCAGAAGGCACTCGCCACCGGGCAGGAACCAGGCCCACACCGGACGAATGTGGGTACGCCGCTTGCACCCGACGTCGCTGAGCATGTCAAGGACGTCTACACCCGGCTGGCTCATGTAGACCTCCTCAAGCGCTGCACGCTGGGGAAGACGTAGAATGCAAATGAAAGCGTCCACTCAGTGGTGTGGCACAAGTGCCCAAAGACGAGCTTCGTTGGACTCGAGCGCGTTGTCTCCGCCACCTGCAGCGCAGTCTTGGAATTCAACGCTGGCATCGAGGTGACAATGAGGAACCTCTGTGAGGTGATGCAGGTGCCAACAGGTGCCCATTTGTTGGCATCTGCAGAGAAGGCCGACCGACAACGCCTCAGTCAGGCTAAGCGCCAGGCTATGTCAGCGTCGAAGGAGGCTAGGCAAACCAGGCATATTGCAAGGACACGGGCGGCGGAATCTGCACCGACTAACTATGGTGACGGGATGTTTTAGGTTCCAGCAGAACAGTGCACATAGAATTATAATGAACTGTGAACATTACATCAAGTGACATTTTTTCAAATATAATTCTTATTTGTGCTTCACAAAGTATATGTTTGATAACATTTTTACTTTTCAGTCTATAATCTTGTACTTTACATCCTCAGAAAGTACATAACTTGGAGGACATATGTGTGTAATTTCAGGTCTCTGTGCCTATTTGTTGTTATACAATTCATTGTTGAAATGTTCACAAACTTTGACGTCGTTTTTCTACAATACAATTATTTCACTGAACTGACTTCTCTTATTGCGTAGATCTCGGCTATTTCCCAACCGAATCCTTTGAAATTTTAAGAACTTCTCCATAATATTACTCTCCATGTTATAACATTGAGAAATGGACAAAATATTGCAAGACAAAAATTCTACCACACAAAATGTTCATATTTTGTTTGAAATTTTGTAACAAGAATTTCGTAAAATCGTATAAAAAAAAATAAAAAAACAATCAGCAAAAACTCGACGCTATAACATGCAGGTGTATCTTAGTTATATGCCCACAAAGTTGCAGCTGCTGGTACCATTGAAATTTTAAATGGCCGCCCCGATAAGGGTCAAAAGGGGGTCAAAAAAAAAAAAAAAAATTATCCACATTCCTTTTGTAATATAATAAAAACTGTCCTAAAATTTCAGCAAGCTGTCCTAAGAAATAAGAAAAATTCAATTCAGGGTGTTGTGTCCCCTTAAGTAGAGTTCTTCAATTTCTCTTTCCATCAGCTCAGCTATTTCCAATGTTCCTGCAAATAAAGAAAGTTGAATTTAGGAAACTGAGCCTAAATATGAGTTAACTAACTCAATACTGTGCAGATTAATTCAGTTTAGATATTGGATTGTGGGACTCATCAAGTGTACAGCTGGCTAAATGGAAAAGAAATACAAGATAACCTTGTTATGTTGATTCAGTCAGACTAAAATCCCAATCCATTACTTTAGACTTTGGCCAACTTTTAATTTCCGTCTACATAATTACCTGTATGCATTGGTCATATACAGTGCATTCCAGATAAATCGAACTCACATAAGTGAATGTTCGCTAAGTTAAGTCAATCTTTTTCTCGGTCCAGGGCAAAGGTCCCAATAAGGGGACCTTCTGATAACTTTCTAGTTATCAGAAATTCCACTTATCAGTATTGTCATGGGTCCCTGGTTTGACCTTATCCAGAGTGCACTGTATATTTTCATTTATTCTTGCTCTAATAATTAATGTTGTATATAATTATACATATGGGCCATTCTCGTACAAAGTGCACAGTAACATTAAAATAACATGTCAAAAATAAATGTTTAATTTGTTTTTAGCGAGTACTATTATCACATGTGCTATTCACTCGAAGCAGGACAACTTGATCTGATCTATTATTATAAATTGTTTTAATATATTCATGCATAAAAACTAGTATACGAGAGTGCCGATCTGCTGGTGTCTAAAATTCGTGCATCGCAAAATTCCGTTTACATTGAATGATGACATGCCACCCAGGTTAACTAACAATCGTAGCAGTAGCATTAAAAACAGTCTGTGAACGTACGAATCTCACATTTTTATGTTTCGATTCAAATAAGTGGGGAAAGGAGACTTTTCAAAAACGGCGGACTGGAATTTGGAAAGGCAAGACCCGTAGGCGTAGACGCACATACCCAAATCCCAGATTTAGGCAAACAAATTACACCCAGTGCAGTTTTACTAACTAGAAAAGCGATACCCTTGCCCAAGGCTATGTTAATTACTGTAGTAGAGGCTTGACAAACTCAGTGACAGTCCCAGCGGGCAGCTGACACCGGCTGCAGCCGTCCGCGTCGCCGGACGTTATAATTCTATTTAATCGAAACGTTACTCGGCTGACGGCTTGGGAAGCAGGATAAATAAACAATGCATACGCTTCCTACTCTGATAAAAATAGCTGTCATATGTCAAAATAGCTATACATATGTCTACACATTGCTTATTTACAATGCCATTGCTTGAATCAACTCACCTCGGAATCAGCCATGTTAGCTGTGCGTGTGACGTCACCGGTCTTTGTGTGGGTCACTGCGCGTTCATGAATATTCATTATACTCGGGCTGCAGAATTAATCATCCACGTGGCAACAAGCTCAAAATGTTTCGTGTAAACACAAATTGTGTGTCGGCTTTTTGCGCAGATAACACCCAAATTATGCATAAACATGAAAAAACATAAGTAGCAGAGAAAGTACTTATGGGAAAGTAATACGTTTTGATACAGCACACCTCGAATGTATATTAGCTTACAAAGAATCCCTTTAACTTGTAAACGTGTGGTTTACAGCAACGTTATGCAATTAATATTTCAAAAATCACTTTAATTTAATTTAACAAATTGAAGACCTCTATATCAATGTACATATTATGGGTGATAAGCTAGAGCCACTTATTGAGAACCGAGTGCTTATGTATACTTACTTGACGTGTGTTGTCATATATGTTTAATACATTCAAATGAACTCATGAAAGTACAGTTTCGATTTCCTGGAAATATCTACGAGGTTGGACACCGAGTGGCCTTGATATACCAAACTCCGTCGGGTGGCGCCGCCGTTTGTTGTGTTCCTAATTGTTCAGCATACACTACCCATTATGACAGCATATCTTAATGTTTGCCCAGAACAGTATACTAATTTATAAAAAATGACAAACAGTTATACCTAGATATCAAATGCATACGTACCAATGTTAAACTTGACTTATTTTGAAAGAAATCACCTAATAACATGAAAGAAGCCGATTTTTCGATGTGATATACGGGTGCAAGACGTTCTGTCCAACATGGGGGTTCTGTTGTGACCTGATCAACGCACTTGTTCGATTACACCGGTAATATTTAGTTTACTTAAAGACGTGATTATCGTATTCTAAATGAACTATTGTTTACGTCATCGCGAACACAATTGCAGGCAAACGGCAATCGACTGTATACCAACAACTAATTAACGCGTCCCCCACATTGCACGCCTACATGCGTTGCGTGCCACTTGTAGTATACGTCGTACGTGTAGTCATTTGGCCAGGTATCAGTCCACGTTCCCTTTTAGGAAATTTATGCCAGCATGTTCTAGGAAGCTTATAGAATACACTTGTGAAATGCACCTGTTTGCCATCTGGAAATCATTGTCATTATGTGTTTTGTTGATGGTTTATTACTACCAGCGTGATTCACACACAATATGGGCGTAGTGGTAGAGAGTTGTCCATGTCATCCACGCTAATACACTGAACTAATGTGTGTTATGAAGACTAACTACGCATTCTTTAGTTTATTACTACCAGAGTGATTCACACACAATATGGGCGTAATGGTAGAGAGTAGTCCATGTCATCCACGCAAATACACTGAACTAATGTGTGTTATGAAGACTAACTACGCATTCTTTAGTTTATTACTACCAGCGTGATTCACACACAATATGGGCGTAGTGGTAGAGAGTAGTCCATTTCATCCACGCTAATGCACTGAACTAATGTGTGTTATGAAGACTAACTACGCATTCTTTAGTTTATTACTACCAGCGTGATTCACACACAATATGGGCGTAGTTGTAGAGAGTTGTCCATGTCATCCACGCAAATACACTGAACTAATGTGTGTTATGAAGACTAACTATGCATTCTTTAGTTTATTACTACCAGCGTGATTCACACACAATATGGGCGTAGTTGTAGAGAGTTGTCCATGTCATCCACGCAAATACACTGAACTAATGTGTGTTATGAAGACTAACTACGCATTCTTTAGTTTATTACTACCAGCGTGATTCACACACAATATGGGCGTAGTTGTAGAGAGTTGTCCATGTCATCCACGCTAATACACTGAACTAATGTGTGTTATGAAGACTAACTACGCATTCTTTAGTTTATTACTACCAGCGTGATTCACACACAATATGGGCGTAGTTGTAGAGAGTTGTCCGTGTCATCCACGCAAATACACTGAACTAATGTGTGTTATGAAGACTAACTACGCATTCTTTAG
Source organism: Escarpia spicata (assembly GCA_963995525.1). NCBI lineage: Eukaryota > Metazoa > Annelida > Polychaeta > Sabellida > Siboglinidae > Escarpia > Escarpia spicata. Next base: position 7,881,289 of record OZ023211.1, read on the forward strand.
TTTATTACTACCAGCGTGATTCACACACAATATGGGCGTAGTTGTAGAGAGTTGTCCATGTCATCCACGCAATTACACTGAACTAATGTGTGTTATGAAGACTAACTACGCATTCTTTAGTTTATTACTACCAGCGTGATTCACACACAATATGGGCGTAGTGGTAGAGAGTTGTCCATGTCATCCACGCTAATACACTTAACTAATGTGTGTTATGAAGACTAACTACACATTCTTTAGTTTATTACTACCAGCGTGATTCACACACAATATGGGCGTAGTTGTAGAGAGTTGTCCATGTCATCCACGCAAATACACTGAACTAATGTGTGTTATGAAGACTAACTACGCATTCTTTAGTTTATTACTACCAGCGTGATTCACACACAATATGGGCGTAGTGGTAGAGAGTTGTCCATGTCATCCACGCTAATACACTTAACTAATGTGTGTTATGAAGACTAACTACGCATTCTTTAGTTTATTACTACCAGCGTGATTCACACACAATATGGGCGTAGTTGTAGAGAGTTGTCCATGTCATCCACGCAAATACACTGAACTAATGTGTGTTATGAAGACTAACTACGCATTCTTTAGTTTATTACTACCAGCGTGATTCACACACAATATGGGCGTAGTTGTAGAGAGTTGTCCATGTCATCCACGCAAATACACTGAACTAATGTGTGTTATGAAGACTAACTACGCATTCTTTAGTTTATTACTACCAGCGTGATTCACACACAATATGGGCGTAGTTGTAGAGAGTTGTCCATGTCATCCACGCAAATACACTGAACTAATGTGTGTTATGAAGACTAACTACGCATTCTTTAGTTTATTACTACCAGCGTGATTCACACACAATATGGGCGTAGTTGTAGAGAGTTGTCCGTGTCATCCACGCAAATACACTGAACTAATGTGTGTTATGAAGACTAACTACGCCTTCTTTAGTTTATTACTACCAGCGTGATTCACACACAATATGGGCGTAGTTGTAAAGAGTTGTCCATGTCATCCACGCAAATACACTGAACTAATGTGTGTTATGAAGACTAACTACGCATTCTTTAGTTTATTACAACCAGCGTGATTCACACACAATATGGGCGTAGTGGTAGAGAGTTGTCCATGTCATCCACGCAAATACACTGAACTAATGTGTGTTATGAAGACTAACTACGCATTCTTTAGTTTATTACTACCAGCGTGATTCACACACAATATGGGCGTAGTTGTAGAGAGTTGTCCATGTCATCCACGCAAATACACTGAACTAATGTGTGTTATGAAGACTAACTACGCATTCTTTAGTTTATTACTACCAGCGTGATTCACACACAATATGGGCGTAGTTGTAGAGAGTTGTCCATGTCATCCACGCAAATACACTGAACTAATGTGTGTTATGAAGACTAACTACGCATTCTTTAGTTTATTACTACCAGCGTGATTCACACACAATATGGGCGTAGTTGTAGAGAGTTGTCCATGTCATCCACGCAAATACACTGAACTAATGTGTGTTATGAAGACTAACTACGCATTCTTTAGTTTATTACTACCAGCGTGATTCACACACAATATGGGCGTAGTTGTAGAGAGTAGTCCATTTCATCCACGCTAATACACTGAACTATTGTGTGTTATGAAGACTAACTACGCATTCTTTAGTTTATTACTACCAGCGTGATTCACACACAATATGGGCGTAGTTGTAGAGAGTAGTCCATTTCATCCACGCTAATACACTTAACTAATGTGTGTTATGAAGACTAACTACGCATTCTTTAGTTTATTACTACCAGCGTGATTCACACACAATATGGGCGTAGTTGTAGAGAGTTGTCCATGTCATCCACGCTAATACACTGAACTAATGTGTGTTATGAAGACTAACTACGCATTCTTTAGTTTATTACTACCACGGTGATTCACACACAATATGGGCGTAGTGGTAGAGAGTTGTCCATGTCATCCACGCTAATACACTTAACTAATGTGTGTTATGAAGACTAACTACGCATTCTTTAGTTTATTACTACCAGCGTGATTCACACACAATTTGGGCGTAGTTGTAGAGAGTTGTCCATGTCATCCACGCAATTACACTGAACTAATGTGTGTTATGAAGACTAACTACGCATTCTTTAGTTTATTACAACCAGCGTGATTCACACACAATATGGGCGTAGTGGTAGAGAGTTGTCCATGTCATCCACGCAAATACACTGAACTAATGTGTGTTATGAAGACTAACTACGCATTCTTTAGTTTATTACTACCAGCGTGATTCACACACAATATGGGCGTAGTTGTAGAGAGTTGTCCATGTCATCATCCACGCTAATACACTGAACTAATGTGTGTTATGAAGACTAACTACGCATTCTTTAGTTTATTACAACCAGCGTGATTCACACACAATATGGGCGTAGTGGTAGAGAGTTGTCCATGTCATCCACGCAAATACACTGAACTAATGTGTGTTATGAAGACTAACTACGCATTCTTTAGTTTATTACTACCAGCGTGATTCACACACAATATGGGCGTAGTTGTAGAGAGTTGTCCATGTCATCCACGCAAATACACTGAACTAATGTGTGTTATGAAGACTAACTACGCATTCTTTAGTTTATTACTACCAGCGTGATTCACACACAATATGGGCGTAGTTGTAGAGAGTTGTCCATGTCATCCACGCAAATACACTGAACTAATGTGTGTTATGAAGACTAACTACGCATTCTTTAGTTTATTACTACCAGCGTGATTCACACACAATATGGGCGTAGTTGTAGAGAGTTGTCCATGTCATCCACGCAAATACACTGAACTAATGTGTGTTATGAAGACTAACTACGCATTCTTTAGTTTATTACTACCAGCGTGATTCACACACAATATGGGCGTAGTTGTAGAGAGTAGTCCATTTCATCCACGCTAATACACTGAACTATTGTGTGTTATGAAGACTAACTACGCATTCTTTAGTTTATTACTACCAGCGTGATTCACACACAATATGGGCGTAGTTGTAGAGAGTAGTCCATTTCATCCACGCTAATACACTTAACTAATGTGTGTTATGAAGACTAACTACGCATTCTTTAGTTTATTACTACCAGCGTGATTCACACACAATATGGGCGTAGTTGTAGAGAGTTGTCCATGTCATCCACGCTAATACACTGAACTAATGTGTGTTATGAAGACTAACTACGCATTCTTTAGTTTATTACTACCAGCGTGATTCACACACAATATGGGCGTAGTGGTAGAGAGTTGTCCATGTCATCCACGCTAATACACTTAACTAATGTGTGTTATGAAGACTAACTACGCATTCTTTAGTTTATTACTACCAGCGTGATTCACACACAATTTGGGCGTAGTTGTAGAGAGTTGTCCATGTCATCCACGCAATTACACTGAACTAATGTGTGTTATGAAGACTAACTACGCATTCTTTAGTTTATTACTACCAGCGTGATTCACACACAATATGGGCGTAGTGGTAGAGAGTTGTCCATGTCATCCACGCTAATACACTTAACTAATGTGTGTTATGAAGACTAACTACACATTCTTTAGTTTATTACTACCAGCGTGATTCACACACAATATGGGCGTAGTTGTAGAGAGTTGTCCATGTCATCCACGCAAATACACTGAACTAATGTGTGTTATGAAGACTAACTACGCATTCTTTAGTTTATTACTACCAGCGTGATTCACACACAATATGGGCGTAGTGGTAGAGAGTTGTCCATGTCATCCACGCTAATACACTTAACTAATGTGTGTTATGAAGACTAACTACGCATTCTTTAGTTTATTACTACCAGCGTGATTCACACACAATATGGGCGTAGTTGTAGAGAGTTGTCCATGTCATCCACGCAAATACACTGAACTAATGTGTGTTATGAAGACTAACTACGCATTCTTTAGTTTATTACTACCAGCGTGATTCACACACAATATGGGCGTAGTTGTAGAGAGTTGTCCATGTCATCCACGCAAATACACTGAACTAATGTGTGTTATGAAGACTAACTACGCATTCTTTAGTTTATTACTACCAGCGTGATTCACACACAATATGGGCGTAGTTGTAGAGAGTTGTCCATGTCATCCACGCAAATACACTGAACTAATGTGTGTTATGAAGACTAACTACGCATTCTTTAGTTTATTACTACCAGAGTGATTCACACACAATATGGGCGTAGTTGTAGAGAGTTGTCCGTGTCATCCACGCAAATACACTGAACTAATGTGTGTTATGAAGACTAACTACGCCTTCTTTAGTTTATTACTACCAGCGTGATTCACACACAATATGGGCGTAGTTGTAAAGAGTTGTCCATGTCATCCACGCAAATACACTGAACTAATGTGTGTTATGAAGACTAACTACGCATTCTTTAGTTTATTACTACCAGCGTGATTCACACACAATATGGGCGTAGTTGTAGAGAGTTGTCCATGTCATCCACGCAAATACACTGAACTAATGTGTGTTATGAAGACTAACTACGCATTCTTTAGTTTATTACTACCAGCGTGATTCACACACAATATGGGCGTAGTGGTAGAGAGTTGTCCATGTCATCCACGCAAATACACTGAACTAATGTGTGTTATGAAGACTAACTACGCATTCTTTAGTTTATTACTACCAGCGTGATTCACACACAATATGGGCGTAGTTGTAGAGAGTTGTTCATGTCATCCACGCAATTACACTGAACTAATGTGTGTTATGAAGACTAACTACGCATTCTTTAGTTTATTACTACCAGCGTGATTCACACACAATATGGGCGTAGTTGTAGAGAGTTGTCCATGTCATCCACGCAAATACACTGAACTAATGTGTGTTATGAAGACTAACTACGCATTCTTTAGTTTATTACAACCAGCGTGATTCACACACAATATGGGCGTAGTGGTAGAGAGTTGTCCATGTCATCCACGCAAATACACTGAACTAATGTGTGTTATGAAGACTAACTACGCATTCTTTAGTTTATTACTACCAGCGTGATTCACACACAATATGGGCGTAGTTGTAGAGAGTTGTCCATGTCATCCACGCAAATACACTGAACTAATGTGTGTTATGAAGACTAACTACGCATTCTTTAGTTTATTACTACCAGCGTGATTCACACACAATATGGGCGTAGTTGTAGAGAGTTGTCCATGTCATCCACGCAAATACACTGAACTAATGTGTGTTATGAAGACTAACTACGCATTCTTTAGTTTATTACTACCAGCGTGATTCACACACAATATGGGCGTAGTTGTAGAGAGTTGTCCATGTCATCCACGCAAATACACTGAACTAATGTGTGTTATGAAGACTAACTACGCATTCTTTAGTTTATTACTACCAGCGTGATTCACACACAATATGGGCGTAGTTGTAGAGAGTAGTCCATTTCATCCACGCTAATACACTGAACTAATGTGTGTTATGAAGACTAACTACGCATTCTTTAGTTTATTACTACCAGCGTGATTCACACACAATATGGGCGTAGTTGTAGAGAGTAGTCCATTTCATCCACGCTAATACACTTAACTAATGTGTGTTATGAAGACTAACTACGCATTCTTTAGTTTATTACTACCAGCGTGATTCACACACAATATGGGCGTAGTTGTAGAGAGTTGTCCATGTCATCCACGCTAATACACTGAACTAATGTGTGTTATGAAGACTAACTACGCATTCTTTAGTTTATTACTACCAGCGTGATTCACACACAATATGGGCGTAGTGGTAGAGAGTTGTCCATGTCATCCACGCTAATACACTTAACTAATGTGTGTTATGAAGACTAACTACGCATTCTTTAGTTTATTACTACCAGCGTGATTCACACACACTATGGGCGTAGTGGTAGAGAGTTGTCCATGTCATCCACGCTAATACACTTAACTAATGTGTGTTATGAAGACTAACTACGCATTCTTTAGTTTATTACTACCAGCGTGATTCACACACAATATGGGCGTAGTTGTAGAGAGTTGTCCATGTCATCCACGCTAATACACTGAACTAATGTGTGTTATGAAGACTAACTACGCATTCTTTAGTTTATTACTACCAGCGTGATTCACACACAATATGGGCGTAGTGGTAGAGAGTTGTCCATGTCATCCACGCAAATACACTGAACTAATGTGTGTTATGAAGACTAACTACGCATTCTTTAGTTTATTACTACCAGCGTGATTCACACACAATATGGGCGTAGTGGTAGAGAGTTGTCCATGTCATCCACGCTAATACACTTAACTAATGTGTGTTATGAAGACTAACTACGCATTCTTTAGTTTATTACTACCAGCGTGATTCACACACAATATGGGCGTAGTTGTAGAGAGTAGTCCATTTCATCCACGCTAATACACTTAACTAATGTGTGTTATGAAGACTAACTACGCATTCTTTAGTTTATTACTACCAGCGTGATTCACACACAATATGGGCGTAGTTGTAGAGAGTTGTCCATGTCATCCACGCTAATACACTGAACTAATGTGTGTTATGAAGACTAACTACGCATTCTTTAGTTTATTACTACCAGCGTGATTCACACACAATATGGGCGTAGTTGTAGAGAGTTGTCCATGTCATCCACGCAAATACACTGAACTAATGTGTGTTATGAAGACTAACTACGCATTCTTTAGTTTTTTATTTATTGAACTGGCGCCCGTTGGAGAATTTATTGACATTCATATTTTTCCACGGAAAACGTTAATAAATCTAAATAAAAAACAATTAAATAACTACTTTTGTGTTTTAATACATCTCCATTTGGGAGATCAGAGGCGAGTGATCTATGGACGCGAATGAGCACAGAAAGAGGCGAGTAGATGCAACTTCGTTTAGGTTTAGCCATCAACGCCCGACTTGAGTCGCATGTCCCACACGTCACCCGCTCACACGTTTTGACTCACTAGGTGGGTTAAGCAACGGGACATTTTTCGACCAATGAGCAACGAGTGTGCATCCACGTTGACAGCTAGTGTTTACAGGATACACGTCACCGTGTAGCCATGCGGACTGCCAGTGTTTACACGATACACGTGGTGAAAACAAGTATTGTTTACTATTTGTTCAACTAGACGCTGCTGTTTCAACTTCTGTGTTTACAGTCTGTAATGCGAGAACATGCTCCACGCATTTTATCTGTACGAACTAAACAAAAATATTAGTATTTTTGTAAAGCCATTTATTTGTTTTGCTGGAATATATGATACAAATATTGTTGGTATCCACTTTGAAGTGTGTCAATTGTAATTGTAATATACACATCTGTTGTGAGATATTACTTGCACTTCAAATTAATGATGTGTGTAAATATGAATTAATATAATGTTTAAACGTTTTTGTTATAAGAAATACCTTTTATTTGTGTGCCATGTGGCTTAAATAAACTACCAGAAATAAACTATATATTTATGCCTTGTTGTCTTGTGTGACTTTCTTTATAGGGTGTATCACAAACAAGGAATGTTAGATAACGAGATACAATCAGAAACCTTTTTTGTTGTACATACTACACATTTTATTAGCGTGAAATGAGAACATATTGTTTCAACAACTAGAACAATTATAATATATAAGAGAGAGTGTAAGGGTGTGCACAGCAGTGGTTCTCCAGTGTGGTTATGTATAGACCACATCCAGCTCATTAAGACGTGTGGTTTGACTCTGTCTGGGTGATATTATCCTACAATGGCTAGTATTAATCTACCCCATTATCCTGAGTTTGCTGTGACAGACGAACCTGTTATTGCACCCAAGTGAGAGGAATGGCTGGAGGGGTTTGAGGCGATGTTACGCGCTATGAAAGTCACAGACGCAGGGGAGAAGAGAAGAAATCTGCTAAGAGTCTTGAGAACATTGGTAAAGATGGAGATAATACTAGGCCCATCAATGCACTAAATTGTTATTTCAAGCCACAGTTAAACGGCGTCTACCTCATGAACATGTTGCATCAGTTCCAACAGAAACCATGTGAGTCAATTCACAATCTCTACAATCGTGTAAACGAAAAAGTTACGGAAATGAAATGTAAGAACTGAAGAATAACCAGATTATTGCGCTAATAAAACTAGCGCAACTTGTAAACAACTGTCGGGTGACAGAGGTGAAGAAGAATGCCATAAGATATTATTTATAACTAAAGCAGTGTATGGACACTGCCGGAGCTACTGAAAGAATGGATGTGCAATTTCGAGATTTGGAGTTGAGGCAGATCATCAGTGAGTGCTGTGAATGATCAAAGTCGATCACGATAACCTGTCAGGCTATCACACAGACGTTATAGATCCAAGAGTAGACATAGGAGTAAGAAATCGGAGTCAAAGAAAACATGTTTTCGATGTGGAGGTGACTACCCACACCAAGGCGATTGTCCGGCTAAAGACATGAAATGTAGGAAGTGTGGCAGATTTGGACACTTCGGAAAGAAATTTCACTCAAAGTCGAATATAATAAGCCGATATCCGATGTAGAATATGTGACAGTCCCCCATGTTTCTGAAGGGAAGCAAATGAATGGCATCAGAAGTGCAATTACAATCATGTCAGGAATAGATGTCTGCTGCTTAGTGGACTCCGCTGCTGAAGTGAACCTGTTAGGAGAGGACACTTTTCAATCACGAAGCTAGATAGACGAAGAATCTATGCTTATATGGTCCAAAGGGTGAACGACGAGAGTTGCCACTGCTAGGTTGTTTTCAGGAGAGAGTGAATGCACCACATACGAAGTTAGCAACCGTAACTGACGTCTATGTCTTGAAAGGAAAATCCAGCAATCTCCTAGGTTGTGAAACGGCTGAGAAGCTGGGCTTGATAACATTAATAAAGAAGGTGGATGAAGTATCCTTTGACAAAGAGACATATTTGAAGGTCAAGGCAAGATTAAAGGCGTACAAGTCAAGTTGAACATCAAGGAAACCGATCGCTCAGAAGAAGACACGCATTCCGTTCCATCTCCGAGATCAAGTTGACCGAGAGATAGAGAGACTGAACCAGAACGAAGAAAGAAGAGTATTCTCCGAGAAGAGCTCGAGAATGAAACAGCAAGAGACGAGGAACAGCAGCTCATTGTGGAATACATTGTTTCAGGAAGGTGGCACGAAATAGATGCCAAATTTGCTGCGTACAAGAGTGTCAAAGAATAAATAAGTCACCAGCAATATCCTGACGAAAGAGGGTGTAATTCGAAGACCAGCTCGATTTCGCCACCAGACAAGATGCACGCATGAAACGCTACATGAAGGAGCTCTCTGACATCGCAGCACTGCCAAGGATACGACATTGCAGATTGGAGACAAAGTACTTGTGAAACAGCCGAAGACTGACAAACTATCAACCCCGTACAAGCCAGTTCTGTACGAAGTTGTGGAGAAGAAAGGCAGCATGATAACTGCTGCGTCGAAACGATCACTCACAATTCACCACATATGAAGAACATTCCAGATTGCTGTGGTGAAACGTCACAAGAAGTACAACCAGAGCCTGTAATCACACACGAGTCATTGCCATATGAAACAGACATATGTGATAGTGCTCCTGAAACAGAAAGTGGATGCACTGAGACACCTGTGAGAAGATCTCCCAGGAACAAGATTGCTCCAGTGCGGTTGAAGGACTCTGTCATGTACAATATGTATTAATCAGAGTGAGTGGTAAAGACTCACCTAGAAGTGAAATCCTGGTACCTCTCCTCCGTAGTTCAGGTTAAGCAATCGTAATGTTAGCTGAAATCTCTCCATTGGCTTCCCATCCTAGAAAGAATTACGTTTAAAATTCTCCCGATCACTTTCAAGGCACTCCACGGACTTGCACCGAAATACATTTCCCAGCTTCTTGTTGAATATCAGCCCACACACTCCCTCCGATCGAATTCTGCTGGTCTGCTCACAGTACCAACCACACGCCTCAAGTCTTCCGGAAACCGTGCATTCTCCAAAGCGGCCCCTGTACTTTGGCACAATCTCCCACAATCAGTCAGACAGTGTGACACTATTGAGTCGTTTAAGACGGCGCTGAAGACACACCTTTTAAAAATCGCTTTCACTACCTAAATGAGTGACATATAATTGTGAACTTTTTGGTAAAGCGCTTTGGACAGAACTAAGGACTGAATACAGCGCTATATAAGAGCTTATTATTATTATTATTAGTGGTTGTGAACTGTACATGAACTCGTGGAGCACAGTCTTATATATAGGACTTGTTCACATAGTAGTTTAATTATATTGTAAAGAGAGGAGAGATGTCATGTTGTTAGTTAGAAATAGAGGTTTGTACCCGGTAGTACAACATTATTGATGACGTAGGGAGTTTGGGGGCTTACGCTTTGAGCGATTTATGCCAGCATGGCTAATTGTGAGTGTTGTATAAAGTTAGAAATAAAGAGATGTTTCGTTTTAACTGGTGACTTTGAAAACATTAGAGTCGTCAATTATTAGATTAGTGGCCAAAGCCCAAATGAAGCAAATCATATATATATATATATATATATATACATACCACCGCCACTTATTCATGTGTGTCGGCACCACTTGCGCTGTAGTCAATGAATGGTGGCTCGTCTCGACCTCGAGTTGCTTGAGCGGGTCGCCGTACGCCAGCGGCTGCTGAATGGCTATCGAATGACTGTCCAGCAAAGGGCGACCACAAACGAACCAACTAAACAGAACTTCAGTATAACTCTAACCTGGTTTAATAAGATCAGTGATGTCATTAGCCGATATAACAGTCAACATATATGCGTGTAGGGTCTATATGGGGTCAGGTTATTTTATTAAGGCACACACAAATTGGGAGTACTACGGTTATATTGTTATCTACATTACGTCCAGTTTCACTAGGCATGGATATGTATTGCGAAACAGCGATTGATGTTGTAGATTCGAATCACTTGGTGAGCGTAAGTGACAACAGTTTTCCATGGAACGCAAGTACTATAAGGCAGTTTTTTAAGGTAAGTGTTTCGCCTTATGACAATTCTCTGCACGTAAATACTAACCATATAAATGAGGTTAACTATAGCTAAGTCAAATCCGCTGGGATTTGGCTGGTGTTGGTTCGAGGTCCATTTTGAGTTCTCTGTATGTCCCATAATTTGCAAATTAATAATTCATGTGTGTTTTTATTATTCACGTTGTCCAACGACCAATCGTTTATTTTATATCATTCATCTGTATTATAAAACAGTTCGTTCTCTGTTTGTATGTGCACCCACATCTCCGTCGGTTTTGCATGTATCGGGCTGAAATGTTGCATGTGATATACCGGGCTCATTGAAATGGTTCATAGATTGAGACATTTTCGAAATTCGTCCGGGGGGACGGTGAACTTGGTGGGCTCAATATCTCAAAAGGCTATACGTGGAGTTCCAGCCTCGGAATTTAACATGTTTCTATATCATCGTAAATAAAATTTTGCCTTCTATAAATATGTCGCTGGATGTATCCAACAAATTTGAATAATTTGTAAGTTACTGATGTTTCAAAATCCTTAGCGCTTAACATGCACCAGGTCTACCTGTCGATGGTCACGTAAGCATTTCGCCGCGTCAGCCCCGTGATCGCATGTTACTTCTGGCAAACAACACACTGCAACAATTCCGTGGAGTTCCAGTCACGGAATTTTTTTTTCTTTCTATATCATTGTACAGATAATTATTCCATGTACAAATGTGTCACTGGGTGTATGCAGACACATGTATTAGTATTTTTTTATAATATTAACGTTACAAAATCCCGGATGCGTATACTTGTTTATAGTTCGGAGCAAATGATTTGAGGAAGTATATGACTGCCTTTTCCCCCTGGCAAAGCCGTGTAACTGAGCTAGTTGAATATATTTAAGTTGACAAACACCGGGCCAATGTTGGTGGTGTAACGGATAACCGATGATTTTTATGCCGATATCGCACAAATATTACATCATGTTAGTAATCCCACGGCTTTTCAACGTCGAGCCAATGTTTGACATTGAGTCGTCATATTTCGACTATTTTGACAATTTGACTTATCGAACCAATATCAACGTTACACCAGGTCATTTAAGGTAACGTAGTTTCTAGAGAATCGGATTCCCTTCCAGCCGTTTCGGACATTAAACAAATTAGTTCACTCCACTTTGCACCAGTTCACACAGCAGTATGAATGAGCAATTGGTTATATACTATCTCCAAAGAAGTTGAGATGTTAGATTAAACTGGTGTGCCCGTGAATGAAGCGTACAGCGTTCTGATCAGTCATAATGAGTGGATACTGCGCTGTATAAAAAACTTACATTTTAAAAACTACCTTCTCTATTCCTGTACCTGGAATCGACATCTAAAACCAATGGTGATACTAATATGAATAGCAAGCTCGCTTGTTCATGCGTATTTCGTCCCACTTACAGTCAACACAGAGGAAACCAATCAACGTCAAAGACTGCTTCCAGGATCCAGCAAGTAGTCCGGCATATCATCGACATAGGCCATTATTCACGTTTTCATTGATAAACCAAAATATAATATAGTGTTTAACATTGAAATTGCACTATCATATAAATATATACATGTCCTCTAAGAGTGTCGTGAATTGTGTGAGGCTCGTATATGACAATTTCTAAATATATGCAAATTCGTGGAGTGGCTCAAAGGATCCCACCGGTGGAATTCATTTAGCCACAACAACACATTTACATTTTAAAGAGTTCAATGAATTTAAAATGTGATTTTATTACAACAAACATCTGGTACATGTGCTACGAGTTATTTATAATAACTGAAATTAAGATGTGATGTTCGGACTTTAAAATACCTGCTTGTCATGCATTGTTACTCTTTCTGACAAAAATATGCATCGACGAATATTTGCATAAATGTCAGTTACGTAAAACCCAGTCTATTTACTATTTATTATCACGGATATATTTCTACATGATGTTGACGCGTTCCATGTTTACAGGAACCTTTTAATTAATATTGTTCTCATTTTTGCTCACTAATCGGCTGGGAAACATTGTGCTTAACTAACGATTCTGACACATAATAGATGCCCTGAGCAACCGGCTATTCACTTACTTTGATGAATAACTGACCATGGGAGGACAGCATAGGTAGAGGTGCGACGTCGGCTAAAAGCGGGAACAACTCAAGGAGGAAGATCGATAAAGCCACGACTGTAACAATCAGGGTTGGCGTTGATTTAATCAAATTGATTAAATCATCGATTAAATCAACATGACAAAATCAAGATATTGATTTTTTCGATTTTTTTCTTCAGATTATCTTAAATTTATACTTACCTGAGTACTCAATTTATTTGTGCCAATTTATAATAATAATCCTCAACAACACTCAACAGTAAGACAGCTTACATTTTTGTATTACTAGACCCACATGTTTTTACAGCTGTGCTCAATTAAATAATTGCTTGGTGTATTGCTTGGACTTTGGTATGTTGTGTTAGGCAAGTGACAGAGGCAAGTGATACATGTGATCACCGAGGCATGACTTTGACTGATTGGGAAGAGGACAGAGAGGCATACCTTTATCTGTATTGTCACCTGCCAAGGACCAACTGACTGCAGCTAATTGCATGCTTTGATTTAATCAGCTACCCCAGGGTACCTAAGATGAGTAAGATCAACGGGAGATGGGTTCCAAAGTATAGATAAGGTGTATCCTCAATTTGGAATTAAAACCAGCTTAGTCAAAATCTGATTATTTGAACTACTCTGATCAGTGTTATTTTGTCAGCTTGCCTGTCAGGAACATATTATAACAAGCCAGGCTGTAACAAGCATTTGGTTGATATGTGGCTTCACCGTGAAGCCACATATTTCTTGAAGGAAGGGACTGCCAATCCTACTGAGAAGCCAGGGAATAAGGGCAGCAAGGCATGATTCAGGGCAGTCTGGTATCTAGGCTTAGTAGGCAGAACATTCTGTTGGTCATTGCGATTGCACATTGTGGTTGACTGGTTATGTCACCATGCCACGTTAACTAGATTCTGTGTGGAATTATTTTGAGAAAGTTGTACAAATTGGTAAAACGGGTTGCCGAGCAAAGTGTAAAAGATGCTCCAAGGACATCCAAGGAATTGTTGCCAGGATGAAGTGTCACGTGGATATATGCGGACTGCAACTAGAACAAGGTCTAGAAGCAAACACACCTGAAGACGCGACAGACGAAATGCCACGACGTGTGGCCATGCCGTCATCCAACCCGATGCAGTCACCGATGAGAAAGAGACCGAGATTGATCGAGTCGTATGTACAAAAAACGTCTTCCTCTGAGAAAGAAAAACTAGATATTCAAGTTGCCAGATTCTTCTTTGCCAACAACATCCTTTCCGTACTGCTGATCATGAAGAGTTCCATAAACTACTTCATATGCTTCGACCTGGGTACAAACCTCCATCACGAAAAGACATATCTGACAAAATGATTGAAAAGGTACACGACTCGCTACAAGATGACTGCCGGACAAAGTTGCGCAATTCGACCGTCAGCTTGACTCTCGATGGCTGGAGTAATATCCACAATGAGCCGATAGTGTGTGCGACTATCACCACTGCTAAAGGGGAAGTATACATCACCGACACAATCGACACATCCGGTAACAGTCACACAGCAGAATACTTGGCTGGAATCACAAAAACTGCTATCCAGTCGACAGAACTCAAATATGGCTGTAAAGTGGGCAGCTTTGTTACTGGCAATGCTGCAAATATGGCAAAAATGCGAAATATGCTGGGGTACGATGATGAAGTATCTTCAGTGGTAACATATGGATGTGGTGCTCATCAGATGAATCTGCTGTCAAAGGACATTGAAATCAGTGGCGTGAAAGAACATGTGGTGAAGATAGTGAAGTACTTTAGAAACACGCATCTTCCAGCTGCGTGGTATAAAGCAGCCGGTGGACGTAAACTTGTCGTGCTACAAGAAGAACGGTGGAACAGCCTTGTCGATACACTGCAAAGTTACTTGGACAATTGGGCAGTGCAACTTCTCGTGTGTGAAAATCACAGGGAAGGTATTGATAAACAGATCGCAGCGAAGGTGAAAGATTTTGCGCTAAAACGTAATGCTGAAGATTATCTGGAAAGAATGGTCCCGATAGCCGTTGCTTTGGATAAGCTGCAACAATCCAGTTGCACAGAGTCAGGCAGTAGGCATATGGTCAGAACTCGAGACAAAACTCACTCCACTACTATCTACAGCAGATCGTAAGAAATTCATTGCACGCAAATCCACTGGTCTCACTGATGCACACTACCTGGCCTACATTCTGGATCCAAAGGTAAACGGGAACACTTTGGATGCAGAACATGTTGACAGTGCTATGCTTTATTGCCGCGAGTATTATCCAGACTGCATCTCTACAGTTGTTACGTTTCGAGCTCGAAGTGCCCCGTTCAAAGCTTACATGTTTGAGGACAGTTATTTGGTTGAAGTGAGTTCAGTGGAATGGTGGATGGCAATGGAAGGACGCTTTAATGAAGACTTCATTCAGTTAATTAAATGCTTGCTGTGCTCAGTTGCATCAAGCTCCGATGTGGAACGAGCCTTTTCAACATTTGGACTAGTACAGGCTTGGAGTAGCAAAAGCGGCCAAACTTGTGTTTATATACAGAGTTCTAAATGTGAACATTGCTTCGGACTCTGACAACTGATATGAAAATGAAGATGACAATAATCAGGCTAACAATAATGAATAATCACATGCACCGCAAATTGATTGTCTGTGTTGTTGCGTGCTACTGCCAGTTGATTTAACTGTACATATTTTTTAATAAAGTTTAAATTTGTACATAACAACTTTGTTTTAATTCTTTAGAAAGGCTAGGAATAAAATGTTCAGCCCATTGGATATATTATGATATTCCACATATTTATTTATTTTCAGAACTACATATTATTTCTTATAAAATTTGTCGAGAATGTTGAAAAAATTCAATAAATCGATTTAATCGAAAAAATCGGATTTAATCGAAAAAATCCGATTTATTCGATTTTTTTTAAAAATCATGATTTTTTCCAACCCTGGTAACAATTCCAGAAACCTGAAAGGGAAATTCCTACAGCGTATATAACTCCGGCACGCCTGTATGGTTTAGAGTCAGAGACGAAGACAAAGCAATAACAATATAAGCTGCAAGTTTGCGTGAATACTTGGGTTCAATGGGACACAGGGACAACAAGGGTGGGTAGAAAGAATAACCCGAAAAAAGAGGTTGGCATGTTGTGCAGCTTAACGAGAAGATTGGTGAAAAACAAAAGAGGTCGACACGCCACTTGAAAAAAATACATACTGGCAGACAACCACAAATGCAGCGTGGGGAAGCCGTACGAAAACGAGACGATCACAGCTGAGGTTAGACGATTGTGTAAGAGGCACTGGAGAAAGACGGAGGAAGACAAAAGGCATAGAACTAGTGGGCTGCTGATGTGAAGCAGTGGAGAAAGACGGGGGAAGACAAAAGGTAGAACTAGTGGGCTGCTGATATGGAGCAGTAGAGAAAGACGGAGGAAGACAAAAGGTAGAACTAGTGGGCTGCTGATATGGAGCAGTAGAGAAAGACGGACGAAGACAAAAGGTAGAACTAGTGGACTGCTGATATGGAGCAGTGGAGTGAAACAACATAAAGAACACTAGCACACCCAGGACGTGACTCTTGTATAGGTGACCCAGGCGAATGATCTACTGCATGTGTTCACATTTTAATATCACACCACCAACACAACGATATAGTATTATCAATAACTTTTAATGTTAATGACACAACGTGTATATAACGCAGGTAGCCTTTAATAACCGTTAGCATTCAGTCAAATACACAAATAACGATATGATATCGATCAGTCACGCTGACAAACTTGTATCAGTCGGATTTCCATTACTTCAAACATATAGTGTACGAAACATTCATACATACTTAGATAATAATCAACACTAAGTAACCTGCAACTCGCCAGCAAAGTATGTTGCTTTTATTTCAGGCAACACAGGCCATTGCTAATGGGAATACCGATTGTCACCTCCTTAAAAAACAATGAGCCGCTTATTAAACAAACACTCTGTTACGTAACTCTACATTAAATTAGCCAACCAAAAGAATAAAAACACAGGAAACACGACACTAACATAATATCTAAATATCGCGAACACATCCAGTACAAGTAAATACACAAACAACTAGTTATTGTCTTTATCCAAAAAGTACCATACATGGGAAACGCTACAGGTCATATAAAACATCTGAACCATAGAATATTATATAATGATGAAAATAATAATGTACATATTTTAAGTTATTGGAATATTAAGGAAAGCCCGAGAAGGTATTACCAAATTAGGCAATTAGTATTCTCTCATACATGGCCGTATATATTCAAACACTTTCTTTCAACATCAAGGGAATTAAGTCGACCAGATCGACTATGAACAACGAAAGGGCATTATGTTGTTTGCCACCTTAATTATCTAAGATACCGACACATTTTTTATATCTCGCAATGCCTACACGTCCGGTCCTCCCCCGCGGCCGTAAACACACACGCACGCTTGCGCGCGCACGCGCGAACACACACGCAGACATGCACACATACACCTGTATACATATCCAATACTGCGTTTCTAGACGTGTATGTCATACTAATGTGCAGTTGCATCTTGTGTTATGTGCATGGACATCATGTGTGTATGTTAACAGTGGCATAAAATATATCAGCCAATTTAACTTGCAGTAAGTTTATTAATCACAATAACACAGTGACGATATATGCTGACGATGCATCTGGCTGCGGTCAGTGAGTGCTACTGCTGAAACATGGCGAGTTCTGTCGACGCGTGCTGCAGTCGACTCAGTTTCTTGTTCAGTTGGTCGCGTTTGTGGGCCACTTCATGGTTCTCCTTCAGTGCCTCCAGAGTGTCGGCATCGGCAGCCAAGGCGATGACTTCATTTCGAATCTTCGACGACAGTTCGTCTATCATGTCGTACATCATGGTCATAGGGGCGTAGTCAACGAGACGGCGGTTGCAGACCTGCAGTAAGAGAATCCAACTAAAACTAAAACAAACATACACCGACACCTACTGGTCATAGGAGCGTAGTCAACGAGACGGCGGTTGCAGACCTACAGTCAGAGAATCCAACTAAAACTAAAACAAACATACACCGACACCTACTGGTCATAGGAGCGTAGTCAACGAGACGGCGGTTGCAGACCTACAGTCAGATAATCCAACTAAAACTAAAACAAACATACACCGACACCTACTGGTCATAGGAGCGTAGTCAACGAGACGGCGGTTGCAGACCTACAGTCAGAGAATCTAACTAAAACTAAAACAAACATACACCGACACCTACTGGTCATAGGAGCGTAGTCAACGAGACGGCGGTTGCAGACCTACAGTCAGAGAATCCAACTAAAACTAAAACAAACATACACCGACACCTACTGGTCATAGGAGCGTAGTCAACGAGACGGCGGTTGCAGACCTACAGTCAGAGAATCCAACTAAAACTAAAACAAACATACACCGACACCTACTGGTCATAGGAGCGTAGTCAACGAGACGGCGGTTGCAGACCTACAGTCAGAGAATCCGACTAAAACTAAAACAAACATACACCGACACCTACTGGTCATAGGAGCGTAGTCAACGAGACGGCGGTTGCAGACCTACAGTCAGAGAATCCAACTAAAACTAAAACAAACATACACCGACACCTACTGGTCATAGGAGCGTAGTCAACGAGACGGCGGTTGCAGACCTACAGTCAGAGAATCCAACTAAAACTAAAACAAACATACACCGACACCTACTGGTCATAGGAGCGTAGTCAACGAGACGGCGGTTGCAGACCTACAGTCAGAGAATCCGACTAAAACTAAAACAAACATACACCGACACCTACTGGTCATAGGAGCGTAGTCAACGAGACGGCGGTTGCAGACCTACAGTCAGAGTATCCAATATATAAATATACTACGACCATGCAAACATATTATTAGTGCATGGATGCATGCATGCTCGGACGTACGAATGCACACATGCATACAAAACTAACAAACATACACCGACCAGCACACACCCACACACACACACGCGTTCGCGCGCGCGCGCGCACACACACACACGCACACGCACACGCACACGCACACGCACACGCACACGCACACGCACACGCACACGCACAAGCACACGTAAACATACTGTTGTATGATGCACTCTTTTTTATTATAATGATGACGGTGTGCGTATTTAATAAATAGTTCCGGTTACACGCTCGGTGCTATGTCAGTCAGCATTCGTAAGGTGAGGGCTATTTTGCCTCTAATTAGCCCAGTAGACCCAACGTAACATATTCGCACAACCACGCGCACATACGCACACGCAAACACACGCACACAAACAAACACACGCACACAAACAAACACACGCATACAAACAAACATACGCACGCACACACACAAACGTAAATTGACGAAGTAATTTAACAGTCGAAAGATCATTTATCAAATAACACCGCGTCGTGAGAACACTTCGTCTATGTTATACATTTATTCTAATAAATGTGAAAACCATTATTATATACATAGGTTTTCCTGGTGGTTCGTTACATTCTTCGTACCGTGCATACATGTTCGATGTATGACGATATTTTCTATGCTAAATGGAACAAAGGGAAAATTAAAATGCATTACCTCGTCTTGGACTTACCTTGATGTAGGCTTTCGTCATGTTAAACATCACTTCCGCATCCTCTTTCGGGGTGTTCTTGTGCACAGTTTCGTCGACTTTCATATCACCTGCGAGTGGGAACTTAGGTTGGCTTTGCAGCTTCCTTTTCTCTTCGGACTTCCTTTGCTGTTCCTCCTCTAGGATGCCATCTACACAATATACAAGCCTAGATATAATTATCAGTATAATTATCTTGATATATCGTTATACATAGATCATAAATTGGATAGGACGAGAAGGTGGGACACCGGGACATTATAATATTTTAAACAAATCATAGATACAATTGCAACATTACATCTATTAACGGATGCAC
This sequence comes from Escarpia spicata, assembly GCA_963995525.1. Classification (NCBI taxonomy): domain Eukaryota; kingdom Metazoa; phylum Annelida; class Polychaeta; order Sabellida; family Siboglinidae; genus Escarpia; species Escarpia spicata. The sequence continues at coordinate 7,901,418 of OZ023211.1, forward strand.
ACATATACACATGCGTGCACACATATACACATGCGTGAACACATATACACATGCGTGCACACATATACACAGCCGTGCAAACATATACACATCCATGCACACATATACACATGCGTGCACACATATACACATCCGTGCACATATATACACATCCATACACATGCGTGCTCACACTCTCGGAGTGGAGAAATTGCAATGTGTAGGACTGTGAATACGAACAACTGAACTATACCTATGAACTGCTGAGCTATGCCCCGATTTCTACAAAATAATAAAATGGTTTCTTTAGCGCCATTATCCTCGGGAAATCCGAGCTCAGTGGCGCAACAAAACCAAAGGATTACGATTTCTCATAATTATGTACGAAGCAAAAGTCGTCAACAGATGAACGGAATTGCTCCGAAGATATGTAATATTAAAATAGGTATTTAAATGACGGCGAAACGAAACTATATTTCTTACTGACTTAACGCTAACAGTCACAGGGAGTGATTTCCACAAAGTTGGGGCGGCTACCGAGAAGGATCGAGCTCCAAGGCGAAGATGTCGGATGTTACAAAACCAGCAGTGACTTGATGGATACGTTGAGTAAAACCATCAAGTTGCCACGCTGCATTGGAGTACCAAAGATGAGATATTATGTTTTATTTGCATTTAACTTCAATTTGCTGTCAGTCATCCAGTGGAAGTTATCTTGGAGGCAGTCGCTGAGCTGGTTTAGGGAACGATTTGTATCCGGAGTAGCCAACGAAATGTAGATATGTGTGTCATCTGCGCAAAGGTGATGATCCAAGTTATGACTTTTGGTAACAGAACTTAGAGGCGTACTGTAGAAAATGAAGGGTGAAGGCCCAAAAACAGAACCTTTGGGGAATACCGTACAGCCGAAAAGTAGTTCTCTCTCTTAATGGTTGTGTATCTATCAGTTAGGTATGAAGAAAACTAGCTCAGTGCTGTGCCAGATATGCTATACCACATTGTTAAGCGTTTAATAGGAATGTTATAATCAATGGTATCAAAGGCAGCAGGGCGATCAAGCAAGGTAAGGGCAGTTACTTTGTTTTATCGATGTTCAGGTTAATATTATTATGTACTTGTAAGAAAACAGGTTATGTAGCATGAAATTGTTTATATGCTAATTGTGACGTACTAGTTACGACATTTGGCTGACGTGAGAACTGTTTCTACTATTACGGAAATAAAGTTGAAGTTGGAAATAACTCTATAACAGTTCAGGTCTTGCTTAGGCAGATATGATTTCTTACGAACTGGGTAGACATAAGTGTATTTCATATCAAAACAAAAAAACAGAACACAGTGATGTATGAGTAATATTTGGTATTGTTCTAAAAAATATATCGCGACATGCTTTTAATATATATGATCTGAAATGAATAAAGATCACAGGACTTATTTCGGGAGGGCGTTATGATTTCCTAACATCATCAACTATTGCAGGTTCAAACGATGCAAGTAGAGAATGTACTTGAGGAGAGGCCACGTTTACAGTACTTAAAGCATCTCCTGTGAAACCAAAACGAATAAGACTGATTATGTCCTCAGGAAGATTAAAGAACGAGTCACATAAAGACATGATTGATACATGATCGGGTAGATATGGGGCAGGCCGTCTGTGTAGACTTTGAGACCATAATATTTGTGGAATAATCCGACTTAGCTTTGACCATCTGTTTGTCGCGGTATTGACACAGTTTTCAATAACAGGACTTGTCCAAAGATGAGCGTAATTTGCGCCATGCACGTTCATTATATCGACGGCATCTATTAGACTGTAGAATTTCGGGTGTCATCCACGGAGCCGTGGCTTTTGTGATGCATATTTGGATTTCATAGGTGTATGTTTGTGAAATAATGCCTTGAGTACTTGACAGTACTGTTCGTACAAGTCTGATGTGTGTGCTTATGGATCTGTTATAAAGTCGGATTTAAGAACAGAACAGATTTGCTACACCAAGACATTACGTAGTCACGACCATACTGTACCTAAATCAGTGGTGTACGTGTCGTCCTGTGCGAAAGGTCGCTTCTCCATCTTGAGCAGTTTCCGTAGACTCTGCTGACATGAGTTGTCTGCCTCGACGCGCAATCGGTCCACAAGACCCTGGGCATAAACGTGAAGAGAACGATTATACCGATGATGACACGTTGCAATGTGTTTACAGGCAGAAACACACATTTGATATAAGTAATTGTTATTTGACTAAATTGTATCCAAAACATGCTGAGCATTTACGTATTGGGCATATTCTGAAAAATGCTATCTAATCTTCTAGTAAGTAACGTCTGCATGTAATTGCCATTTTAGATTTAGAATACCACACATGTACGTCGGTGGTTGCGAACAAGGACAATGACGCCGATGCAGTTATGTTTGACATACTTAATTAAACGAGCTGAATCAGTAAAGCATTGAATTCATAAATGTTTGCGTCTATGTTATTTTGTGGAACGAATCAAACCTTGATTTTTCGATCAAGGAGTGACAGGTTTGCAAACTTGTTGGTTGCAAGCTTGCCAAACGTGTCCCCAACCAACTGGCTGACGTGTTGTAGAGCTTTCATGAGCGGTTCTTCATACTTCAACACAATCTCAACAATAAGGACTTCACAGGTTGAATACTTGAGGAACCTCGGCAATTCTCGACCGCGTTGGCCACTTGAAATGTCCACTATGTGTTGAATGTAACTTGCACTTTTCACTGCAGAGGAAACCAACACAATATTGTCATCTCATTACATCACTAGTCATATCCTGATGTCATTGTCATAAAATATTAAGGAGAGAGGGAGAGAGAGAGCGAGAGAGAGACAGAGAGACAGAGACAGACATACAGACAGACAGACAGACAGACAGACAGACAGACAGACAGATAGACAGAGACAGACAGAAAGTCACACATGTGCATATAGATAGAAAGACAGAGATACGACAGACGAAGACCCGAAGACAGAGACAGAAAGAGATTGGGTGACAGACAGCCGAAAGAGATGGGGACAGAGAATCAAAGAGATAGAGAGACAAGAGAGACCATGATGGAATGACTACTTCATCGCTGCTGTTTTTTATTTTTTTATTTAAATACAGGTCCTTTATTTAAACCGTGTTCAAATTGTTATTTAAATACACGTCCTTTATTTAAATAGTGTAAAAAAAAACATAGGACTCTTTTCACCTGGTGCTAGATCACGTATCTGCGATGCGAGTTGTTCATAAAATTCCCGGCATCTGGGAACGAGTTGAAAGCCGTCCAGACCTTTGTGTTCGCCACTGACAACTTCCTTGACGTCATCCGTGTACCTCTGAAGTAGCTGTTGGTTGAACACAGGCACATTTATTATCTAGGTCACACAGACTAAAGACAACTGTTTATGATCATTACAGCACATATCGATCTTCAACTTGTACCCGCTAGCCATTTAATTACTGTTGTCGCCAATGACGGTATCGCGTCCCGGTAGAGATCGCTTCACGGTAAATCTACCATCACGTTACCGTGGCGCCCGCTGGATATCACCATTTATACTGTCCACTGAAATAACTTAATAACTCCAAATAACTCAATTTGTTTAGTACAGTACACGGCCATGTGGTAGAATATAGGTCAACGGTCTAAGGATGCGAAGAAACGTATAAAAAAGTTAATGAACCTTGTCGACTGAAAGGAGATACACTTACAATACCATCAAGATTAATATACAGTTTGTTTAGCAACAGTGAACATGTACAGAGAACGAGTGAGGAAAGATACAAAAGGAGTATGGAAAACAGAAGAGGGACGTAGACGGCAAGCATTAAAAAGGACATACAGTGTGAGGAGGTCGGTATTGATGAGGCAGATACGAACAGCCGAGTGTTAAACCGAAAACTATGAAGAAGACTAGTAGACACTGGCGCACGACGATGACATGTAGGGCAGATAGACTAGGTAATGTGGCCCCCACCGAAATGGGGATGTAGAAGAGTGGACATCTTTAAAGTGGACATGGTGTTGGAGATCGGACAATGTATATGAAGATATAATTTTATACAAAATTTAAAATGGTTCTCTTGTAAATGTTGCGATTGTCATCACAACAAACGGCATGCATTCAAAAGAAAGACCATACTTGTTACCTGCAGCAAGTAGATGGTTCGTTGACCGGCATCTTCTGGTACTCCTTGGGCCATGTCAGCCACGGCGCGTTTTGTGAGGTTTAACTCTTCTTGGATTTGCTCACGCATGTCAGGCAGCGCCCTCTATTGGAAACATAAATACAGCGAATCTAGCGCGTTTGCAAAGACATAAATTTTGTGTCTTATAATCATTTAAGTATTCGGTACAGTAGATCATTAGTGGAAGAGTTAGAAATACTTCGTTAGAAAATATCTTCTAACGAAGTACTTTATATTCATCAGAGAGATGGTGGCTATAAGTGATGATCGATGTTATCGAGTCATGGTTGTCGATATGCCAGCTGATGGTAATAGCCATACTGAGGACAACAAATGTTGATACCTTTCCTGTTATACGAAGTACATTCTGTATTGCACAGATCAACTGGTTAAAGCTCATTGACAATGTATATATACCTATAAACTTTAATTTCTATTAACGTATTTGTCACCACTGTTATAACGCTTTGTTTCAAACATCTAGCGTAACTGAATTACCGATTGCTCACCTTAATTTGTTTGACAAGTTCGTACGTAAGCTTCATAGCCAGGTTGCTTACGCCAAGAATAGTTTCGTCGACGCCACTGTGAATAAAGCAATCAACCCAACATATTGACGACAAATAACGTCTTTCTCAAAGCAGTCAGTTTAATGTCTAAGTATTTAATTATTGTAGGATGGCCTAATTTCATCACACTAATTAATACATGTGTGTCAAACTCCAGGTGTGCGTGTGTGTATCCGTGCGAGTGTATGTGTGTATGCGTGCGTGCGTGCGTGCGTGCGTATGTGTGATTATATATTCCTCCAAATGTTAACATAATTGAACGGTATTTAGGGAGTCGCTACCAAAGATTGTCATTAACTCATATAGATGCCTATGATTCTGTCTACGCTGACACACACACACACGCACACCCACCTAACAAACACACACACAAAGAAACATATACACACGCATACGCACACACACATACACAAACACACACACACTATGGTTAACCATTTCATAACACCTTACCTGAAATGGTCCTTACTCTTGAAGAAGTCCTCGTCTTCTCGAATGGCCTGGGCAAGTGTCTGTCCCTCGTCGATAGCCTTCTGTCCTCGACATCTCACGCACGAATATCCTTTTTCCAGAGGATACGTCTTGTTGTTGATGATATCTACTAGCCCCTTTTCCGTGCCTGCGTCTATCAGGTCAGGCTTTGTGACGACACCTGAGCAATACACACGCGACGACCATTAACTTCCGTCTGAAACCAATGTGGCGGCGGGCTCTCCGCGTATATGTGCATATTGCGTGTTCAGCATCATCTACATAGATTACTGCATTTATATATTAATACGCTAATCGTCTCCGAAAAGCCAGGTATACGGTTGAATTGTTAAGGTGAGCGTTAGAGTGCTGCCAGAATTCCTAAGGGGTGCAGATAAAGTTTTATAAAAGTAAAGGTAAGTTCTTATATAATGCGGTATCCAGTCCTTATGACTGCTCGAGGCGTTTTACACTTTACGTCCTAGCAGACCCGCTCAACGGGGTGCAGTTGGATGTCTCTCGGGGTAAGTGTAATTGTAGGCTTTTCCTTGAACCTGAAATCATTGATTTCGAAACGTTTGGGTTATGAAGAGTCGGTGACGGTGTCGAAAGCTGTGTCGAGCTATGAGTCGGGGATTGCGAGAATTCTCTGTAGAAAGTTACCAAAGCTACACGTTGTCTCACCTAGAGTCCTGCCGCCAGAGGGATCCACCTCCTTCGCCATCTTCAGGGCCTCTGTCGTAGCGATGTCGACATTGGCAGGCACAACAGCAAGGATGATTGTCTCTTCCTTCTTGATGTATTTCCCTATCAGTCGCTTGATCTACCAATAAAAGACTTCTATTAGCACAAAACAAACAAACATTCGTACAAGAACATCGATATGTACACACACCACATACTCACAGATAACTTACCAAATATATGAGATAGACACATGGCTGATGGAGTTAATACTAACATTGGAACTAGGGCATTTTCTTAGAAATTTCTTAGAAAATGCCCTGCAGCAATAGAAATTCTATAGCTGCACCAACTCTCTGGAATATGCTCCCTCTTAGTGTTAGATCAGTTAAAAATATTACACATTTTCGGCGTCGTTTAAAAACTTACCTTTATAACCTAGCGTATACACCTTAGCTCCCTGGCGAAACGATCCATCTGTTAACGACTTTAATATGACTTATTGATTCTGATACAGACTAACCCGGTTTCCGTAGATTTAGGCGCAGAAGAAAGTACCTTATTATTATTATTATTATAAAATGATTTAATAAAAACTAGGATGGCTCCTGTGACAGCGACAATGTTGCCTTAGTATGAGTAACCGACTCCATAATACAGGTTTAAATTCAAAATGGTGTAACACAAAATAATTGTGTGTGTGTGTGAGTTTGTGTGTGTATGTGTGTGTGCGTGCGTGCGTGCGTGAATACGTGCGAGATAAAGAGTGCGAGCTGGCGTTGTACTGAAACATTTCGTCTTGAAATATATGGTCGATTTTCTATTGTGCGCATGCACGGTGCCCTATATGGGTCATATTGAGTCACGTGCAAATTTCCCGGCAAGCTTACTGAAATATTCGGTCGTTGGATGTTGCAGCTTGCCCAGGTGACTGTAAGTTCGGAATGATATTGGAATTACCATTTGCATTGGACTAATGTATTTTTACATGTCCACCTGCAGGGTTAGAGCTATGGTTGGACGTGGTCGCTGTACCCATCTGATCTGTCATTCTGTGGCCCACACACGGATAGCCTAGGGCTAGGCTCTAGCGTGTTCACTGACACTGTCAGTGTCACTGACTGACACTTGCATGACATCCATGCCCCCCCCCCCGGCTGCAACACTTCTTCCACTTTGTTTAGGTTTAGCCTTAGGATTAGGCTGAGTTTGAGACTAGTCTTAATCTGATATTAAGACTGCCTGTTATGCCCGCAATGCCTATAACCTATGGCTATGTCATGGCTACAACTATGGCCTATGCCATGGTTATGCCTATGCCATGGCTATGTCCCTATGGCTATGTCATGGGCGTAGAGACATAGCCATAATTATGCAATTAAGGTCTAAGCCTATAAAGTTTAACATACACGACATCAAAGTAAAGGTAAGTTCTTATATAGCGTAGTGTCCGGACCAGTCCTCAGGACTGCTCAAGGCGCTTTACACTTTACTCCCCTGGCAGACCTGTTCAATTGAACACCATCTCAACTTCTGTGGGAAGCATCCAGCCACGTTGCAATTGATGTGCGAAGACTAATCGTACACAAATATATATCACTGTCTATAGCCAGGTACTCATTCATACATCTGAGTGAACTGATCGATACGGCAGGAAAGGACTCTACTCCTGAGCCACTTCGCCCTACATAGACATAGTCATAGCTGCATAGCCAAGCCCAAGGCATAGCCATTGGCCATGGCATGTGCATAGGCATGGACATGGTTATTCTATAGGCATACCCATAGGCAGTCTAGGCTATTTACACTTGACGATCAGCAAGAACAGATAGATTTATATAGAATGCAAGTGTAAATACAAACATAGTGCTACCTTAATTATTTCCAAATAACCTTTAGAAAGGCTAAACCTAACCCTACACTTTCCCCCTGGCATATGGAAGAGTTATGCCTCATGTTTTTCTAGTGACCAATAATGGTTAGCTAGTCCGCCAATTTAACATTGACCGTGACAGTGAATAGTCGGTCCAAAAACTAAAATGCTATAAGTCACTGTACTGTACACATAACTATTGAGCCGGAATATGGTAATAGTACACTATAGCTTGCAGTAATACTATTTGCCATGTTGTTCTATACCTTCCTTTCTTTTTTAATAACCTTTCGGTTTTGATGCATTGCTCATAGACAAGGGTATTTATTTATTGCAGACACATTTCACATGTTTTAGGTTGCGGCAACACTGCTTATGCAGGCAAAGCAGGCATGCGAGACCACAACACAAACATCGATATATTCCACCGAAACGCGATATCTGGTGCCAGACAATTTGAGAAAATTGTCATCTCTGTAAGTTAGAAGAATAAGGATAATTGATCTAATTATATATATATATATGTATGTCCAAGTTATGGCAGTCGTTACTTTGTTTAATTCAGTACATTACGTCTTACTAGCACCTGGATTGTGAAGCTTTTAAGGTGAAAGTAGGTATAATCTAACGATATGTGTTTACTAGGTGTCATATCGCTACAATCTTTTAAAAGTGCTGTCTCTATGCAATGGCTCGTCAAATATAACGTTCTTTCGCGCCGAACTCTGTACTATTTGAATAGCCTATTTGAATGTCATAGTCAGAATAATGAAGGTGCACGAGCGGATGCAAAATTCTGCATTTCATTGACACATCACTAACTTCAAGTAACAAATTCATTAAGCAACACATTTGTAAGGGATGTGTTATTCTAACACTGATTCCTTGGAGACTACTTGTTCGATTTAAATAATACAAATGGGAAATAGTGCAGTCATTTTATGTGTTAATTGTATGTATTTTCTGTATCAGGCTGTACATGATTTCTCTTTAGATGTTATTCATTCCATTGCAGTGCATCGTACAAGAGGCTTGTTATAGAGCCGTTTCTGTTTTGGCGAACCCTTGAAGAAAGAACAAGCCAATGCAATTGTAGGTTAGGCAGGTGTGACACCGTCAAGGAATCTTCAACGTGGTGTTGGACCACAAGACATTGCGGTCCGGCCTCGCTGGAAGTCCATTACACAGAGCCTCGCTTCCGATCTCCAGCAGGTTGCGTCCGGTGTTGTTGTAGAACAAGTTTTAAACTTCAGTGACAAAACAAAATGGCTCAGTGACGTTATCGTGGAACGGACTGGCCACGTGTCATTCAGTCCACGTTCGCCTCGAGGATGGGAGAGTAGTGCGTAGACACATTGACCATGTGAGGAGTCGTTGTGTGATTGGTGATAGCTCGGTGCCATCTTCTGAACTGCCTCTTGAATTGTCTCCCAAACTGCCTCCGGAGGAACCTGTTCATGCAGAACTGCCTGACGTACCGCTTGTCGTACCACGTGACGCACCGCCTGACATACCACATGACGTACCACGTGACGTACCGCATGACGTAACTCAGCCAGAGATTGAATCTCCCCACACATGTGAACAGAACTGTACAACCAGTGCATATCTTCGTAGATCAGGGAGAAACTATAGAGCACGTAAGAAACTTAACTTATGAAGTGACATTCACGATCACTCGTAGGAAAGTGATTGGAAAAGAAATTGTGAACGTTGGTAGTGGCATGTTGAATAACTTTAGTTAGAACTGAACATTTGGTATAGATATGCTTTTAGTTAATCATTATTCTTGTTGAGTACTAGAACTCCACGAACATTTCGTTAGAGAACTCCAGGGACATTGAATTATAACACTATAAGGGCACTGAGTCATATTTGTTTAGCAAACCAGTTATACTATTATAATCAAGATGGTGTGCATGAATAAACTGTGTGACAATTGATTTGACGTTTACATCTACTCAATTAATGCACTCACAATCTAGGTTAAATATGGTCAAAGCTAAACATGTATCATTGGGCATAATAAAACAAAAATTATTATGATTACAAGTAGATTCGATTTATGAAAGCCATTTTTATAAATTGTACATAAATTCATGACTAATACATACACACATATTCTCTTCCAATTCAATTGTCAGTACAAAACAAACACCATCAGACGGTGAATCTATAGATTTTGTCCAGTATAGTAATTATAATATATATCCTAATAATATCCTTAGTAAATTCATTATTTGTTATTATTATCAAAATTATATGATACATGCAACCTACAACTTTTAACTGAACATAACTATGCACAATCATGTGCATAATTACAGTTATCAACTTATAATGAACATGAACTATATAACAGCAAAAAACAGTCGTTCCCATATTCTTAAATGTGGGCTAATTCAGTAATTGCAGTGACATTGGCCCCGATTAATTATTCATGCATTAATAACACAGTTCATGTATGGTGATATTATCAAAAGCAATCTTGCATTCACAGCGACAACTGGCAACGTAACAGTCAAATATTTCAGACCAAACGTTTCGTGTATGTAGCCTAATGAAATATTTGGTCTATTTGTTTCCTCTCGTGCGTTTCAACACTACACAATACGTAAAGGTCATAGGTCAAAATCTACCAAATATTTCAGCGACCAAATGTTTCGCTTAAGTAATGAAATATTCGGTTATCTATTTCCGCTCGTGTGCATACGACTTCTGCGCCGACCAGATATTTCAACGACCAAATGTTTCGCTACAGCGTGCGTTCGTCCGTGCATGTTTTTCAGACTTTTGGTTAACGTTACGTATTTACTTGATCTCCAATGTTTTCTGGTTGTCCCTCTACCGCGACGCGAGTGATTCCAGGGAGATCAATCAACGTCAAGTCGGGGACTCCGTGCGCTTTGATTTGTAGCGAGATCAAAGTGTCACTGATACCGACGTCCCTTCCAGCAATGGCGTCTTGTGCTGCAATCACATAGAGAATGGAATGGAAATAGAACAAAACCGCTCAGCCCCTAACAGTTGACACAGTATACAGCGAGGTATACATGGGCCAGTAACAGTAATGCTGCTGCACGGTAATACGCCAATACAGGGGCAGTTCATATACAGCACAGAATCCGGTTTTTATCATAATATTACATTACTAACTACATTAGTTGTTCAGTGCTGTAAAAGTGCAATGGGTTTAGACAGATATATTAATATTTAATCAAACATATGCCTCTGATTTGTGAACTCTACTATAAGTGAAGGTGGGGACTCATGAACAGACGGGGCTTTGACACAATTTTCGATAACACAGTTTGCTTGTACAATTTTGATCAGGCATCCATTAGCCAAACAAATACAGGGATCATGGCCCCTATATTGAAAACACAATCCCCACATGTGTTCTTATGTGTACAGGTTATGTTGGTAGCGTCTAAACAGTTGTGTTCATGATCCTTTAGTATTAGTGCATCAGGAATTAAGCGTGATTTCCTGTAAACACGATATCTGGTAATTGCAGATGAACAATAAATACACACGCTACAGGTAGGTTGGAGAAATTAAGTTATCACTTAGTTTTACTTATTTAGGATTAATTGCAAACTTTCATTGATATATAACACCATCAATAATTAAGAGGAATAATGCGTGACTAGCATCCACTCTGTACCAGCATCTTCACTTAAACTTGTGCATTCAACACAGTGAACAATATGACATATGCCCAGATGCAGCATACGCAGACCGTTCAATTACGAGAGATAGGATATACGACCTGCGAAAACAATGCTCCAAAAATGTGTGTGTGCAAATAATTAAACATCGCCATTCCAAAGTGAGACGCTTCTCGTTGAAGCTCATTAAGAACTAGGAGCCAAAACACAACATACTGCACTGAACTTGTTTTTGAAAATGAGTTTCCAATGTGAAACGATCCCGAAAAAACTAATTTGTCATGTGTTAGTTGTGTAAATGCCATAAATGAGCCGACTGGGTGAAAACGTTAAATTTAAGCTGTTTTCTCGAAACTATACCTATATAGTTTCGACATTCAAATTGCTGTATCTTTGGAACTGGTGTGAATATAAGTAACGTTAAGTTCCCGCCTGGCAGCGTAGTGACAGGAAGCGGTTTACGGCAGCGTTATTGCAGCCAGCCATATTATTACGTGTTCTCCAGTGAAGCTGCTGGTTGTTATCTGTAAATACACTACATCATTTCAATCACTCCCGTGTAGGCCCAGAACAGGCTGCTAGGAGAATAACCTAACCCGTCAGCCATTTTAAAACGAAACAAATATGAAACTATAGTTCTATTATTATTGTAGTTTTTATAAAGTGTTACTGTGATCGCGACAGATAAAATTTTATTAATTAATCGTTTTTCACTGTAAAAGCTCAACATCACTACGACCATGTCTACCGGTTGCCGGTCATATTTATCCCATAGAAACGATATTGCATTTCTTCTCAAATAAATGCGGCTGCATGCTTAACGCGTACGCGTATTTTGTGCTAATCGCTGTTAGTTGCTACCTTGATGTTAGCGTACCTACCATGCGGGCACAGATAATATATATATTCAACCTACCATCGCGAACCTCACGGTCAACTTCTGTCGGTCGTTCGATGGTTTTCTCCACTGGTCCATGTTGGGCTTCATACTTGATAACCCCGTTCCATTGGCCGGGCGAATCGTCAGACTTCAGTTGTAGTGCCAAAGGACAGCGGGTCACAATACCTGGATTTGAACGACTTGGTCACTTTAGCGAATTATTATTACCCGTGGTTGCGTCAGTGCTAGACATTGAAATTAGATTAAAAGAGATGAGACGAGACGCTACCGTGGCGTCTTGCATATCACATATACTGAACAAATGAGGAAGTCTGCAATATAATCCGTCAAAACATCGATCTACATAAAGAATAACCTATACGCAGTGAGAAGGCACACACTAAGATCATATGGTCAGTTATCAATAGCCGCTGGCCTGGCAAAATAACATATTCAATCGAAGGTAGAGTGAGCAGCTGGAGATAGAAAGGCAGACTCGGAAAGAATTGAACAGATAGCACAGGTTAATAACCAGTTATCGATTTGAGAAAAAATACAATTGACAGCAAAGGTGACGCCAATTTGTGCATTTGTGAACAGTCGCGCCTATCCAGTCATCATAACTATGCAGTACCATTATCCTAACACTTTTTACTCATCAAAAGGCGTGTTCACACAGAAAACCTTTAGCGACTTAACTTTAGACCGATTTCAGACGTGAGAATGTTCGCCAAGCCACGCGTCCTCTCAACAATTCTTCATAGCTACGTAATAGTGAAGTTAATTGCTTATCTAAACAGCTTAAGTTCTGTGTCAACGCAACATTAGATGCAGTACCATTATCCTAACACATTGTACTCATCAAAAGAGTGGATTGTAACTTTACCCGATCCTCGTGGCAGCTGTACGCCGGAGATGGCTTCTAGCACGGAGCTCTTGCCTGCGCTCTGGTCACCAATAACGGCAACTTCTGGCAGAGAAATGTCCTTGTCAAGTCCGAGCAGCCTCAGTTTGTCAATGAGATCGATGAACGGACGGACGTTTTCTTCGAAGGCTTCTGACAGACAGGGCAAATGCTGTGGTTCTTCCATTCTCTTCGCCTGCAGCAAGAATGAACAAGATGTAGTTACATCGTACACCATACGTCATTTAATTCCGTTAGTGTATAGACCATCTACCACTGGTATAAATGCTTTCCTTGTTATCTACAGAACTATAATTGTAATGTATTTTTCAAATTCAATTAATGATTACAACTTCAAATGTATTATTCTAAAATATATAATATTGTTATTTGAGTTTGAATATGACTTAGTATTTATTTTTGTCTTCCTCGATCCCTTACGGGGGTCATATCATTCTATTAGTCCCGCCTGTCGAGGAGACATCTCCGTATGTCGCGACCTCCTTCATTCCCTTCTACTCCCCCCTTTTCACCGCTGTCTTTCGAGGTCTCTCTAGACACCAGGACTTCCTCTTCTACGTCTAACAACCTCATATTTCTATGACCTCCTTGTCAATCTCCTCCCTCATTCGTTGTATGTGTCCTACCCATCTTAGACTGCTTCCACCTACCTGCGTTTTTTATTTAGCGCACATTCACAGTATCCCTTTGTTCCGAATACTTAATATTTTCCTGTAGTATTTAAAACATGTTGACTGTTATGCAGGTAGTTGTATTGCAACATGAACACAGAGTCTGTCAACATTACATTCCGGATGTATTATCGTAATAATGTGTGTGTGCGTGCGTGCGTGAGTGCGTGCGTGCGTGTGTGCGTGCGTTTATATGTGACAATTATATATATATAATATACTGTATATATACTTTTTTTGTGTTGTCTTGCGAGACACGTGTATTGTAATTTGCATTAACTGTTGTAACGACGCAGTTTTACCTACAACGTACCTTTAAGCATTCCTATATTTCCATTGTAATGCGATACATGTAGGCCTACATGTCACAAAAACTGATAAAACTTATAAGACTATCGACGTGGGCATTTCAAGAAAATAGTTTGTATTTATTTATAGCACCATCGATTCCATTTTAGATTTGTTATTTGATTTGATGAGCATAACTGCGCTGCTCACCTAATAACCATAAACACCGGTGTTACGTGATCTAGACTGCACTTGCCTTAGGTGATATATCGACGCCGCTTAAAGGTCAACAACTAAGATGCTCAGTACCGACACGCACGAGTGACATCGTGACGAAACACCAGCCAGCTCATACTTTACGACCAACGGATAAGTTGCTGCTCGTTGTTCCTATGCCCCAAAACAAAACAGCACGGCTTCGGGCAGCGATCACGTGGTTACTAGTCTGGCGGTATCAAAGACAATAAATACTAATTAGTATGTATTGCTTTTGGCGCTATTTAACAAGATTTAACAAAATGGTCACCCAGAGAATTAACTCTTGATGGCAGGTGGACGAGGAAGCCCTTTGGCTTATCGAGAGTCCAACCTTTTTATCTACAAGTATCCCGCCCTTCTATGTGTCGATTTTATGTTTAAACATATTCACGCTACTAGCACCCACACAATCAGCAGATATTCATTTACAGTCCTTTGTGAAAATTATCATTTCACTCGCTCTCCTCTGTACTCTTTCTAGCATACCTATATCCTTCTTGTGGTATTGCCTCCACGCTTGTAAACAATATTCTAAATGAGGCCTAACTATTGTTTTGTACAACGATATTATTAGTTCTTTTTCCTTATATGCTATATTTCGCCTAATTAATCCAAGGATTTGATTTCACTTTGAAGCTGCAATTCCGCACTGCTCTGAAACCTTCATATCAACACTAATGTTTAACCCTAAGTCCTTTTCTTTTACAGTAGTACTTAGTACAGTTCCCCCATTGTATATTCTACATCTTCGTTCCCATGTCCTATGTGGAGGCAGTGATATTTCCCAAAATTGAACAACATTTGCCACTTTTCAGACCATTTGAGTACCTGTCAAATGATGTCTTATGAGTCTAATGAATCCATTAGTCGTACGTCACAGCCCTTATTTGGTATCCAGTCGTCAAGGTGATCCGCCATCTTGGCTATACACAATGGAATGTTGAGTATTGTTTATAAAGGAACCGAAATGATGCAGCAGTATTTTTATGGATAATGGCATTTCCAACGACTGACAGTAATATACAAGTTCTTAAGGTGACTGTGACGATATCACAATTAAAGTGATAAACTGAAACGCCACCTGGCGAATAAGGTGTATATCAGCGTGCCAGTGGCTACACAAAAGCCAACGTGGTTTTGTGTGTGTTGTCGCCATGATGTGTTTTGTGGCAAGGTGTAAACGAAACAAAGTCGGCAATAAAGTATGGTTATATACATCGACTTATTTATATACATATATATAAACAGTTATTGTTATATGGTGTCAGTACTGGGATAGTATAAGCCACAGAAGAAACCGAAGAAGACGCGTACAAGATGGGTGCAAGTTTGACGGCAAAAGTGCCGAATCAGCTCTCCTTGGAAAACAGAGGAGAATCATGGCGGATCTTCAAGAGAGAATGGAGATACTACGAGACAGCGACGAAAATAGCGAAAGAAGACGACGAGGTCAGAGTTGCTGCGTTTCTGAACGTATTAGGTACGGAAGGAGTAGATCTATATGAAACATTCCAGTGGCAAGAGGACGAAGACAGGAATAAGATCGATGTCGTCATACAGAAATTTGATGACAACTGCATTGCCAAGACCAATGAAACCTATGAATCATACAAATTCTTCAACAGATCGCAAAATGCAGGTGAGACGGTGGAAGCCTATATAACAGCGCTATACAAGCGGTCAGCCACTTGTAATTTTGGGACTTTGAGAGAGAGACTGATTCGAGACAGGTTGGTCATAGGTATAAAGGACGATAAATCAAGAGAAAAGTTACTTGCAAAGGAAGACCTAAATCTGGAAACTTGCGTTGCCATGTTGAAAACATTACAAGTGACACACACACGTGCAAAAGAAATAAGTACAGAAATGACCACTCACTTAGTTCGACACAAGGCGGCGCCAGTCAAGCCACCAGCTGCAAGCCCATACAATGCAAAGTATGGCAATCCTGCATGAAAGTACAACAGATCTAGACGTTCGAGTACTAGCAAGTACACACCCACCAGTAACAGGCATGCACAACTTTCTGGTGATGGACGATCAGGATGTAGCAGGTGTGGTGGTATACATGCAAAAGGGAAGGACAAGTGTCCTGCTCGTGGCGCCACTTGCCATGTGTGCGGAAAACTGAATCACTTCGCTAAGATGTGCAGAAGTGCAGCTACTCATCAATTGGTCGAACAAGCGATCATACACACAGTGGGCAGTGAACGTAAGACGAAAGCACACGTAACACTGACAATAAATGGCAAAACAAATGTGTCGTTTCACATGGACACAGGGTCATCAGTGGACATCCTGCCATATCAGGACTACGTATGTGCAACAGCAGATCACTCATGCAGCAAGTTGGAGAACACGAACATTAGACTCGTCATGCACAACAAGTCGGTAGTGAAACCGATAGGACTGGCGCGTTTGCAAGTTCACCGCAAGGGAACACAGAGACAGATGCATTTCGTTGTTGTGCGTGCCAATGTTGTTCCACTTCTGAGTTTGCAGTCATGTCTGGACCTTGACTTAATTCAGATAAACGACTGTGATGTAATAAATGCAGTGACCATGAGAACAGACGGTCGGAAACGTGACAGAGGTGGTGACAGCCAACAGACAACGATGGAGACAACACAAACACTACCAACGACTAGTAAAACATGTCCATCGAAAGCAGACACGGTGCACATTTCTGTGATGAGTAAGCGATCACAAGTGTTACAGGACACTGTACTCAAAGAATACCCAGATGTATTCGAGGCAACTATAGAATACAGATTGATCCAAGTGGCAAACCTGTTGTCCATCCGCCCCGCAGAGTTCCTTGTGCGGTACGAGAAGTCGTGAAAAAGGAACTCACACGAATGGTAGAGGACCAAATCATCGCTCCTGTCACAGACCCAACACAATGGGTCTCGAGCATGATAGCAGTGAGGAAAAAGAACACAAACAAACTACGGATTTGTCTGGACCCTCGAGACCTGAATAGGGCAATTCAACGTTCTCACTACCCGCTTCCTACACTGGAAGATATCGCAACACGACTCACTAATGCCAAAGTGTTTTCGGTATTGGACGCCAAGACAGGCTTCTGGCAAGTCAAACTTGACGATGATTCCAGCTACCTCACGACGTTCAACACACCATACGGTCGTTACCGGTGGCTGCGAATGCCATTTGGCATAAATTCAGCACCAGAGGAGTGGCAACGTCGAGCGCACGAACTAGCCGAAGGACTCAAAGTCGTAGCAGATGGCTTCCTGTGCATTGGGTTGTGTTGGGTTTCCTACACCTGGATCATCCACATTCAATAAAAAACAATACAGTCATGACATTTTACTTTTGATAGTGAAAAATATACTGTACCTCGCTATTCGCCACTAGCGAGATCTGTCTCAAATAGAAGCATTAATTTAGATGGGAATTGCCTGGAGGCATAAACTGATGACAGCATCTCGGGATTCCCATGTGTCAGTTTTTATATGTGACGGGGCCAATTTGTACAACAACAAGTCGGCTCCAATCTTTTCGATCAAGTTCTTTATTTGTGGTCTTACTTCCGGATACAAAAAGAAACCTAAACAAAGTAAACAGTTTGTCAATACAGTACTAACAATACAAATATACGTACGTAGATATAATATATCTACGTACGTATATTTGTATTGTTAGTACTGTATTGACAAACTGTTTACTTTGTTTAGGTTTCTTTTTGTATCCGGAAGTAAGACCACAAATAGTCGTACGTCACAGCCCTTATTTGGTATCCAGTCGTCAAGGTGATCCGCCATCTTGGCTATACACAATGGAATGTTGAGTATTGTTTATAAAGGAACCGAAATGATGCAGCAGTATTTTTATGGATAATGGCATCTCCAACGACTGACAGTAATATACAAGTTCTTAAGGTGACTGTGACGATATCACAATTAAAGTGATAAACTGAAACGCCACCTGGCGAATAAGGTGTATATCAGCGTGCCAGTGGCTACACAAAAGCCAACGTGGTTTTGTGTGTGTTGTCGCCATGATGTGTTTTGTGGCAAGGTGTAAACGAAACAAAGTCGGCAATAAAGTATGGTTATATACATCGACTTATTTATATACATATATATAAACAGTTATTGTTATATGGTGTCAGTACTGGGATAGTATAAGCCACAGAAGAAACCGAAGAAGACGCGTACAAGATGGGTGCAAGTTTGACGGCAAAAGTGCCGAATCAGCTCTCCTTGGAAAACAGAGGAGAATCATGGCGGATCTTCAAGAGAGAATGGAGATACTACGAGACAGCGACGAAAATAGCGAAAGAAGACGACGAGGTCAGAGTTGCTGCGTTTCTGAACGTATTAGGTACGGAAGGAGTAGATCTATATGAAACATTCCAGTGGCAAGAGGACGAAGACAGGAATAAGATCGATGTCGTCATACAGAAATTTGATGACAACTGCATTGCCAAGACCAATGAAACCTATGAATCATACAAATTCTTCAACAGATCGCAAAATGCAGGTGAGACGGTGGAAGCCTATATAACAGCGCTATACAAGCGGTCAGCCACTTGTAATTTTGGGACTTTGAGAGAGAGACTGATTCGAGACAGGTTGGTCATAGGTATAAAGGACGATAAATCAAGAGAAAAGTTACTTGCAAAGGAAGACCTAAATCTGGAAACTTGCGTTGCCATGTTGAAAACATTACAAGTGACACACACACGTGCAAAAGAAATAAGTACAGAAATGACCACTCACTTAGTTCGACACAAGGCGGCGCCAGTCAAGCCACCAGCTGCAAGCCCATACAATGCAAAGTATGGCAATCCTGCATGAAAGTACAACAGATCTAGACGTTCGAGTACTAGCAAGTACACACCCACCAGTAACAGGCATGCACAACTTTCTGGTGATGGACGATCAGGATGTAGCAGGTGTGGTGGTATACATGCAAAAGGGAAGGACAAGTGTCCTGCTCGTGGCGCCACTTGCCATGTGTGCGGAAAACTGAATCACTTCGCTAAGATGTGCAGAAGTGCAGCTACTCATCAATTGGTCGAACAAGCGATCATACACACAGTGGGCAGTGAACGTAAGACGAAAGCACACGTAACACTGACAATAAATGGCAAAACAAATGTGTCGTTTCACATGGACACAGGGTCATCAGTGGACATCCTGCCATATCAGGACTACGTATGTGCAACAGCAGATCACTCATGCAGCAAGTTGGAGAACACGAACATTAGACTCGTCATGCACAACAAGTCGGTAGTGAAACCGATAGGACTGGCGCGTTTGCAAGTTCACCGCAAGGGAACACAGAGACAGATGCGTTTCGTTGTTGTGCGTGCCAATGTTGTTCCACTTCTGAGTTTGCAGTCATGTCTGGACCTTGACTTAATTCAGATAAACGACTGTGATGTAATAAATGCAGTGACCATGAGAACAGACGGTCGGAAACGTGACAGAGGTGGTGACAGCCAACAGACAACGATGGAGACAACACAAACACTACCAACGACTAGTAAAACATGTCCATCGAAAGCAGACACGGTGCACATTTCTGTGATGAGTAAGCGATCACAAGTGTTACAGGACACTGTACTCAAAGAATACCCAGATGTATTCGAGGCAACTATAGAATACAGATTGATCCAAGTGGCAAACCTATTGTCCATCCGCCCCGCAGAGTTCCTTGTGCGGTACGAGAAGTCGTGAAAAAGGAACTCACACGAATGGTAGAGGACCAAATCATCGCTCCTGTCACAGACCCAACACAATGGGTCTCGAGCATGATAGCAGTGAGGAAAAAGAACACAAACAAACTACGGATTTGTCTGGACCCTCGAGACCTGAATAGGGCAATTCAACGTTCTCACTACCCGCTTCTTACACTGGAAGATATCGCAACACGACTCACTAATGCCAAAGTGTTTTCGGTATTGGACGCCAAGACAGGCTTCTGGCAAGTCAAACTTGACGATGATTCCAGCTACCTCACGACGTTCAACACACCATACGGTCGTTACCGGTGGCTGCGAATGCCATTTGGCATAAATTCAGCACCAGAGGAGTGGCAACGTCGAGCGCACGAACTAGCCGAAGGACTCAAAGGAGTAGAAGTCGTAGCAGATGACTTCCTGTGCATTGGGTTGTGCTGGGTTTCCTACACCTGGATCATCCACATTCAATAAAAAACAATACAATCATGACATTTTACTTTTGATAGTGAAAAATATACTGTACCTCGCTATTCGCCACTAGCGAGATCTGTCTCAAATAGAAGCATTAATTTAGATGGGAATTGCCTGGAGGCATAAACTGATGACAGCATCTCGGGATTCCCATGTGTCAGTTTCTATATGTGACGGGGCCAATTTGTACAACAACAAGTCGGCTCCAATCTTTTCGATCAAGTTCTTTATTTGTGGTCTTACTTCCGGATACAAAAAGAAACCTAAACAAAGTAAACAGTTTGTCAATACAGTACTAACAATGCAAATATACGTACGTAGATATAATATATCTACGTACGTATATTTGTATTGTTAGTACTGTATTGACAAACTGTTTACTTTGTTTAGGTTTCTTTTTGTATCCGGAAGTAAGACCACAAATAGTCGTACGTCACAGCCCTTATTTGGTATCCAGTCGTCAAGGTGATCCGCCATCTTGGCTATACACAATGGAATGTTGAGTATTGTTTATAAAGGAACCGAAATGATGCAGCAGTATTTTTATGGATAATGGCATCTCCAACGACTGACAGTAATATACAAGTTCTTAAGGTGACTGTGACGATATCACAATTAAAGTGATAAACTGAAACGCCACCTGGCGAATAAGGTGTATATCAGCGTGCCAGTGGCTACACAAAAGCCAACGTGGTTTTGTGTGTGTTGTCGCCATGATGTGTTTTGTGGCAAGGTGTAAACGAAACAAAGTCGGCAATAAAGTATGGTTATATACATCGACTTATTTATATACATATATATAAACAGTTATTGTTATATGGTGTCAGTACTGGGATAGTATAAGCCACAGAAGAAACCGAAGAAGACGCGTACAAGATGGGTGCAAGTTTGACGGCAAAAGTGCCGAATCAGCTCTCCTTGGAAAACAGAGGAGAATCATGGCGGATCTTCAAGAGAGAATGGAGATACTACGAGACAGCGACGAAAATAGCGAAAGAAGACGACGAGGTCAGAGTTGCTGCGTTTCTGAACGTATTAGGTACGGAAGGAGTAGATCTATATGAAACATTCCAGTGGCAAGAGGACGAAGACAGGAATAAGATCGATGTCGTCATACAGAAATTTGATGACAACTGCATTGCCAAGACCAATGAAACCTATGAATCATACAAATTCTTCAACAGATCGCAAAATGCAGGTGAGACGGTGGAAGCCTATAATAATCATTAATATTATTAATGATTATGATGCGTGGACACATGTCACACAGCACGCACGCGCAATATAATGAATCCAGTATAATGTAAAGTAACCTAAAGATCGATAATTGTCGTACAAGTTATACTAGGAATGCAAATGTATGTAAATCAACAACACAAGTATAAGCATCTAACAGATGCAATAATTACATAATCTACCATGGCTGTAATGACCATGCTCACCCCAACACTGCTCTGGAGGCTCATTAATGAATCTCACATCATTCATTCAAGGCCTGGCTCCCTCCTGCAATGGCATGGTGCAACATGTCATTTATAGCAGAACACAGATAATTATTTAAACAAGTATTTCAATTCCATATTCCTATATTACTTTGTGTTACCATATTCTGTTCTAATTTACTACAGAGTATACCTATTCTATGACTTGTTAAATGACTGAACCAAACACTTGGCCAGTGTTTACCATCTACCTACACTATCCAGGGTGGCTCCCAACTTGTTTTCAAGTGTTAGTCTAGGGAATATGCTCCACATCCTACCCAGCCAACCCCATAGGGTGATTAATCATGAGGACATTAGTGGCCACTGGGCAGTTTCTGATACTGACTGCATAGCTTCATAGAACACACTTTGTTGCTAAAAGCATAATATGGCCGTATATTAACCTAATAGCACATAGATTAAGCATCATAATACAAAACACAGTACCTGATTAAACATGATTAAAACTGTATATTCTGCAAGTTATATCACCAGCAGGATGCAAGTATTCTAAAACTCATTAAGACCACTACTGTTTACAACCAGCCAGTGGGGGTCAACCACAGCATCCTGGAGTGTCCACTCAAAGCAATTTTCCATATAGTGAAAACCCTTATAACTAAATAATTGCTTTAAAACATCCATGCAAGTTTAGGTCTATTGATGGACAATCTTTCACTTCATGATGTGGTATAATTAGAAAATGGAAATAATACCTTAAAAGTATTATTGAACAAGTTGACATTAACCAAAAATAAATGTCTCCTCCTTGTTGTGTGAAACCTGAGCCAGCCTAGCCCACAGCTGCTGTACCAATGCTTGGTGAACACACACGTGACCAGTGTCTCTGGAGTTTATCTCATACCATTCAAGCAACTGGTTACTCAAAGTAATTAATTACCTAAATATAATTATAATCAACACCTTAGCAATAAAATCATGAAAATGTAGTTTCACAAAATAAAGAATGTAACAATACCCTCATAAGTCATCTACTTAGCATATGGTGCTGCCACATTGTGGCTGGTGGCGACATTAGAATGAAAATTAAGATGTATTCCATCTCTTAATTAGCACGTTACAACATAACTATGAACATGTGTAGGTGTCCAAACTGCTACCTTACATATAAATAACCACTAATCCATTGTTCCTCTTGATCCACTGTGCCCGGTTTTCGGAAAATTCGTCTGATTTTCGGGAAATCCGTTCATCAGATGTTTTGATGAAACCCGGCCGTCTGATTTTCCTCTACATCTAAGACTTGCGCATATTTAACTTTATCTTCATCCTCGTTTGTAGATTATATTCTTAACATTTTCCACTCGACCATTTCGTGAAATACGTTACGTGTTTTCAAGTACAATATTATTAAGACACCACAAAATAGAGCGATTGCTGGCTCTGACCAACGACATTTTTGTTAAAATAGTTCTTACCAGGTCTCCGCTAGGCAACGCTGAACCGGGCTCTTCGGGAAGGCCGGGTTGTATATTTGTAGCTTCACTTGTAGCCACGGCTCTATTTACACCATTACTGTTTCGACCCTTTTGTTTGCCCATTGCTGCAGCTTCGATTAACGTCGAGTCGATCTACGTCTACCCGAATGAAGCAGCAATCTGCACAGTGGTTATTGCATAACTATGAGTCAATTCGTTTTCTCAGAAATAGTTTCGATTTCCGGAAAATGTCAACGTTAATAGTCTTCGAGTAGCTTCGGTTAACCAGGCTACGTAAGGTGGCGCCACCGTTTATCAGTCTAGCCCAATTGTGCTTTTGTGATGTACACCTGTACTTCACACTGGAAAGGAAATCTCGGAATGCTTTGTTGTCAATTCGCTAAATTGCTGTTTTGAATGTGGAAATATCGCCACCGCACTGAGCATCAAAGAGCATTGCCGTTAAATCAGTCGACGACCGTTATATGGCCAATATAATAATATGAATGATTTGTTAACTTTTTGCTAGAGAAAAAATAAAAAGCGAACAAATGTTTCGGGTTATTAAACACAATTTGGCAGGATGTGTTGGGTCTGTCGCTACGCATCTAAAAATGTTGATAAAAACTCACCAGTTGCCACTACCATCTAGCATATCAAGCCAGTAATTTACTAGAAGAAAACTTGTTGAACACATATATAACTTAAATTGCACGGACACATAATGATAATAAAAAATGTATGGCCAGCGTCATTGTGACAGATAAACTTGTGTGACAGAGCATATTCCCAGTTCGCCATTCACCGAACTAGAATCACTGGTATTGTGTACGTCGCCAAGTAATCCAGGTATTTCAGTGAAGCGTTTGGTAACGTTCTTAATGATATTTTATCAGTTTCTGATTACGCCACTTTCATTTGTGTTAGGTTTTTATATATATTTAGAACCATTTCTGACATTTAGCAAAACAGTATAGTAGGCTAATTATCTGCGGTGTAATTATTCGCCACTGAAACTGTTACGTCTGCAAGCTGAACGGTATGATATTATAATAATAAATTATTATGATTTGAAAGGAGTACAATACACATATATATTATATGCAATCGATGGTATTATACGCAATCGATACCAATACATTTCAGGCGAATCTGTACAGACTCGGGCCAACGCTAAATAAAAACACGGCTCTAATTGATCAAGCATCGGAATGTGTCACAACAGTAAGTCAGTCGACGGGAATTATGGAATTTACTATTAGAATGTACCACTTTGTGAACACATTCGTTGTATGGGGAAGCGCAACAGTAGTAATAGAGGTTAAGTACGCCGTATGGTATGCACGGCGCGGAGGAAACCCCATGTTAAGAGATAGGACTTTTCCACAAGCGCGCCCAAATACGGTCACTGGTTAAAGGATAGGCTTTTTAACATAGGGGAGATAGGAATTGCTCCAAATCTTGTAAACGACTTCTCGCAGACCGCTCCCGGGTTAAAGATAGGAGATTTTCCTATGTTAAGAGATAGGATTTCCCCAAAACTGGTAAACGACAAATCTCGTTTACAAATTCCGCTCGATTTGCTCCGAAAACGGTTTTCGAGATACGGATTTTGCGCCAGACCGCGCCCGGGTTAAAGATAGGGATTTTTAACGTGGGCGAGATAGGGGTCCCCCCGGAAATGATTTTCGAGATTACGCAATGTGCAGACCGGGGCAATCCCATGTTAAAGCATAAGCCATTTTAATCCCATGTTAAAGCATAGGCCGTTTTTATCGCAAAGGTATCCGACCACTTTTCTATTTTTCACCCCATGTTAAAGCATAGGCCGTTTTTATTGCAAAGGTATCCGATCACTTTTCGAATTTTCACCCCATGAAAAGGATGGGGAATTTTCACCCCATGTTAAAGCATAGGCCGTTTTTATCGCAAAGATATCCGATCACTTTTCGAATTTTCACCCCATGATAAAGCATAGGGAATTTTCACCACGTTAAAGCATAGGACATTTTTATCGTAAAGGTATCCGATCACTTTTCGAATTTTCACCCCATGTTAAAGCATAGGTCATTTTATCGCAAAGGTACGCGACCACTTTTTGAATAAAATAAAATATACCGAACACCATTTGAATAGGCTACTCACGTGATTGCTTGATCCGGATGCCGAGGCTTCGCCAAGGAACCGATCGTTTATAGCCTCGTTTTGTTTTGTTTTTCGAACAGAGCGACCATTTTAGAATTAGCCCTTTGGTGTCTGTTACAAAAACCCGTACTCGAGATGTGTCTGGACACGTTTGTTTGTCGCAAACACGCGCACCCTATATGACGTCATGGTACGCGCTGTAATTTTGTACACGAAGTGAGTTGTTCAAGCAGATAGTGCTTTGGTTAGACCTTGTGTTGAACTTGCGCGTATGTAATGTAAGCCCTTCATGTGACGTCAATTAAATAAATAATTGCGCATGCGCAATAGTGGCTATTCTTATATGTCGTAGGTTGTCGACCCTTTGATTAGGTGTAGGACGCTCCTAGTCTATACATTTACATAGGTTCAAAAACATAGATCCAAACCCGATAAAGCATAGCCATAGCCTAGGCATATAGCCATAGGCATAGAGGCTAAAGGCTATCTGGCCTACAACGCATAACCACGGACAAACAACTTACCAACACTGACAAACAACTTACAAACACTGATATACAACTCAAGAGCACCGATTTCAGAGGACAAACTACACATGCACAGATGATAGATTAGAAAAGTCAAACACGGACTGATGAGTAGAATGTACACATTCGAGTGATGTTTGCTGTAAGATAAAACCTGTGCATTTGAGTTGTTCTTCAGTTTGTTTCGACGCGAGAAGTGTGAAATATGGCTCCAAAGATAACAACGAAAGGTGTTAGATCGGCCAGGGGACAAGAACCACTGGCAACGAAGGAGGGAGATCCAAAAAATTCCATCATTAGTAAGAGGTCAAAGGCGGTGATGAGATACACCAGCACGGGCTAGGTTCTCTACACGGTAAATCTAGAAACAAAACGGCTCTTTTCAGAGCCAACCCCATTTTCACAAAAGAGAATAATGCTAAATGAATTCGGATAAATATGTCTGTGTATAGTTCAGTACAGAGATGATAGCCAGTTATGTATGTGTGTAGTTCACTAGAGACGTTACATGGTAAGGTCTGTGTATAGGCCACGAATAAAAATTGCGTTCAACATTATTATTAAATAAATAAACACGCTATGGTGTAACAGTATTTGTCAGAATATCATAGTACTTACCTACGGGCACAGTGGGTATCCTGTTTGTAAACTGTTTTGAAGGGGTATTCCCTGTTCAAGCCTCATCTATTTAAATAAACACGCTATGTGCGATGCACAATGTCGACTCGAGCGACTTGACGCCAAAGATCCTATAGCAATAAAAGACGACGCAGTGCTCGATATCTATATTGTTCGAGGAAAGTGAAGCGTCGTGATAGTGAAGCGTTATGTTAGAACAGTACAGACACACAATAACCGCCCAGATAAGATGTACCAGTATTTATATAGTTTACCGTATTAAAGGCCAAGTGTACAAATATCCATTAGAACGTTTTTAACTTTTTTTCGGACTATAGTATTTAAATTCGTGCTTCTTCGTTAAAACCTAACAAATTAGCTTCGGTCGTAAAACAAATAACCTGGCACGGGTAACCGAAAATGAACTCATAGATAAATACACGTGGTACGAAACACACAACTGAACCGAATACGCTATACAAATCGAACTCAGACCAAATAGTTGCGAAAACGAAACACTATAGTTTGATCAACACGCTGCACGAATTGAACTCAGACCGACTGATGACACATCACACGTTATGTCACGAGACTTCAGATGTCACATCACACAAGATTACGGATGCCACATCACGCGAGAGTACCGACGAGACAAGAGATGCCGCGAGACTACGGATGACACATCACGCGTTATGTCACAAGATTACGGCGTGTTATCGCGTGAGATTCTGTCAAAAAGATGGAATTCCAAGCAATTCGACGTGTTATCGCGTAAGATTTGCTTCAAAAAGATGGAATTCCAGGCAATTCGATGTGTTATCGCGTGAGATTCCGTCAAAAAGATGGAATTCCAGGCAATTCAACGTGTTATCGCGTGAGATTCCGTCAAAAAGATGGAATTCCAGGCAATTCGACGTGTTATCGCGTGAGATTTTCTTCAAAAAGATGGAATTCCAGGCAATTCGACGTTTTATTGCATAAGATTCCGTCAAAAAGATGGAATTCCAGGCAATTCGACGTGTTATCGCGTGAGATTTGCTTCAAAAAGATGGAATTCCAGGCAATTCGACGTGTTATCGCATAAGATTCCGTCAGTGTCGGCGGTACTCAGAACTTTTTAGTGTCGGCGGTACTCAGAACTTTTTAGTGTCGGCGGTACTCAGAATATTTTAGTGTCGGCGGTACTGAGAACTTTTTAGTGTCGGCGGTACTCAGAACTTTTTAGTGTCGGCGGTACTCAGAACTTTTTAGTGTCGGCGGTACTCAGAACTTTTTAGTGTCGGCGGTACTCAGAACTTTTTAGTGTCGGCGGTACTCAGAACTTTTTAATGTCGGCGGTACTCAGAACTTTTTAGTGTCGGTGGTACTCAGAACGTTTTAGTGTCGGCGGTACTCAGAACTTTTTAGTGTCGGTGGTACTCAGAACTTTTTAGTGTCGGCGGTACTCAGAACTTTTTAGTGTCGGCGGTACTCAGAACTTTTTAGTGTCGGTGGTACTCAGAACTTTTTAGTGTCGGCGGTACTCAGAACTTTTTAGTGACGGTGGTACTCAGAACTTTTTAGTGTCGGTGGTGCTCAGAACTTTTTAATGTCGGTGGTGCTCAGAACTTTTTAGTGTCGGCGGTACTCAGAATATTTTAGTGTCGGCGGTACTTAGAACTTTTTAGTGTCGGCGGTACTCAGAACTTTTTAGTGTCGGCGGTACTCAGAACTTTTTAGTGTCGGCGGTACTCAGAACTTTTTAGTGTCGGTGGTACTCAGAACTTTTTAGTGTCGGCGGTACTCAGAACTTTTTAATGTCGGCGGTACTCAGAACTTTTTAGTGTCGGTGGTACTCAGAACGTTTTAGTGTCGGCGGTACTCAGAACTTTTTAGTGTCGGTGGTAAAAAGTTCTGAGTACCGCCGACACTAAAAAGTTCTGAGTACCGCCGACACTAAAAAGTTCTGAGTACCGCCGACACTAAAAAGTTCTGAGTACCGCCGACACTAAAAAGTTCTGAGTACCGCCGACACTAAAAAGTTCTGAGTACCGCCGACACTAAAAAGTTCTAAGTACCGCCGACACTAAAATATTCTGAGTACCGCCGACACTAAAAAGTTCTGAGCACCACCGACATTAAAAAGTTCTGAGCACCACCGACACTAAAAAGTTCTGAGTACCACCGTCACTAAAAAGTTCTGAGTACCGCCGACACTAAAAAGTTCTGAGTACCACCGACACTAAAAAGTTCTGAGTACCGCCGACACTAAAAAGTTCTGAGTACCGCCGACACTAAAAAGTTCTGAGTACCACCGACACTAAAAAGTTCTGAGTACCGCCGACACTAAAACGTTCTGAGTACCACCGACACTAAAAAGTTCTGAGTACCGCCGACATTAAAAAGTTCTGAGTACCGCCGACACTAAAAAGTTCTGAGTACCGCCGACACTAAAAAGTTCTGAGTACCGCCGACACTAAAAAGTTCTAAGTACCGCCGACACTAAAATATTCTGAGTACCGCCGACACTAAAAAGTTCTGAGTACCGCCGACACTAAAAAGTTCTGAGTACCGCCGACACTGACGGAATCTTATGCGATAACACGTCGAATTGCCTGGAATTCCATCTTTTTGAAGCAAATCTCACGCGATAACACGTCGAATTGCCTGGAATTCCATCTTTTTGACGGAATCTTATGCAATAAAACGTCGAATTGCCTGGAATTCCATCTTTTTGAAGAAAATCTCACGCGATAACACGTCGAATTGCCTGGAATTCCATCTTTTTGACGGAATCTCACGCGATAACACGTTGAATTGCCTGGAATTCCATCTTTTTGACGGAATCTCACGCGATAACACATCGAATTGCCTGGAATTCCATCTTTTTGAAGCAAA
Source organism: Escarpia spicata (assembly GCA_963995525.1). Classification (NCBI taxonomy): domain Eukaryota; kingdom Metazoa; phylum Annelida; class Polychaeta; order Sabellida; family Siboglinidae; genus Escarpia; species Escarpia spicata. Next base: position 7,931,155 of record OZ023211.1, read on the forward strand.
TCTTACGCGATAACACGTCGAATTGCTTGGAATTCCATCTTTTTGACAGAATCTCACGCGATAACACGCCGTAATCTTGTGACATAACGCGTGATGTGTCATCCGTAGTCTCGCGGCATCTCTTGTCTCGTCGGTACTCTCGCGTGATGTGGCATCCGTAATCTTGTGTGATGTGACATCTGAAGTCTCGTGACATAACGTGTGATGTGTCATCAGTCGGTCTGAGTTCAATTCGTGCAGCGTGTTGATCAAACTATAGTGTTTCGTTTTCGCAACTATTTGGTCTGAGTTCGATTTGTATAGCGTATTCGGTTCAGTTGTGTGTTTCGTACCACGTGTATTTATCTATGAGTTCATTTTCGGTTACCCGTGCCAGGTTATTTGTTTTACGACCGAAGCTAATTTGTTAGGTTTTAACGAAGAAGCACGAATTTAAATACTATAGTCCGAAAAAAAGTTAAAAACGTTCTAATGGATATTTGTACACTTGGCCTTTAATACGGTAAACTATATAAATACTGGTACATCTTATCTGGGCGGTTATTGTGTGTCTGTACTGTTCTAACATAACGCTTCACTATCACGACGCTTCACTTTCCTCGAACAATATAGATATCGAGCACTGCGTCGTCTTTTATTGCTATAGGATCTTTGGCGTCAAGTCGCTCGAGTCGACATTGTGCATCGCACATAGCGTGTTTATTTAAATAGATGAGGCTTGAACAGGGAATACCCCTTCAAAACAGTTTACAAACAGGATACCCACTGTGCCCGTAGGTAAGTACTATGATATTCTGACAAATACTGTTACACCATAGCGTGTTTATTTATTTAATAATAATGTTGAACGCAATTTTTATTCGTGGCCTATACACAGACCTTACCATGTAACGTCTCTAGTGAACTACACACATACATAACTGGCTATCATCTCTGTACTGAACTATACACAGACATATTTATCCGAATTCATTTAGCATTAATTCTCTATTGTGAAAATGGGGTTGGCTCTGAAAAGAGCCGTTTTGTTTCTAGATTTACCGTGTAGAGAACCTAGCCCGTGCTGGTGTATCTCATCACCGCCTTTGACCTCTTACTAATGATGGAATTTTTTGGATCTCCCTCCTTCGTTGCCAGTGGTTCTTGTCCCCTGGCCGATCTAACACCTTTCGTTGTTATCTTTGGAGCCATATTTCACACTTCTCGCGTCGAAACAAACTGAAGAACAACTCAAATGCACAGGTTTTATCTTACAGCAAACATCACTCGAATGTGTACATTCTACTCATCAGTCCGTGTTTGACTTTTCTAATCTATCATCTGTGCATGTGTAGTTTGTCCTCTGAAATCGGTGCTCTTGAGTTGTATATCAGTGTTTGTAAGTTGTTTGTCAGTGTTGGTAAGTTGTTTGTCCGTGGTTATGCGTTGTAGGCCAGATAGCCTTTAGCCTCTATGCCTATGGCTATATGCCTAGGCTATGGCTATGCTTTATCGGGTTTGGATCTATGTTTTTGAACCTATGTAAATGTATAGACTAGGAGCGTCCTACACCTAATCAAAGGGTCGACAACCTACGACATATAAGAATAGCCACTATTGCGCATGCGCAATTATTTATTTAATTGACGTCACATGAAGGGCTTACATTACATACGCGCAAGTTCAACACAAGGTCTAACCAAAGCACTATCTGCTTGAACAACTCACTTCGTGTACAAAATTACAGCGCGTACCATGACGTCATATAGGGTGCGCGTGTTTGCGACAAACAAACGTGTCCAGACACATCTCGAGTACGGGTTTTTGTAACAGACACCAAAGGGCTAATTCTAAAATGGTCGCTCTGTTCGAAAAACAAAACAAAACGAGGCTATAGGCTCTGATATAACATAGTCCTATATGTAATGTACCTTTCGTATACATTACTTCAGACAAAACGGTCTCCGCTGAATTTATAAGCCTTTTGTTATACATAACGCCTTACTATAACACGACATTTTCGACGTGTCATCGTCAAACAAATAAACGATCGGTTCCTTGGCGAAGCCTCGGCATCCGGATCAAGCAATCACATGAGTAGCCTATTCAAATGGTGTTCGGTATATTTTATTTTATTCAAAAAGTGGTCGCGTACCTTTGCGATAGAATGACCTATGCTTTAACATGGGGTGAAAATTCGAAAAGTGATCGGATACCTTTACGATAAAAATGTCCTATGCTTTAACGTGGTGAAAATTCCCTATGCTTTATCATGGGGTGAAAATTCGAAAAGTGGTCGGATACCTTTGCGATAAAAACGGCCTATGCTTTAACATGGGGTGAAAATTCCCTATCCTTTATCATGGGGTGAAAATTCGAAAAGTGATCGGATACCTTTGCAATAAAAACGGCCTATGCTTTAACATGGGGTGAAAATTCCCTATCCTTTATCATGGGGTGAAAATTCGAAAAGTGGTCGGATACCTTTGCGATAAAAACGGCCTATGCTTTAACATGGGATTAAAATGGCCTATGCTTTAACATGGGATTGCCCCGGTCTGCACATTGCGTAATCTCGAAAACCATTTCCGGGGGGACCCCTATCTCGCCCACGTTAAAAATCCCTATCTTTAACCCGGGCGCGGTCTGGCGCAAAATCCGTATCTCGAAAACCGTTTTCGGAGCAAATCGAGCGGAATTTGTAAACGAGATTTGTCGTTTACCAGTTTTGGGGAAATCCTATCTCTTAACATAGGAAAATCTCCTATCTTTAACCCGGGAGCGGTCTGCGAGAAGTCGTTTACAAGATTTGGAGCAATTCCAATCTCCCCCATGTTAAAAAGCCTATCCTTTAACCAGTGACCGTATTTGGGCGCGCTTGTGGAAAAGTCCTATCTCTTAACATGGGGTTTCCTCCGCGCCGCGCCGCGCATACCATACGGCGTACTTAACCTCTATTACTACTCGCAACAAAGCGTTTCACAGAGTGCGACCGGGGACTCCAGGTAGAGGATAAGCAACGTTGCCAGAGCAACTGGCATTACATAGCGATATTTGAAATGTTGGCTTGTCGAGCTGTCGATATACTGCAGACAGATTTAGCATTAATTGTTCAGCCAGTTTTGTTGTACATTTTCAACGGATTTCCAACGAAAAAAACAGCAGTGTACTATTGGTTTTATCAATTTTACAAACATCTATTCACAGGTAAGCGATGAATTAATACAGCCATGCAACGAATATATAGTAAAAGTTATATATATATATATATATGTATCATAGGGGTTCTTTGTCAACATAGATGTAATTTGGCGGGTGTGCATGCCTGCGTTAAGAAGCGTGACAAGAAGTATGAGGGTCTCGAACAGGTTTATAAAATGAAAGTTGGTAGGCCGTTATTGCTTATCAAAATACTATAGGTGTATTGTTTATCAAAACAATAAGGGGCTACCATCATTTATTTATATAAAAACAGTAAGCTTCCTGGGAAATGTCTGGAGAAACTTTGCATAGTAGACTTCGGTATTATTTAACTTAACTTAGTCTTAGTCGTTAAAAGAATTCTTTGAGAATGTTAATCTCTTTGTAATATACGCAGTTATTAGGTAATCCTGTTAATATGATTATTTAATTTAGTTATATGCCTTTATTTCATTAGAATTATGTTTTATTAATCACTAATGACCCTGACAATAAAATTATATCGAAAAAATAACTCCTCGTACGCGGAGTTTCTATTTTGGGTTCACCTTCACGATCCGTATAAGGCATGCTCATGAATATTCGGGACTGTCCGTCAGACTTCGGTTAGCTACGCCGAGTTAATAGATGCAAGAAATGCATCATCAACATGTGTGTATATGGATTAGCCACCGCCATGCGAATGAGTCGTTCTAGTTATTCTAGTTGCTTCCATCACTCGGCAACGTTCTATTAACTGACTAGTCTGTATATATTGTGGTTATAATGTTATGATCTGATGAGGTCTCATTCAATTAGTCAGCCTTTTTCAGAAGATTATCGCCAAGCCGACCTTTCTATGCTGGATTCTAACTTCCAATTTACACTGGTTGATGAAAATGATACAAAAATATAATCAATAATCTAAAGCCGAAAACAAGTATGGGAAATGACAACATTTCTTCAATCTTACTTAAAGCTTCCGTTAATGTCATTGCCAAACCCCTTACCAGTATAATTAATTAATCACTACGCAGTGGAAAATTGCCTCAAAAACTAAAAATTGCTAAAGTAATTCCCATCCACAAAAAAGATGATAACCATAATTTCAACAACTACAGGCCAATATCTCTTTTGATACTATGGTACTATCATGTTCATTTTCACTAGGTACATCTGGCTATACGTTTTGAAGTTAAGTTTTAATGAAACGTTTAAGTAACAGAAACTTACTGAAGCCGAGAAACATTCAATAATGAAACCATTTTATTTGCATCATAAATTCAGCTGCTATTTCCATAAGCAGTATAAATACATTATACATCACTAAAGTAAATTATGGTATTAAAATATGGTGGTTATGTACTTTCCTATCTACATAAGGTTTAATTTAGTTTGAAAAATGTAGATCTATAAAGAGCATAACATTACTGTCGACAAAATACTAAAATATATTGCATGAGTGTAAAAACATGTTTTATTTTGTACTGGGAGTGCAATAATTATTTTGTTCTGCCCATCATTTAGAGTAAAAGATATTGAATTTGTTTCTGTCAAACACCTGTTTCGATAACAAATAAAATGGCCATTGTATGATGGAAATAAAGTTATAAAATTACAAAACTTTTTAAAAAAGTAACGCATATTTTAAAACCCTGTTTTCAGTCATCATTGGTGTATTTAGCTGAAGAAGATCTCTAAAATATTTTGAATGTTGTGGAACATTTATATTTTATGAATTTTCAAAATTATTGTAAAAGCAACTCTGTCGACACCTTTTTATACACTACTCCCAGTATAGTTCACTTAAAACAAACTTGTTTCAAAAAATGTTGAAGAATATTCTGTAGAACACAATCCAAACATGATGAGCATAAGAAAGCATACATTTTATTATGTACTCCTACTTTGCAACATAATGACGGGATGGTGTGCATTTGGATGCACAAATCAATCGATTGCACAAACCCATTTTAAACATAGTGATGTACATATTCCCAGCAGGAGCCACATGGAACTAATGTGGCAGAACAAAGTCAGACATCTTCTTCACTACTGTGTCAGTTAACATATTGTCCTATTAATAGCACTGCTATGCATTTTGATACACAAAGCTATCAGATGCACACTTGAAGTGAGGTACTTCCCAGTAGATGTCGCACAGAACAGAATGAGGCTGAACAAAGTCAGACATCATCTTATGTCAGGTGACCCATTGTCCAATTAATGGCACTGTTAAGTAGAGCTCTTCAATTTCCTCTTTCCAACAGCACAGCTACTTCCAATGTTCCTGCAAACAAACAAAGTTGAATTTAGGAAACTGAGCCTAAATATGAGTTAACTAACTCAACACTGTGCAGATTAATTCAGTTTAGATATTGGATTGTGGGACTTATCACCAAGTGTACAGCTGGCTAAATGGAAAAGAAATACAAGATAATCTTGTTATGTTGATTTAGTCAGACTAAAATCCAAATCCATTACTTTGGACTTTGGCCAACTTTTAATTTGCTTCTACATAATTACCTGTATGCATTGGTTATATACAGTGCACTCCAGATAACTCGAACTCACATAAGTGAATTTTTGCTAAGTTAAGTTAATATTATCCTTGGTCCAGGGCAAAGGTCCCAATAAGGGGACCTTCTGATATCTTTCCAATTATTAGAAATTCCACTTATCAGTATTGTCGTGGGTCCCTGGAAGTTTGACCTTATCCAGAGTGCATTGTATATTTTCCTTTATTCTTGCTCTAATAACTAATGTTATATATAATTATACATATGGGCCATTCTCTTGAAAAAGTGTACAGTAACAGTAAAGTAACATGTCAAAAATAAATGTTTAATTTGTTTTTAGCGAGTACTATTATCAAATGTGCTATTCACTTGAAGCAGTGCAACTTGATGTGATCTATTATTAGATTAAACAAATTATTCATGGACAAAAAACTTATGTATACTAGAGTGCAGATCTGCTGGTGTCCAAAATTCGTGCCTCGCAAAATTCCGTGGCAACATGGTATTGCGTACTTTTTAACAAACCTAAAACGGTTACATTGAATGATGACATGCCAGCCAGGTTTACTAACAATCGTAAACAGTTAGTGAACTCACTTCTGAATCAGACAAATTAGCTGTGTGTGTGACGTCACCGGTCTTTGTATGGGTCACTGTGCGTGCATGAATATTCATTATACTCGGGCTGCAGAATTAATCATCCACGTGGCAACAAGCTCAAAATGTTTCGCGTAAACACAATTGTTTATCGGCTTTTTGCGCAGATAACACCAAAATTATGCATAAACATGCAAGACATAAGTAGTAGAGAAAGTACTTATGGGAAATTAATACATTTTTATACGGTACACCTCGAATGTATGTTACCTTACAAAGAATCTCTTTAACGTGTATGTATGTGGTTTACATAAACATTATGCAATTAATATTTTAAAAATCACTTTCACTTAACTGAACAAATCGAAGACTCCTATATCAATGTACATCTTATGGGTAATAAGCTAGAGCCACTTAATGAGAACCGAGTGCATATGTATACTTACTTGACGTGTGTTGTCATACATGTTTAATACATTCAAATGAACTCATGAAAGTACAGTTTCGATTTCCTGGAAATACCTACGAGGTTAGACACCGAGTGGCATTGATCTACCAAACTGGCGCCACCGTTTGTCGTGTTCCTGATTGTTCAGCATACACTGCCCATTATGACAGAATACCTTAATGTTTGCCCAGAACATTATACTAATTTATCAATAATGACAAACAGTTATACCTAGTTATCAAATGCATACGTTCCTAATGTAAACTTGACTCATTTTGAAAGAAGTCACCTAATAACATGAAAGAAGCCGATTTTTCGATGTGATCGATACGCGCGTGCAAGACGTTCAGTCCAACATGGGGGTCCTGTTGTGACCTGATCTTCGCATTCGTTCGATTACGCCGGTACTATTTAGTTTACATAAAGACGTGATTATCGTATTCTAAATGACAAGAGCAACGACGACGGAACTATTGTTTACGTCATCGCGAACACAACTGCAGGCAACTGACAATCGACTGCAGTGTATACCAACAACTAATTAACGCGTCCCCCACATTGCACGCCTACACGCGTTGCGTGTCCATTTGTAGTATACGTTGTATGTGTAGTCATTTGGCCAGGTATCAGTCCACGTTCCTCTCCTAGGAAATTTACGCCAGCATGTTCTAGGAAGCTTATAGAATGCACATATGAAATGCACTTGTTTGCTATCTGGAAATCATTGCCATGATGTATTTTATTAATGGTTTATTACTACTAGCGTGATTCACACACAATATGGGCGTAGTGGTAGAGATTAGTCCATTTCATCCACGCAAATACACGTAACTAATGTGTGTTATGAAGACTAACTACGCAGTCTTAATTTTTTTATTTATTGAACAGGCGCCCGTTGGAGAATGTATTGACATTCATATTTTTCCACGGAAAACGTTAATAAATCTAAATAAAAAACAATTAAATAACTCCTTTTGTATTTTAATACATCTCCATTGGGCAGATCAGAGGCCAGTGATCTAATAGTGAGGCAGCTTAGGGCAAAATTTTGATATTATCAGGACATGCTGGACAAAAGCACTACATTTTTTCCTGACAATCTATGTGCCATAACTTTTCATAATTTTAGTGGAACCAAGTCATGTGACCTTTCTGGATCCTGTTTCAGCCATTTAAAACATCTTTTTTGGAAGAAAACATTGAAAAGTTATGTTTTTCAGTTACATGCTCCGATTGTCGTGTAATTCGGTATCTATACATACTTTTGTACGTTAATAACGAGTCTCCTATCGGTTTTCCATTCCGAGCCATATTTGGGTCACCAGAGGTCAATAAACCGTTATTTTGCTTATTTTTTAGTCTGTTCGCCACCGGGTGCACGGTGGTTTTAGCTGCCCTACGTAGTACTTAGAACTGGCTGACTTGTAAAAAAAACTAATCCAGATAACGTTGCTGTTGTTTAGTAACTTGCTGAAATATAATCATATACATCTACACAGGGATTCCAGTGATTACTTTAGATGCACCACTGTATGCACTGGCCAAGTTTGTTCAGTGGAACTGGTCTCAGACACATGACGAGGACAAATATATAATTAAGTTCAGTGGTCTCCATATTGAAATGGATATGTGAAAAATATTCTGGGACTACTTGAAGGCCTCTGGGTGGACAACTGCACTGATCCAAGCAGGAACGCCTTCTATGAAACAGCTGACTCCTTACTCAAGGCATCACACCTCACCAGGACTAGACATGCCCACTAAGTGAGTGCTCTGACCCTGGCGAAACTCCAGCACGATGCCTCACACACACTATGACTGAAGGACCACACGATGAGAGGGCCAAATAAATATGGAGACAACGTATGATCAGCAAGAGCCCAACATTTCAGTATTGGGATACCATCCTCAAGATGGAAATACTTGGTCTGATTTTCGTGCGGGCCAACCGAGAACGAACGAGAGTTCGCCTTGTATGTGGAATCACTGAAGGCTTTTCCTTTGGTCATCAGGCTGGGCAAAGACAAGTCCACAGCCCTTCCCCTCTTCCACAGTTTCACAGGGTGTGATACAGCGACAGCATTCCATAGAAAGGGGAAGAAGTCAACATGGAAAGCCTGGAATTCCTAGTCTGATGTTACCCAGCCAGACATTCAACTACATCGCAGGAAACCCACACACCAAATTGGCAGTGGACTCTTAACACTTCCAATCGCTGGAGCGATTCACAATCGTTATCTATGACAAGACAAGCACTATGGAATCTATGAATGAGGTACGGAAAGAGTTGTTCTGCAAGAAGACCAAAATGATGGAGAACATTCCACTTACTCAGGAGGCTTTGCTACAACATTCGAGGCGCGTTGCCTACCAAGCTGGAATCTGGACGACATGTAAAGTGATCAAACAGCAAACTTGTACTCCAGAAGGGTGGGGATGGACATTCGAAACAGAGAGCAAGACCTGGCTTCCTGTGCGGAGCACACTACCGATGGCCTCCAAAGCGTGCAGTGAACTGGTGAAATGTGGGTACAAAAGCGTGAGTGGCTGTGGCGCAAGGTGTTCGTGCAAGAAGGCACACTGGAAATGCACTGAGCTTTGCAACTGCAAATGCGACATATAACCAAATGCGACACATAACCGAACTCGCAAAACGTTGAGCTAACAAAACAAGCTATTTTTTCTAAATTTTTAAGCGAGATCATTGAAAATATTTTGCTATCCCATTACTTTGTGGTAAATTCAATAATACAGATTTTTAACGAGCCAAACGGAAAATGAAGACTACGAACTAATAAAGTGTTAGAAACAAAGTCGGATCTCTTGTCTGGAATGTCCCTCGATTTTGCTAAGCTACATCACTGTACACTTTACTAGCTCAAACAAGTTGAAATTGAAGCAGTGTGACCATTTATTGACCTCTAATGACCCCAATATGGCTCGGAATTAAAGGCCGATAGTAGATTTGTGTTGAGCTTGCCAAAGTATATCTATATGCCGAATTACGTGAAAAGCAGAGCATTTAACTGAAAAAAACTGAATTTTTCAATGTTTTCTTCTATCTTTTTCTTCTAAGTGGCTGAAACAGGCTCCAGCAAGGTCACATGACTTGGTTCCAATAAATTTATTAAAAGTCATGATTGTCAAGAAAAAATGTGGTGCTTTTGTCCGGCATGTCCACATCATGTTGCTAAACTGCCTCACTATAAGGACGCGAATGAGCACAGAAAGAAGCGAGTAGACTCAATTTGGTTTAGGTTTAGCTATCAACGCCCGACTTGAGTCGCATGTCTGACACGTCACCCGTTCGCTCGCACGTTTTGACTCGCCAGGTGGGTTAAGCAACGGGAAATTTTTCGAACTTACTTAAGCTGTGTTTTTTCTGTACTCTACGATTGATTTGTATGTACACAAATGACTTAGTCAACTGTCTATGTTTTATTCAACCAATTTACCCACCATCATGTAAAAACAGTTAATTGCAAGTAAAAAGCCAACCCACTTTTGCAGTGTTACCTCTTCTCGAACATCTTCTTGTTTCCCGAAACTTGTAATGTGGTGCAAATATCCATCTGGTAGGAAACATATGCATTCATATAATACAAAGCATTCTGTAAGACTACTTACTCAAGACTACCAGTTCTGAAATAGTCCGTAATTTTCTACTTCATATATTTACAAACACACCTTGAATTCTTGCAATTTATTTTGCAGTCTAAAATGTTACATCAATTGCTGCAATGCTATTCTTCCATTTGTTACATAACACATTGACACATTGTGGTGACTAAAAAAATTGTCATCGAGTTCTGTTAATTACTTATTATTAATTATTTGTTTTGTAATGTTAAACACAATACGTGAAACCACATATTACAATATCGTTTTCAATTACGTAACTTCTCTGAACCTCAGGCCATTATTAATTAATGAAAATCAGGCCAATAAATTGTTTTTATGTCAGACTACATATTATCTAACAATGTTTAAAATTATATAAAATAAATAACTGATCATAATACCAATGTTTGCCCGATGTGATGTACTATTTACTATACTATATCTATCTTTCATATTATATGGGGGGCTACTTAAATATGTCTCAAACCATTTCGCATCATTTGTCTTACCAAATTTCCCAAAGCAGAACAAATACTAATTCAGACATTTATACTAACAATAACTTATATATATTATATACTTTATACATATATGTGCGTGCGTGTGTGTATAACACCATCTGCTCGCCTCCAGTTGTTTGTGTGTGGAAACTTTAACTCCAAGTTGGGAAAACGCACAAATGCAGGCGATAATGCAGGACTTGGCTCAGTTATAGGAGGTCACGGCATGGGTAGAAGAAATCATAATGGTGAGATGTTAATGGAGTTCTTCATTATGCGTGGCATCTTCGCATGCCACACAGCATTTCAACATGCCAGTCGCCACCGGACAACGTGTACAGGTTGGCTGCCCGATTGCACCGCTCCTGCTGACTCCAAACGAACGGTCGCAGTGTACAACCAGATCGATTTTGAGCTCTGCAAGCAGGAAGCTAAACTGCTACTACGCGACGCGCGCTCACATGGCGGCGCAAGCCTGAACTTTCACCACAAACCAGTAGTAGCTAGGTTCATGATGGATCGCATATGCCTATAACGAAACAAACCAAGACAACATAGAACACAACACTTATACGATGTGACTCATTTCGCGTCAGACGCATAGACGCAGCTTGCCTACAAAGAAGATCTCCGTCGCATAATTGCAGAACTACCGGCAACACAGGACCCGAACAAAATGCTTTTAGATGTCATGAAACAAGTTCAAGCAGCCGCCACAGAGGTGGTAGTAAAGATCGCAAACAGAAGCCAGGAACATCGCACACAGGACCCTACGGTAGACGAGCTATCCGCAAAAACAAAGGAAACTCCGTTTACGCATCGAAGCCTGCGGCCAGAGTAGAGACAGAATCCTAATGAGGATTGAACGAAATAAAATCCTGCGTCTCATCAACAAACGCATGCGTAACCTGGCCTGTCAGCGTGTTGACAAGCTTGCAAGTGAACACAGACGACTGCAAGAAAATGTGCAGAGCAGTTAGCGCCATCCGAGCCATCACCCTCCTCCTCCTCCTCTGTGTGTGCACGATTCAGCGGGGCATAATGTGGGCAGCGATCAGAGTAAGGCTGACACCATTCGGCACTGGTTTGAACAACAGTTCAAAGTTCCCACCGAAGGCCCACTAGCGTCACTGGAGAGCCAAGGCCATTGCTACAACCTGTGACATCGACAGAAGTGGAGAACGCGCTCAAATCGCAAAAGAGTGGCCGTGCGACTGGACCCAATGGGTTAAACAATGAGTTACTGAAGTACGCTGGAAACGCCATCTCGACAGCCATCTCGCACACCATCAACACAGTGTTTGAGAGGCACACTCCACTCGATGCGGTGGGCAAAGGCATCATGGTCGCATTACCGAAACCAAAGAAACAGCTTGGCACTTTGACCAACCTCAGACCTATTGTACTTCTCAACAGTATCCGCAAAATATTACCCACAGTGGTTCTCCGCATCCAAAACAAGGTCAACTTGTTCATCGGGCCGTACCAAAGCGGCTTCAAGTAGGGCCGCAGCTGTGCGGACATTGTATGGGCCCAGCGGATGCTAGTGTCTGTATTATTGGCAGGGCAATGGGATTTTCACAAGATGGGTATTGACATTTCCCGCGCTTTTGACACCATACAGCGCCGCAGAATAATAGACGCCCTCCATCTTTGCTGGCGGTAGCAATAACGATCTCCGACGTGCACGTCTCCTCCTCGCTGGGACACACCTGGTGGTTCGTGTGGGATCTGCGCAGTCAGCGTGGTTCGAGACGACACTCGGCTCTCCACAAGGCGACAGCTGTTTACGTGCTATATTGCTGCAGCACTGGCCGGTGTCAGTTGTGAGTTGTGTTATGGATCTAAGTTAGTTAACTATACAGTGCTGTTACCTAAGTTATGCACATCTGATCAAATTCACATTTTACCAGCTCCTAAATACATAAATATAGTTTATGTACTTGCGTTAATCATTGATGTTTCGTCATGAAAAAGCGGATAGTTGCAATAATTTGCAGACAATTCTGCCGCCGGTAAAGTGGACGCCATTGTTTGAACACGTGGATACATACTCGTTGCTCATTGGTCGAAAAATGTCCCGTTCCTTAACCCACCTGGCGAGTCAAAACGTGCCACCCGCTCGACTGCAGGATTACCTTGTCGATTATCTCCAACCAATCAGCGATCTAACAAACGTTGGGTTAGTGGAAATAATTGTTTGTGTTTTGCGCCGTTTTATGTTAAAATGACATATTATGTGAACAAAGTTTATATGGAGTTGAGGAAAGTGATGTGTAGTGTATGGGGCATGTTGACTCACTGGATATTTGTGTTTTAAACATGGAGGAACTCAGAATACAACTTGAAGTCAATCGAAAACCGACTCATATACTCATCATCATCATCGTCATCATTATTGTGCAGCCGCGGTGTCCCGTGGTTGGGCGAAGGCCTCAGCATGTCGTTTCCAGATCTGCCCGTCTTACACTATCCTCTGCCAGATGATGCCTTTCCAGTAGTCATCTAGTTCGTTTTTCCACCGTCTCGCCGGTCTTCCTGTAAATCGTTTCCATTCGTAAGATCTCCAGGTAATGATGCGCGATGTCCATCGGTTATCTCGTAGCCTACTGATGTGCCATGCTGATTTGTTCTATCACGTCTGTGACGCTTGTCTTCTCCCTTACCTAGATGTTTTTTCTCTCCCAATATGTGATGTTTAACATACTTCTTTTCATCTTTGTTTGTGCGGCTGCTGGCTTGTTCTTTGCCTGGTTGAGGAGGGTCCAAGTTTCTGCGCCGTATGTCATCGCTGGAAGTACGCATGAGTTGTAGACTTACCCCTTCAAGCAGGTTCCAAAGTTACCTTTGAAGATGTCGCGGTGTTTGGCGAATTAAAGCTATCCAGCCGGCCGTGATTCTTCTTTCAATCTCCTTATCTTGGTTTTTATCTCTGATGCTGTGATATATATACATATATATATAATACCAAATCTGAAATTAAACACTTTACAATTTAAGATGCGACAACACTAAAAACTTTAAAAATCATAAAAAGTAAAAAAACTATCCTCCAGCTCCAGATCATTAAAATAATGTTATAAAAACGTTGATTAGATATATTAAAGATGATGTTTTTTTTGTAAAGGAGCTTCTCGCCTGATTTGTAAGATACCTCAATACCCACTATTTTTGTAGATACGGGTACCTCAAACATAAGATGGAATAAATAGCAGACAAGTGAGCTGGTTTCCTGATTATTATGGTACTTGAACAAAAACTGTTTCATTAGACGTTTAAATTGAGTCTTATTCGGAGCACACGGTATGTTATTCGGCAATTAATTTCACGACTGTATACCTATGTAGTAAAAAGAAATCTGACCAAATGATTTAACATATGGCACCCACTGCATACACTTGAAATTCTTCCATTTTAAACAAAACTACATTTGGTTTCTCTGTTTTAAAAAGTAATTTTTTTTGATAGTTTGGCATTATTCTTCCTAAGAGAGACGTTAACTTTTTCACATCATTGAAGAAAAAAATTAGCAAATATGAAAAAGCATACAAAGTATATATGTATATAATATATTATATACATATATACTTTGTATGCTTTTTCATATTTGCTAATATATATATATATATATATATATAATGAACTTCCAATATTTTCTTTTTTTCGTTTAGCTAATACAATGTAGCACATAGACTACTTCAACCATTTTTGTAGCAAGCCATTTCATGGCATATTTGCAGTATTAACAGAAAATGTGTGTGTGTGTGTGTGTGTGTGTGTGTGTGTGTGTGTGTGTGTGTGTGTGTGTGTGTGTGTGTGTGTGTGTGTGTGTGTGTGTGTGTGTTGTGTGTTGTTGTAAAAGTATTGTTTGCATGCAACTGAATACTATACAAACAAAACGTCATGATCATATATGTTTATTAATATCATTATTACTATCTAGCTACACGAGCGCACTGATCTAACCCTAGCCTAGACTGGTACACTAATCTAACAACGGCAGCGGCCACCACTCTATATGCTAATTTACTGTCCATGTGGGTACTGCCTCGAATCCAAAGGTTGATGCTATGCATCGAGTCCAAATATACCCCTCCGCTGGGATCAGCTGGTGTATGTCATGACTATCTCGTGACATCCCTTTTTGTAATTTTTTATTATTTTGTTCACATTTAAGGATTCACGTTTCATTAATAAGCTGTCGTGGTGGCTTAATGTTGGTGGTTGTTGACCGGTCGGCTTGGCGATCGGTGCTCGAGGCACGGACTCTCCCTCGTCTGGCGTCAGGTCATCAGCAGCAGTCCCGAAGGGCGCCAACTCGTTGGTTGCCCTCAACTGCCGTCTGTTGCGCCGACATATATAACCGGCGACCTCGACGCTGTATAACCGCTGTCCCAACGTCCTTCTACAAACACCCAAACTCCAAGTGTTGTGTCCAGGAAGTTCCATGCGGACTGCCTGTCCGACTATAAGTTCGTCTCAGCGGCTTTGAGTGCATGTCGTAATGCCGTCGGTAATTTCGCTTTCGTTGTTCGGTGGCAAGGCTATACTTTCTTCCTTGAATTTCCGGTACCAACAGACTGTTTCTTGTCGGCAACAGTGTCTTGGTCCGGCGATACATCAAACGTTGCACGGGCGAACTTCCCAAGCCTTCTGTTGGTGTTTTGCGCCATTCCAGAAGAGCCTTCAGTGGATCGCTTCTATCCAGTTTGGCCTTCTTGGGCAAAGCTTTAGCCGTTTTCACAGCGTTCTCCGCTTTCCCATTATTTTGCGGGTAGTGCGGGCTTGATGTTCTGTGCTCAAAGCCCCACCCACGAGCAAATTTCGCAAATTCCTGTGATCGATATTGTGAAGCGTTATCACTGATCAAAATTGAAGAAGGAACCCCGTGACGCGCGAAGTGTGGCCGTAGAGCGTTAATATCAGCCTGTGTCGTGGTCTTCTTCAGCTCATTGATCTCGAAGAAATTACTGTAGCAGATCAAAAACGTTCATTTTTGTATATCCAAAGTGTATTTTTACCTGGTAGAGGCTTTCTTCTAACGTCTCACGTTGACTATGCCGGATTCTTCGGTTGGGTTCCTTGTCTACAATTTTAGAAAACGTACCACGGATGTATGGATCACCAAAAATCCACAAGGAGAGGGTGCCACTCAGACCAATTGTCGACTACACACAGACAATAGCGTACAGAGTATCCAGGGAATTAGTCGACATACTACAACCACTTATTGGAAAAACGGAACACCACACAGAAAATTCACAAGAATTGGTGAAAGAAATTACAAAGCTGAGAATGGAAGAAGGAGAATCATTTGTGTCATATGACGTTGTGTCGTTGTTCATGACGACTCGATCAAAAAAGCGTGTGAAATCATCAGAAAAACTCTAGAAAATAACAAGATACTAAAGAAGAGAACCAACCTAAAAGTAGACAACATTATGGAGTTGTTGAAATTTGTCTTGGGGACTACGTACTTTAGATTTGGAGGAGAAATTTACCAACAGAAGTTTGGAGTAGCCATGGGCAGTCCGGTATCCCCCATTGTTGTGAATTTGTACATAGAGGACTTGGAGCAGAAAATCATAGCCACAGCACCAGACGATTGCCAACCGAGAAACTGGAAGAGATATGTGGACGATGTAATTTGCCTGGTACACACAAGAAAGGCAAAGAAATTACAACAACACATGAACACGGTAGACTCCGTTTTCAAGAAAGAAGACGAAGAGAACAACAGCATGCCCTTATTGGATGCAAAGTTCACCAGAAAGGAAGATGGCAGTGTGAAGTCCACAGTGTACAGGAAGAAGACGCACACTGACCAATACCCGAACTTTGCGTCCCACCACCCCAAACATCAGAAGTTAGGAGTTGTCAGAACCCCTCTGAACAGGTGTGAGACGATAACTTCAGAGGAGAGGGACAAGAAGGAAGAGGTGGAACACTTGAGGGGAACTCTACGTGTATGTGGCTATCCATACTGGGCCTGTCGCCCTTGAAGATCAGGCCATCTTTAACTAACAGTTCGTCTTTTAACTGCAAGTACAGCTTTAGTACTTCATTGGCTGTACTCACGGCTGGCCACCTTGTCTTGATGGCCTTCTCGAGCTTACGCAACACTGCTTCGTCCTTGGTGGCGTGTGCAGCTCGATCAGTTTATGTTCAGGCAGCATGATGTTGTCACTGAACATATTCTCTTCCGAGTCGTCAGCTTTATTGACATCGGAACGAGTATCTCGTTTGGTTTCAGTGTTGTACGCTGGGCTCAACGTATCGGCCACATACATTTCCGAACTACGTCCCGTCCGTAGATGTAGTCGCTAAACCGCTCACACACGAACACTTTCGCAACAGTTCTTTCTCGATCTGCGCGTAATTTTGTTCGGTGTCCGTCTTGGCTTTGCTTGCGTAACATATCGGCTGGCCATCCTGCAGGCCCTTCTGCGATGCGTCTGCTTGGATTGTTACGTCGTTATTTATGTCGTAGTAAAGCAGCACTGGGGCGTTACTGAGCTTGTCGTGTATTAATTTTGCATGCATCGCGTTGGTGTGCGACTCGTTCCATGTGAACTCGTTTTCTTTGTGAGTTCACGCAGCGAAGGTGTGAGGTCGGTCAATCCCTTCATGCAAACTTGCCTAGGTACTGTACGATGTTTCGACGTCGGTGGGCTTTGGCATGTAGAGTACGGCCGCGACTTTCTTCGGGTCAGGCTTTATGCCCTCGTCTGTCAGCAGACATCCCATGAAGGTAACTTCATGTAACTTGTAGCGTACTATATCCGCGTTGAGAACTAGGTTTTTCTCACATCTCTCGAGAAATGCGTGTAAGTTGACGTCATGTTCGGCGTCGTCTTTCCCCGTAATGGGGAAATCGTCCGCGATTACCTCGGTGCCCTCCAATCCTTCGATGGTCTCATGCATATTCCTCTGCCACACTTCCGGTGCGCTGCAAATGCCACACGTAGCATCTGTAGCATCCAAATGGCGTGTTGAATGTTGTGAGTCGGCTTCCTTCCTCATCTAATTATACCTTGAATAGTTATGAGGATATTGATAAATATACTTTCTTCAAACTGAAAGAAGGCAGTATAACCAAAGGGCACAATGCAGCATTGGTCAAGGAACAGTGTAGGTTGGATATGAGAAAGTATTCATTCTCTCAGAGGACAATAAATGAATAGAATACATTATCTGATGATTGTGTTAATGCTAGCAGTGTGAATATGTTCAAAAATAAAATTGACAGCTATCTGACGAGGGCGGGTTATACGTAGATGGACAATTGTTGGACTGTCGATAAGCCAAAGGCTTCCTTGTCCGCAAGCCGTCTGGAGCTTATACTATATATATCTGGACGGCAATCTTTAAATCTACCTGCCAGAACCCGTGTCTTGCGTCCACAACAGTGAAGACACGCGCACCGCTGAGTCAATGGCAATCTCTTCTATCGTTTGCATTTGATAATGCTCTCGCTTGATGGCTCTATTTAGATCCCGTGGATCCATTCAGATGCGCCGTTTCCCTGGCTTCGATACGAGCAGCAAGCTGGAAACCCAATCTGTAGGTTCACTGACTGGCGCAATGATGTCATCGTTGACCATTCTAACGCAGCTCATGTTTCAGCTTGTCTCTTAATTCCACTGGTACTCGTCGAGTGGCGTGCACTACAGGATTAACGTCTCTGTCAATCTCGATGTGGTATTGGCCTGGTAATTGTCCAAGTCCCTGGAAAACATCTGCATATTGGTACTGTACGTATGTCGGTTTTGTCAAAGTAAGGCGCCTTCGCTGCCTGCTTTGCGTCAACTGTGTTTACGCTCGGAGGCTGCGGCGAGTCTTCAAACGGTCGAATAGTGTCCACATCAATCCACTTGAGCGCACCGATGCCATCGCGTGCCTGGCGGCTTAGCAGTGGTTGATAGTGTCTACCGCTCATCACTTTGAAGTGCAGATTGTGATTACGGCCGTTTCTGTGGACTTGGAGTTGGAGTGATGTGATCGCCGTCACTTTAACTTACTTTCCTCTACACACAGTAAAGGCGGCGATACACGGGACGATTGTCTCGGATGAAACCGTCCGATTACCACGTAAACGATAAAATCGTATCGTGTAGCAGTCCGGCCAATTCAATCGCATCCGAGTCACTCGCACGAAATTTTTTTTACAGCAGGTTCTATTTTTCATACGATTCCATCGGACGTTCGGTGATATTGACCAATCAGAGAGCAGCAACAAAGTTGAACTTCGACCTCCTTCAATAAAATGGTCGCCGATGACTTCGGTAAAAACCTCACCTTAAATATTTGTTGAGCCATATCATGAAATAGTCGCCTTGGAACGCGGCGAACCCAATTTACAATGACAGAAGCAACGGTTACGGGTTGTCTGAAAGTTCTCGAAGATAACGACTAATGACGCAAGTTTAAAAAAATGGAAGATTATGACACAGAACTTCTGTCACTGTCAGAATTGTCAACGACAACGGCAACGCCAACGGACGGTGAACAGACTGGGTCAGAAATTACAGCATGTCAGAAGTAAGTAGCGACGGCGACGTCCTGATATTTGGATTATCAATTAATTGCAATTAAATTAAAACGCGGTAATCTTTTACTTAACTGGCCTATATTATTAGGACCTTATGAAAACGGTTTTACCTATTTTTTTTATATGGATGTGTTCGTAATTTAATTCTTAATCACTTCCGGTACAAAGAGGTCAGATATTAAATTTTTAATTGTCTTTTAGAGCAATTTAATCCCGTCGAGTCGATGTAAACCCGGTGCCATACCGGGGCACATACATGCGAATTGAGAGCAACCCGGGGGGCATCAAAACCGCAAAGGCGACTTTCTTGCGATTTTGCGGACATGTCCCCGACCTCAAATCATATCAGATAAACATTAATTTTTAATTGATTTTTGTTTTTAGAAATGGTTAAATCTTATTTGTAATGTTTCTTATGGGAATTTACTTCATCGCACGTCTTGCGAAAGTCTGCGAAAAAGCGGAGAGAATGAATATTTTGTTTATTTAACCATTTATAAAAACAAAAATCATAATTTAAAATGTTTATCTAATATGATTTGAGGTCGGGGATACGTCCGCAAAATCGCAAGAAAGTCGCCTTTGCGGTTTTGATGCCCCCGGGATGTTCTCAATTCGCATGTATGTGCCCCGGTATGGCACCGGGTTTACATCGACTCGACGGGATTAAATTGCTCAAAAAGACAATTAAATTTTTTATATCTGACCTCTTTGTACCGGAAGTGATTAAGAATTAAATTACGAACACATACATATCAAAAAAGGAGGTAAAACCGTTTTCATAAGGTCCTAATAATATAGGCCAGTTAAGTAAAAGATTACCTTAAAACGCTATATAGTTATATTGATAAGTGTCAACGTAACGTGAAATGTGCATTTTTATTCCGCAAAGCAGTGCTCGTCTGAAATACATTAATTTCATAACATTGACGATTTACATTGAGTGATAGACACATTGTCTTCTTGTCATTTTTTTCTTTCGTTAGCCAGCTTCGGTGAAAGCTTACGTTGAATTGGCAGCTACAATTTCTAATAATAAACCTGGTTTGCATGTCACCATCCAGTACAAACGTTGATTCCAGAAAAACGACACTATATCAAGATGCCACGGAATTTCGCGACGTACGAATTTTTGGAACTAGTAAATTTTCATATTTCACTTGTTCTCTTTCACGCGTAGAATGGAAACACTTATACTATTTACTGGTTGAGTTAGCATTTCTGTTACCAGTGTGAGAATGTTTATAAACAAATATTGACATCTAGGCCGTGGCTGGTACTAGAAAAGGGTTGGGCAGATCGATGACACATTGTTGAAAATTATGCCTGTGGCTGTGCCTATGGTGTCCTTGTATCTGGATCTTCACTCTTGTTGACATGTTGATATAGATGACAATCTTGTAATATTTTGTTAAAACAACATTCAACAATTTGTTTGCACTTAACCACTGATTTAATTGCTAAATTGGGGTTAGGGTTATTGTTAAGTTATTTTTTTAAAGGCACAACATTGTGTGATTTGTGATTAGATCCACATAAATGTGTATATCTGTTTAATAAAAAATGTGTAGTGAACACACAAGTGATTTTGTTTGCCATCTTGTTTTCAGAAAAGGTGAACATGACCAAGATTACAATCAACATCATGCAGTATATTTTGCATGAAGACTTTGTGTCATCGATTCAAGCCACAAGGATTGATTTTGGTGTTATTTATGTATTGTTGCTAATTTAAAATATATTATTTTGAGATGCTATGTTAAAAATTAAATAATGTAACATTATTTATGAAGCTGTGGATTATGTATGTTTCTGTAGACGTTTCTAGAATTAACATGACTTTGTAATACTAAGCTGTTATTGTATGACTTCTCGTGATAAGGAACACACTGGAACTTTTATGTACGTATATAAAATGTTCCTCGTGTCAATGATTGTACTTTATAGTTCAAGTCAGAGTGTGTGTTTCACAGTGGTTCCTCTTAACTAAGCGGATGTTCGTTATATTAGGCATCCTTACAGTTATGGTGGAAGTCCATTGCTCCTACCACTTTGGTGCAGACTACCTGGTAATGTGTTGAAGGATGAATGAAAGTGTCGGTTCATGTATAAAACTGGATCAGTCCCTGTGATACTTCATTCTGTGATATGTTGTGCATCAAGGGGAATTTTTCTCGTTTATTATTTGCCATTTACATTAATGTTTTATTTCACATTTTCAAATATTGTAACTATGTTTTACACATTAATGCTAAATGCTTTGTGTATTAAACTATTTGATTTACTACTATTAACTACACTTTGTGTAGGAATAGTCTTCGTGTGCCCAGTAATTGCAATGTGGCCACATAAATAGTTTGGGACTGTCCTAGGAAAACCATAATTGAAAGGAGGCTGTGTTACCGAGGTGACCATAAAGAGAGGTTTGCATTGTATTACCCCATATTGAAATACAATAACAAATATAATTTGGTAATCAAACTGTAACCCTCCTGAGACACTTATTCCTGAGAGAAATAGATATGATGTGCCTCTTTGTTGCTGTGGTGTCCTACACCTAATATTGTAAAGTATTATGTAATAAAATATGTGATGCACCATAGTGTTATCTTATTAGTTTGTACTACAGTTGGACAAATAGAAATTCAATGCATTAATAATAAACCAACATCAAATATATATATACGTATTGTTCAAAGAAATTAAAAAATTGTCATCTACATGTGGACCAGCATTTCCGAATATAATCATACATACATGTATATATACATATGTGGTCGATTCTCTTTACTTTGTAAAATCACTTGCTTGCATTGTTCCCAGCTTTTGCTACCAAAAAATAGTATGTATGACAAATCAAAATAATAATTATGCCATTAAGTGATGTTACAGCATCGCCCCAAGAAGTTACACAAAATATAAAACCAGCCACTACCCCTACCACCGCACTAGCCCGATCGCTGACGGAATATGGCCGATCGTAACGTGTGTTTATTTGTACGATTCAATCGGACCGATTGACTCGGCCGAGTCACTCGTACAAGTCAATCGGTGCGATTGTCTCGTAACGTGTATCGCCGCTTTTAGTTTATCTTGGACTCTCTCGTCCAGAACACTCGACACTAGATGATCACGGTAAATGTCATCCGTCGTGATTACATCAAACGCACAGTTTGTTCTGATCCTACGCAGTTCGTTGTACCATGTCATAACATCTTCACCGGCCCGCTGTTTCCGTGAATGAAATGTATGTCGCTCATACGGCACATTGACCCTGGGCGTACAGTAATTCTTGTACATTTGTATAACTGGCGCTACTTTGTATCGATCCTTATCATCAGTCCACGGGTGATTTTGCCAGATGTCCTTCGCGTCTTGGCTGATCACTGACAACAACGTACTCACTCGTTTCCGTTATGTCTTTTCGTCCAGGTTTGTGGCGACTTCATATTCGATCCAGGTGCGTTTCCATTGACGCCAAGAATTCGCGGCAGTTATTGGGTAGATTTGCAGCGGTGGTATACTTACCTGACATGACCCCTCATTTAACGGAGTCTAGCTGATCTGTTAACAGGCAATGTTGACACAATCCCGCTGAGCTAGTAATTCAGCAATACACGAACGCACTGATCTATCTAACCCTAGCCTAGACTAGTTCACCACTCTAAACAACGGCAACGCCCACCACTCTATATGCTAATTTACTGTCCATGTGGGTACTGCCTCGAGTCCAAAGGTTGATGCTATGCATCGAGTCCAAATATACCCCTCCCGCTGGGATCAACTGGGGTTTCTCATGACAATCTCGTGACACACGTCCAGTGGATCTATCAAGTCTCTGCACTTGCTATGTAGTTTTGTGACGGGCTGCATGGGCGAATACGGTATTGCAGAAAAACTGGCCGTGAGTTTCCAAGAAGTCAGCCAGCGCCATACTGTTGATGTTGCGACGACCACGACCCACATAGCAAGACCATGTTGGCCCAACGTTGCCCCAACTAGGGTACCGTTGGCATAACGTGGGCGTTGGGGGAACATCGTTGGGCCAACGTTGTACGTGTAATCAACACAATTTTCAAGTGAACCGAGTGTAACTTACCGACGTTAGTCCCACGTTGGTTCAATGGCAGACATATTACACGTAATTATATATTTATATATTCGGGTATAACAATATATATACTAACGTTGGACCAACATTGGTCAACCACCCTGAGCCAACGTTGGGCCAATGTTGGGCCAACCACCTATGGAGATGTTAGGCCAACGTTGGGCCAACATTGGAGATATTGTGCCAATATTACCAACATTTTCCATTTTCCACAAACGAACCAAGTACACACCAGACATGGGGCAATTATCTTAAAAAGTTAATTAATTAAATTACAATTAACCTTGAACTATTTGTCATGATTTAAATAGAAGATTTTTTCTAATTTAATATCAAAACATCTGACAGACATTAAAATATGGGGAACGATGACAAGAGAACACACACACACACACACACACACACACACACACACACACACACACACACACACACACACACACACACACACACACACACACACACACACACAATATATAATTTATATATCGTATGAAATACACGGATTCACGGTTCCGACACCATCTTGACTATCTCAATTAAATAACCTCATACATTTATCCAGTCAATTAAATTAAACTAATGCCTTTTTAGTAAAAATATATTTACACTGTCAAATATTATCAATATTACACTGTCACAGAGGTAAACTATTTGTCATGATTTAAATAGAAGATTTTTTCTAATTTAATATCAACACATCTGACAGACATTAAAATATGGGGAACGATGACAAGAGAACACACACACACACACACACACACACACACACACACACACATAATATAATTTATATATCATATATATATATACACACACACATATTATTATAGACACACCCAACCACATATGCCACTGCATGGTGACATACCACTACATTTGATTTGATGTCGTGGTCATTGTATGTTATAATTATAATATATAGACGTATAATATATATATATACACTAACATATATGATTGATATGTATATATTTATTCATTCGTTTTAGGTTCATAGGTATTCCTTATAACTGCAGATCACCGACACTGTGCACACCATTTCGAAATATGTCAATGTTGAAATCCAGAGTATCTATTTAAATAATAATGTACTTCTGACGTAACTGAAATCCTGAGATGTTACCCAGTGAGTTATGCAAATTATTATTGAATGACTTTCCCCTACCCAAACATTTCCCAAGTTTGTGGCCACTAGTATGCTTAGAATGACTTCTTCCTTATTAGTTGTCTCCTGCCCTGTGCCTAATCTCTGATTGCAGAGGTTCGTTTGTTGAGCTTAAAAGCTCCCGTGCTGACATCAAATGAGTGCTGGGGCTATCCCCAAGTGGGTAACCCAGGAGGGTGCTTTTCACCAGTGGAGTAAACTAGTGGATGGGATAATTACCCTAACAAATTGGGCAGTATATTGTTTCAGCCGTCTGCTTGGCAGCTGTTGGTCTATGGTTATATGGTTAGAATTTTCAGAAGTCCTCAGATCAAGCTCTATCTTTGATGATTTGAGACTGCTCCTGACTTTGGTGTGTGGATGGATTAAAGGATCATTGGATTAACAATTTGCAGCTTCTACAGGTGATTGTAATTTATTCTCCAGTGACTTCTTATTAAGACTATATCAGAACTGAGGTTTGTGTAAAACAGTAAATAATATACCATAAAGACCATCTTTTGCCTAATCTGTATTGTATTTGATGAATATTTATAAGCACTATTTTAGCTTTTGATTACCAAAGCAATACTTATGTATCAGCATGTAAATTGCTTCCAGACTCGGTTACATTCATAGTTTTGAAAATATGGTATATTATTTTTCCGAGTCCTATGTTGCTTTGAATGGAGCTTTCGACGTCTTCATCAGCGTTGGTCTGCGCCACTCTCGGTCGTCATGTGACTGTGTTTTGGTAACTGTCACAAGACAATATATGAGATAGGATGTCCGGACTGTCAGATCTATGTACGTGAAATGTATCGTGGTACTGAGTATTGTGGTCGACTAGGCTAGAATTGAAAACACGATGTTGATCGGTTCCACTTCCGTTCGCACGGGCAAGCTAAACTGCATAGCGTTCAGTTACAGTATCAGCGATACACCACATTCCTCCAATTATGAAGAACACTTATGACATAGGCGGGCAGCGCACGGCGTACACCCTAATTATAGATCAAGCCTGATCGGCGGCTTAATCACTCTAGCAGATCGTCGGGGATTGGAGATTGGAGACGACGATTGTGGTGTGGAGATGATTGGAGACGACGATTGGGGTTTGGAGACGATTGGGGTCGACGGTGGTTGTCGACTCTCGGGTTCGGACAGGGGAACGTCGATGGGTGGCGCTGTCGGCGGAACAACGCTCACAGCGCTCGGATCGGGTGGCGGGAACGTCTCGTTGACGTTCTCGTCGTGGCGTCTCCAGATGCGTCCGTCCGTCATGCTGACGATGAACGAGACCGGTCCGGTGCGATCAGTGAGAACTCCCGGCAGCCACTTCGGTTTGCCAGCGAAGTTCATTGCCCAAACCGCGTCGCCTGCGTAGAATGCGGTTTCTGACGTATCCGTGGACGTGCGGTAGTCACGTGCCTGTTCCTGGTGACAAAGCACTCGGTTTTCTCGCTGCGGTAGTAACAGGTCGAGTTTTATGCGCGGCAACTTTGAGTTGAGCATCTGAGCCGGCGACTCGCCCGTTGTGGATTGCGGCGTCACTCGGTAGCGCGCCAGATAGTTGTAGAGTCGTGTCTCGAGGTCTGGACCGCTGGTCTTCCTCAAGCCCTGTTTGACGACAGTCTGTACCGCCCTCTCAGCGAGGCCGTTGGTCGCTGGGTGAAACGGCGCACTGCAGATGTGTTTAATGCCGTTACTACGACAGTACGCTCGGAACTCCTGGCTCGTAAAAGCGGTGCCACTGTCGGAGACTATAGTGCACGGGAGACCATGCGTGGCGAACGTTTGACGTAGACTGCGTATTGTCGCCGTAGACGTTGCAGACGACATGACGTGCGCGTCGATATACTTTGAGTGTGCGTCTACGATCATGAGAATCATGTTGCCCTCAAACGGTCCCGCGTAGTCGATGTGCAGTCTGTACCAGGCCTTGCCAGGCCATTCCCACGGATGTAAGACTGCTTTCGCCGGCAGTTTACTGTGCTCCTGGCATGTTCCGCAACTGCGTACTTTGTTCTCGATTTCGGCGTCCAGTCCCGGCCACCAGACATAGCTGTGAGCCAGTGATTTCATACGCACTATGCCCGGATGGCACCCGTGTAGTTCCTCTAGTATGCGTTCGCGCCCTGGCGTAGGTATGATTACGCGCGAACCCCACAGCAGACAGCCCTGCTGTATGGTTAGTTCGTTACGCCGTCTGGAGTAAGCGTCCTCGACGTCATCAGTGTTTGACGGCCATCCCTGCCGCACGTACCCCGCCACTTCAGACAGGATAGGGTCGCGCGAGGTCCACTGCGCGATCTTAGCAGCGGTGATCGGTGTGTCGTCGACGATCGACAACGAGAGTATCACCTCAGCCGGTACAGGGATGGACGATGGCTCAGTAGGCAAAGGTAGTCTGCTTAGACCGTCTGCATTGCCGTTCTGAACCCCAGGTTTGTAGTGTAGTGTGTACTGATAGTTCGACAGCGTCAACGCCCAGTAGTGGCCTGTGATATGTTTGTATCTCAAAGTTCCGGCCGTAGACGTAGCGGTGGAACTTGGTTACGCCAAACACGACGGCCAGGCCCTCACGTTCAACTTGCGCGTAATTCTTCTCTGCCGTGTCGAGCGAACGTGACGCGAATGCCACAGGCCTGTCTGTGCCGTTTGCCATGCGATGAGAGAGCACGGCGCCGATGCCGTATGGAGACGCGTCGCAACTCAACAGCAGTGGAAGACTCGGGTCGTAATGAACCAGAACTTGCGACGATTGCAACAACGCGTTTGACTGTTCAAACGCACGTTTTTGAGGCGACCCCCAGTGCCAGGAAGTGCCTTTCTGCAACAGCTGATGTAGCGGCGCTAGCACAGCGCTCAGGTTTTTCAGAAACTTGTGATAATAGTTCACCATGCCCAAGTAGCTTCGCAATTCTGACACTGCTTGTAGTTTCTCTGTAGTAGGATGGATGCCCTCGGCGTCTAAACGATGCCCCAGGTACACACACACGAGGCCTGCATGAACGCGCATTTCTCTAGCCGTAGCCGCAAACCTGCTGTTTATTGTCGGCTCAGCACAGTGACTAGATTCGTCTTAGCCTCCTCGTACGTGTGACCAGACACCAAGATGTCGTCAAGGTACACTGCTACCATCGGTATATTCTGCACTAGTTGCTCCATCTCCCGCTGAAAGATGCCGGGAACGGATGCTACGTCATAGCATAGGCGTGTATATGCAAATAGTCCCTACAGCGTAGTGATAGTAGTGAGCTTCTGTGAGTCGGCACTGAGGACGACCTGTTGATAGGCGTTGCTCAAGTCTAGCTTAGAATAAGCCAGGCCCCCTGACAGTTTAGCGTACAAGTCCTCAATGTTAGGGATCGGGAATTTGTCAATCTTAGCAGCTTTATTGACAGTGAGCTTATAGTCCCCGCAAATGCGTACCTCGCCATTAGCTTTTAGAACGGGTACGATTGGTGCCGCCCATTCAGAGTGCTCAACTGGTACCAGCACCCCCTCTGCCTGTAATCTATCGAGTTCGCTATCGACTTTGCCCCTCAATGTCAGTGGAACAGTGCGTGGTTTGAAGCAGCGTGGCATAGCTTCGCTATCTATGTACAGCTTTGCCTCAACCCCCTTTAGTTTGCCCAGACCTTCACTAAAGAGTTCTGGAAACATGCGCGCGAAATCAACATTTTCCTCTACCCGATGAACTGTAGACCAGTCCAACTTGAGATGCTCCAACCAGTCTCTGCCGAGCAAGTTGGGAACATCGCCGTCGATCACCAGGCAAGACAACCGGTGTGTCTCGTCTCGGTGAGGCACGTCGACCGTCACGCGCCCTGCCGGCTGAATGAGCTTACCGGCGTAGGTGCGTAGCGTAGGTAGATTGTCGGTGCCTAGCGGTAGCGACTGCGTGTCGCGACGTAGGCTTTCGAGTTGTCGCAGACTGATGATGCTCGTAGCTGCGCCGGTGTCGATTTCCATCTGGGCTACAACATCATTTAGCATGGCAGCATACATGTATGGTTTTACAGTAGCATTCTTTGTTTGCAAAGTGTTCAAATCGAGAATGTCGTCGCGGTCGCACGATACATGCTGTATCGCCGTTGACAGTTCAGGTTCGATCGCAGTGACGTGTTGAACTTGCGACTTCGAACGACAAACACTCGCGAAGTGAATTTCACGCTGACACAGATGACAGCGTTGGCCCCATGCCGGGCACTGGAGTTGACGTTTGACATGTGGCGCCGCCCCACAGCCATTGCAGAGACTATGGTGTGAACTTGCTCGCCAGTTGTCAGCACCATCGTTCCAGGTAGCAGCAGCTGCGTTTGGTTTCGCCTGCTGGTGTGATCGACTCCGCCAGGTGGAAGCACCTCGCGATTGCGTAGCCGATTTTGTGACTGACAACTTGTTGACAATCGAGCGATCGGTGACATTGCCAGCGCTATTGCCTGTCATCGACGCGTGGTTGTTAGCCATAGCCTGGCCCTGAGCATTCGTAGCTTCTAGCGTACGCCCAAATTTCAACAGTTCAGACAATGTGATGTGTGCGTCACTCAGTCCCTTATCGCGGACTTTGCCGAGTTGACAGCGTTGAATAATTTGTGAGAGAAATTCCCTGTCTAGGTCGTTGAAGTTACAGTTTTTAGCGAGTTACCTTAGTCGTACGTGGAACTGATCCAGACTCTCGCTGCCTAGTTGCGCCGCCTGGCGGAACACGTAAACCTCGTACTCGATATTTCTTTGCGGAGCGAAATAGGCCGTAAGTATGTGTTTAGTGTTCTCCAGAGACGTGTCATCCACAATGCCTAGTGATTCTGCCAGTTCAAACACTTCCTCACCCACGTAGTGTAAGAGGATAGCCTTCATTCGTCGTTCATCAGTAATGTCCTTCGGCTTCGCGACTGTATAGTTCGTGAAGCGTTTCAGCCAACGCTCCCATCTCGACGCTGCAGAGTCTGCTGGTTCCGCTGCAAACGCTGGCAGACCTTCTTGATCCATCCTAGCCGTGGATGCGTAGTTCGAATTTCTCGTCGCATATTGAAATGTATCGTGGTACCGAGTATTGTGGTAGACTAGGCTAGAATTGAAAACACGATGTTGATCGGTTCCATTTTATTTCAATAACAAACCCAACGGGGTTTTCACTTCCGTTCGCACGGGCAAGCTAAACTGCATAGCGTTCAATTACAGTATCAGCGATATACCACAGTACGCGATACCAGCAGAGCACTATAGGAGCCCGTCTCATAGAACACAGAAACACCAGGGGCCCACTCACAGCAGTAGGTGAACACATAGTGAATGGAGGCCACAACATTTCGGCTAAATACGCAAAGGTACTCTCTACAGAAAACAACTTCTGGAGAAGAAAAATCAGCGAGGCGATATAAATCAGAGAGAAGCGACCAGAAATCAACAGG
Source organism: Escarpia spicata (assembly GCA_963995525.1). NCBI lineage: Eukaryota > Metazoa > Annelida > Polychaeta > Sabellida > Siboglinidae > Escarpia > Escarpia spicata. Next base: position 7,961,228 of record OZ023211.1, read on the forward strand.
GATTCCGGATACAACCTTCCCGCGATCTTCCTGGAAGTGTTGTCTTGTGACAGTTACGAACACAGTCACATGACAATCGAGAGTGGCGCAGACCAACGCTGATGAAGACGTCGTGAAGACGTCGAAAGCTCCGTTCAGAGGAACATACGACTCGGAAAGGTAACTTATCACATTTTCAAAACAATACTTAAAGGTGCACAATCACTTCAATTTATTGCTCCTGACGTGTCAGACTAATTTCACGAAACGTAATCGTATCAGGTATTCATTATTGATACACTGGTTCATTTGTACGTATGCTTTACTTCGTTTTAGTGAAATTAACAGACAAACAATAAAATGATTTTCGGTCAGTCCTAACCGAATATCAAGACACATATCTGAACTTGGATGTGGTCTGAGATAGAATTCTCGTGTAATAGTCACGTGAACGGGAATATGCGGCGACATCGGCCTTTGACCCCACCGTGCGGTGCCTGGATTCATTCAGCATTGCGTATTTACGAGTCGCCATCCATTTTTCGTATACAAGTCGTAGCTCGATAGTTTTATCTGCAATGAAGGGACGCCCACGGATATATGTCACCGACTCGGCTAAAAAGAGGGTGAGAGCGGAAAGGCAAAGAGCGTATCCGCGTACAAAGGTGTATATTGGAAAGGTCATGGATTTGTGGAACCAAACGAAAGAAACGGCTGGCGTGAAAAGTGATTCAGCATTCGCCAAGGTTCTTCTGGACAGGTTAGTAATGTTTAATTTATCAGCATCAGTAACACGTATTTGGGCGTATGAGGGTATATGGAGATTATGTTGCTTGAGTCAAATTGGTTTTCTACTTTTAACCAACGAAAGGTAGTCGTCGAGTTGATATAGCCAATTAATATAGTATTATCGCCCACATCGGTGCAGGCCCATACCTGCGGGCCCATGGTATGGGCATGAGTATGAGGCTATGTATGTATGGCTATGCCTATACTATAGGCGGCCTACCTCACCTAGCAGGGACGTACGTGACAGCGACATGCTAGCAGGCATGGGACAATTAACTTTGGAATAAAATTAATGAAATTACAATAAATCATGATATATTTCAATGATCAAGTTATATGTTTACAATTTATATTTTGATCAAATTAAGAAGGACCTTTCCGACTGAAAACATAATTGCCTGGATCTAACTATAAGTACGTGCTTTATTGGATGTCAGTTGAGTCACTGGCTGCTTGTAGTGTGCACTTTGATCAGCAAAGCAAGTTACATTTACTGACAGCAGATCAGTGACAATCACCTCAGGAATCACATAATACCCAGTAAAACACAGCTAGTCTAAAGCCCTGCGTGGGGCGGGTTTTCGGGCTTGATTTTTGTTGTTGTTGCGGTGCGGGTTAAGTTTTAATTTGTGCGGGTCAGGTCACTGCGGGCTAGTAATTTCTACATGCGGGTTACTGCAGGCTGATTTTTGTAACTCATTAATGGTCACCAGTTACTCAAAGGTGGGACATTCTTTGAGCTAGTTAATTGGGGATTACCTGATTGCCCTTTTGTTTGTGTTTAAACAGTGTTATGTTAACATGTGCTGGCCTGCCTTCCACTTCAGTCAGGTGTGATTAGTGGCTTCTTCCAGGTGGAAGTATCAGTTCAGGCCATCAATCTGTTAAGTAATTAAGGCTGTAATTAAGCCACCAGGATGTCCATAAAGAGCAGTTACCCCACCAATTAGACAGGAAATGCCTTTGATGTGTGGAGACTGGAGACCATGCCACTTGGCACTGCTGACAGTGCTAACTGCTAAGAACAAGAACTGTCAGTCTGCCTCTGTAGAAGTAAGATGGCTCAAGTCAAACTGCCTTCTACACTAGTATAATCCGGTGCCAGTAGCCTGGTCCAGAGGGGATTTTGAAAATATAAATTGCAACTTCTAATATCTGCAAATTGCAACACTGCCTTTGTGCACCAGACTCAACCTTTGAACAACTCATGTTTATGCAGTACAATGGCAAATAGATTATAAGATCATAGGATGCCACTGAAATTAATGCCAGCGGTGTAAATTTCATTGTTCTTCATAACAAAATGATCAACTACCATTGCATATTCACTTGTGCTGAGTTATATCAATTAATTAATTAATAATTTTAAAATACGTTAAAATTGTACTCGTACCTTTACTTTGTCCCAGGTCTGCTTATCATCTTCAGGTATTTACATTATAATGACAATGGTTCTATTTGTCTTAAAGATGGAATTCCAAGTACGACATGGTTGTCACCCATCACCGTGCATTTATTAATATTGTAAACAACAACGATTAATAAAGATGATATATTTTTAATGATTCCATGTCATCTGTTGTGGGCTGCGGGGCGGGTGCGGGCTGACTTTTGACTAATTACTGCGGGGCGTGTTGCGGGCCAAGTTACTGTGGGGCGGGCAGCGGGCCAGGATGTGGCAAAATATGCGGGGCGGGCTGAGTTGTAATATGCGGGGCGGGTTGCGGGTCAAACGACATAGTTGCGGGGCGGGTGCGGGCTCAGATTTCCAGCCCGCGCAAGGCTTTAACAGCTACCAATTGACCTTTACTCATGTCTACACAATAGTAGTATGATACTATGAGTTTGACTACCATGTTTTGTATGATATAAATATATCTTTACTTGCCTTCAGCAATATAGAATAAAAAATAACACTTCTTTACTGTTTTTCCATGTGTGATGTACAACATTGAATGCTGATTGTAATAAAATATAAATTTAATAATCTTGTATTACGTAAATTTAAAAGAGTAGTAATAATTTAGGATTTTTTTTAGAGAATTCTAAACATTTATACATATATTGTGACCGTAATAGTGTACATATTACCAGGGGGTAAGCGCCCAAAACTGCATGTAGTATGTATAGAACGAACAGTTTATAAGTTACATCTCTGAAAAGTGTGGAATATGTATACACATTGAGAGAGATCTTTTAGGCCTCTATGCTAACCTTAGTTTGATAGTGAGCAAGAAAACAAGTACACCGGGTGCATGAACATAGGAGGACAATTTATTTTATTCTTTCTGAAAGGTATTTAAATAGCCTGGATATTATTTTGATGTTATACTATTTATGTGTAGTAGTACTATTAAAAATGTCAAAATTAACCAATTTAGGCCATTCCACTTTATGCCTTCACTTGACAGTTTCATCACAAATATGCAAACGACGTCAACACCAATCCAGCCATCACAGACAACAACCGCTGCATTGGCTCTATCGAGTATCAGTGGTCACAGTAAAACCAGCTCACTGTCAGGTATTCAGTCTCTTCCTGAGGCTGGGTGTAGCTCTGAACCATTACAACCAATGTAAGTTTACGTAATGGTATTAATGTACTGTTATGTTCTGGTTTGACCAGTCTAATTTCTGTACAATTATTCCATCTTTGTAAAACTGTCAACTACATAACACATTTCATTTGCAGTTAATTTTGTCAACTTAATTTTCTTTTTATTTCATTTGGAATTTTTGTATTGCAAACATAAACATGTATATACAATGCAAGTAAATAAACGTGGCACAATATAGCCAAGCCTCAGTGATTGTCCTTTCACAATAATTATGTTTATGCTGGGGCACATATCTACTAAAGCCTGCAACTGCTTTAATGTTACTTCACATGACATTTTATCTCACTAATCACCTGCTGGGTCGCACAGCACAAGATGCTTATGTTCAGTTACTGATTTGTATTTTTGAATGTATATTTTATTGTGTGTTCAGAAATCAAAATTTAAAACTTAATTTGACCTGTTTAAACAATACAATGTGTGGAATGATTTTAATAATACGTAAGGTTGGGGAGACTTAGTAAGACATATGATATAATGTCGTTAGCATGGGAGCTGCCTCACAAGTGTTGCTATGTTGCTAACAATAGTTAATCAGTACACTTTGTTGCAGTATCCCATATGAAGACGACCCAATGGGATTGGAAGCTGTGGATCCTGGTGATACATCGTATCAGTTTGGAGATGACACACTACGAGAGATACATCAGTAAATATTTATATTATGTAAAATTTTATATATGTATATATATATATATGTTTCATGTACAGTAACAAATGGTTACTTTTGTGGTAGTTCACCACCGACAACCTTTTCTTCTGGTTAGCATTTTTTTAATGTCAATCCACCAGACCAGCACATTTTCTCCTGAAATTACAGGAACATGCATGCAAGTGCTGTTATGATAACATATTAGTTTTGTTTTCATAGTACTTTAATTAATATTCTTCATTAAAATGTGTTACAAAAGGTGTTTCTTTCTGTCATTACATATGGTACAGTACATTTTTTATTAAACCACTAATGGACAACATTTATAGCAAGTTTGTAGATATTCCGTTAACCAGCTTTTTAGTTGATATGTTTGTCTGCTACACATATGTACGCACTAATTAATTGTACATTATTGCAGAGGAAATATTATATGATGTCATGTTTGATGTATTGATTTCAAAGCAATACTCACTGCTTTGCTTTTTAAATGTAGATGTCGCATCGACATTGCCGGTTTAGAGAGCGTCACCACATGTGATTTAGTGCACGATTTGGAAGAGACGGTCAGTGATACCTCCAGTCCAGGAGAAGAAGAAACAACGATGGTGACAACAGCAGAAGACATCACAGGGAAACCCTGCTTCATTGTTTATGAAGAATGTCTACTGGAACTTGCAGCAATGAAGGTATACTTTTCTTTGATAATCATGAAACATACTGGTGGCATAAGTATAACTAACAATAATAACTTCATGCCAATCCGTAGAAAAAAACATGTGCATCAAGGGGGGGTAGTTTAAAAATGATGGAGACTTGTTTCTATATTTGTTATGAATATATATTATCGGGTTTGGGGTCAATTGTAATTCGTAATTGTGTAATTAATTACAATTATGGTGTAATTGAAATATTTTAAAGTATCGTAATTGTAACTGATTTTGTGTGTGTGCCGTAATTGCAATTCAATGACATCCCCATAATTTCTCCAATTGTGGGTAAAACTCCCAGAACTGTTTTTTATTTCATTATGGAAACTAAGTCTGTTTCCCTCTGAAATCACCTTCTCTCTCATACTCCACATTTTTGGGGTGTTATAGTCAGACAGTGACTCTTTCTGGTGAACATGGGCAGATAACAGCTGTCTGCCTGTTCTGCCACAGTCCGGTTGCATAAAGCATTTAGCAGTGTCTGTCCAAGCAATCAGTCACCCATGGAGAGGCACAGTGCCAACTAGTCTTTATTTGCCTTATTGACTTGGCACATTGGAAGCACTGATAGAAAGATAAAACATGGCTTCTCTTCCATTGGGGAGGGCATATAGAGCTGACCCATTGAAGCACTAGCTCTAGCAGTAGCAGGCTTCAGCAGTTGACAAGTGTCAAGTAGGAGGCCAAGAACAAATGATAGGCTTGTGGTCCAGTGCTACATGGGCTAGCTGCAGTAATTGTAATTTATTTAAATAAAGCTGTGCACTAACACTATCCTTTCACTGTGGAATTACTTTCTAGTAAGCTTGAAGGCAGCAAGGTGCTGAGAAGCCAATTGTGTGGTAATGATATAATGCCACCAATCTATTGTAATTGACAATGATAATTGAATATATTTTGGGACGGTAATTGTATTTGAAATGCAAAATAATTGTAATTGTAACAGTACTAACTGTAATTGAACCCAACCCTGTATATTATATATATATAATAGAGAAATCAGTTTGAACTTTGGTGTCATTACATGTTATCATACTTTTTCACAACTGGAGAAGTCATGGGCACATCCAGGAGGGCCTGTAGGACATGTTCCTCCATAAACCTTTGGAATGTGCCCCTCATTTTGTTGATCTTTATGAGGGTGGACTTTGACACTCTTAGAGAACCTTAGATTGTTTTTTTTTCTGTGAACCATGGGGGTGCAGTTGGGGGTTTCTTGAAGAGCCCCCATGTTGTGTTTTGCCAAGCCTGCATGGGGATGCAATTGGAGGTTTGTGATGAGCCTCAGCCCCTCCTCAAATATTCACAGAAATCTTATGCCTGTGTACTACTCTCTATAAATTACTTCTCACACTTATAAATTTGTTTATTGGTCTAGGTAGAAAAACTTTGCAAAGTCAAAGGATGCAGACAGTCATATGACTTGAATCTGAAGCACGTTGGAAGTACTGCTGTACTTGTGTGGGTGAGTACAGTTCAGATTTGGGGCAGAAGTACTCGGTACTCGAGTATATTTTTGAAGTACTCATACTCATAAAAATTATGGGTCATGGATTCGTACTTATACTCATTGTACTCCGATTTTATGAGTACATTATGAATACGTCTGAGTAGTTTCTAAATATGCACTGGGGAAAATAAATTTATTTGGTTATAAAATGAAATTTTCCTGGAATATTTAAAAGTTGAACTATTTTTTAAATACGTTGTTATTTCTGAAAGAATACCACCTTACCATCCCTACACATAGTACATCCTCATTCTCTGAAAACCATGACTATGCTAGTACCCAAACATGGCAACGGGCAGCATCTTTTCCCCTTCAGAAACACCCTGTTAAACAAACAATAATTGTAGGTTAATCACTTAGTTCATGCCATAGTCCTGTTTGTTAATTAATTTAATTGTTTATATTAATCTGCTCTGTTCATTTGTGTAGTTGTGAAATTTGGTATGACAGTTACTCGTACCAATCTGTTTGCAGTGCAGTTCCCTTATGGATCATCACAAAATGTTTATGTCTGATATCATACAAAATAATTTTCGTTTGGGGGAGGGATGGGGGTTGATGCCAGATGAAATTAATTTGGTCTGATATTGGATATCAATGTTGTTAAATGATCCCTTACTGCTGCCATATAAACATCTTTATTAGTAAAAACTTGCATATACAGGGTGTATATATTTCCTCATTCAGTTATATATCATTAAAAGTACACATGATGCAAATTATATTCATATTCACATTGGCTGTACAAAACGTCAACATTAATCAACAAGTGCCTCACATAATTAACCTAACTTATGCATAATCATCTCATACAGAATTATGCTTTCAGACCTGCCCAAAGGGACACAAGGGTCGTAAGTGGGCCTCACAACCTCGGCTTCGCAAGCGGGGAGTATATGCTGGTGATTTTCTCCTGGCAACAAACATTTTGTTGTCAGGAAACAATTACACAAAAGTGGCGCTACTCTTCCGCTTCATGTGCCTGGGGATAGTGAGCCCGGCACAGTTCGACAGGATACAGTCACTCTACATCGTGCCTGCTGTGATGGAGTACTGGGAGAAGCTCAGGACCACAACCATTCAGCAACTGCAGGGCAAAGCACTCATCCTCGCAGGTAAATGGTCACATTAATATGTACCTATGTTGATAACCTGTACCTGGACTTATTTTTCATACATATTTATATTATGGCATATTCATCTAAGGCACATTTGTATTATCTAATTTATAAACATAGTATATGTTAAACAATTTATATCACATAAATTCTAATCACTAATTTCACATAATGTAATTACGTTAAGTAGTAATTGTCGATATTACTATTACAGAATATACAGGAGTTATTTTTAACAATAGAAAACTAGTACCCCTTGACTGTTCGTAAGATGGTAAACAACCCATATGATATGTTTCAGTTACAGTGTATAGTTAACAACTGTGTGATACATTTTCTTTAGGAGATGGACGAAATGACAGCCCAGGTCACAGCGCACAATACTGCTCATATACACTGATGGACTGCGAGTCAGGCAGTATTGTGTCAACAGTAGTGGTCGACAAGAGGGAAGTCAACCTTAAATCCCCCAACATGGAGAAGGTGGCACTTGAGAGGAGCCTCACCCTGCTGTCAGGCACTCTGCAGATTGCAGAGCTTGTCACCGATGCACACACACAGATTGCTGCCTTCCTTCGTGAGTTATCTTAGTTGTACAGAAAGTGGACTCTCACAAAAAAACAGTAAACATCAATTGTAACGTTAGGCTTACAAATTTATGTACGTTTTCAATTATGTTCTTCTGGTGAATATGCTTTATCCAACTATTTGACAAGATATTCAACTTTGTAATTGATGAGCATGCTCATGACTAGTGTACACAACATGATAATGTGTATAAATGAAAATAAAAATTGTATGTGCATTTTAAGTCCTACACATTCATCCAAGCTTCGAAAAAACATTATGCATGATGTGTACACGTTTTGTGTGTTGCTTGTGTGTAAAGACAAATGATCGATACATTTTGGCTGGTATGGCTGCAAAGCATACATACTAAATAAGTTATTATATTTTAGGAGATGAGTACCCACAGATCCTTCATCAGTGGGACATTTGGCATGCAGCAAAGAACCTGGGGAAAAGACTGTCAGAGGTACATGTTTCATTGTGAACGAATGTTGTTGGTGTATTAAAGAAGGAGCAGATCAAGGACAATGTTTCCATGTCTGTTATGTTTGTAGTTACATCAGCATATGTAACAAAATAAGATATGAATAATGTCAGCTTACAAATTATTGAAATGTGATGAAACATTCCAAAAGAATTATGAATCTTAAGTGGAGCGTATTAGCACAGTGGGAAGAGCTTCGGACTCTCGACTCGGAGAACGTGGGTTCGAATCCTGTGCGATGGTGTCAAACCTTGGGCAATTTTGTTTACTCTACATTGCTTCAGTTCACTGTATCAGTGAGTACCTGACTGTAGACAGTAGTTGATATTTGTTTACGAATAGTCTTCATGCATTAATTGCAGCATGGGTGCATGCTTCCAAGAGATATGGTGTTCAATTGAACAGGTCTACCAGGGAGTAAAATTGTAAAGCACTTTGAGCAGCCCTGGTGACTGGATACTGCACTATATAAGAACTTACCTTTACTTTACGATTATGACTACTGTGAAGCATCGATAACCCAAACACTTTGGTCCCTAATGTACGTGCCATGGCTGATGAGGTTCTATTCTATTGATGGGCCATGCCATGCCATACCATAGTCTGAGCTGGCAGAAATTAATCATAAACATAATAACAGTACATTTTGATATGATGGGTGTATCAAATGCTATCAATATATATGCACCCATATATATGTTTATATACCATACCATAAATATAAAACATTATGTGACCCTACCATCTGCTATTTGCCAGGTGTCTAGTAACCGTGCAAACAAGGCTTTGGGACCTTGGTGCAAGGACATCGTGACGCATTTCTGGCACTGTGCAGAAGGTTCTGAGGAGCGATTCAAGGTAATTGTTTTTAAAAAACCTGTTTTCTTTACATTTTCACAATGACCCATGTTAATCACACCAATATCATAATCTTTCTAAACATGTTCCAATAACATAAATTTGGTGGCTAAAAAAATTCAATAACGTACCAATTGGTAGATTTAAAAAAATGTATGTACAAGTTCATTACTGTATTTATTATATTTAGTGTATTGACATGTGTGTAATTTAACATGAATGTTTGTTTTGTTATATAGTGACAACGCTGTGTTGTAGGAGGAGTGGTGAGGGATCATCCACCACACAGTCAACAAACACGAGTGGCAAATTGGTGGTGGGGTGTCTGCTGGCCAATGTTCCCATGGTCCTCTGGAGGAAGACCATGACAAGGTCTGGCTGGAGGAAGGCTCGCCAGCACACAAAGCCTTGGTGGAAGTTGTACTGAATGTTCGCTTCCTGAAGAATGTCCATCATTATGTGAAATTCAGGTGTGTATTTCAAAATTTACAATTTTGTACTATTTTAACTATTACACTATTTATTTATAAAACAAATTATGTATTCATCTTTTTAAAGAACACCTCTTATTTTATCACTCCATCAAATGTTGGTTGTCAGCACACTGTGGTTGTGTGTAAAGTACAGATAATGGTTATGTGATCGTTGGTCATGGTTTTCAGACATACCGGAGAACTCGAAGTGTTTCATCACCACATGTTGATGTATGCGGCTAAACTTTTCACATTCAGGTAAACGAATAATATGGTACAGATTATCATAGGTCTGTCACCAAACCTTTCATGAAAATCATAAATAATAGCAATGAAGAACGACGACATATAATTTTGTCTGCATGATAATTTTTTATTAACTCCTGTCCTCATGAAATTGCATATTCGTGTTTAAAAATGTGAAGTAAACATTATTTCCAGTCTTATTATATAAGATTGTATTAAGACTGTGATTCTACTGACTAGACAATAATTACAAGTAAGAAAATAACAAGTACAATTATTGCACTGTATATTATAACATTTATAATATTACATGAATAAGTTATGTTTACATGTGTTAAAAACAACAACACTTACATCAAACTGCAATTGTTTATCGCATGCAGTGTGTAATGAAAAATCACAAGAAAATGACTAGGCAATTATGAAAGATAAACAAGAATTACAGGTATAATCATTAAAATTGGACGTTGATCATGACATAGTACAATATGTGTGATCGTACACAAAAAACAATGTAATATAAAGTATTAGAAAAATATAAATTGGTGATAATGTAAAAAAATAAAAACAAAATTAAATAATAAATACATAATAAATATACTTTCAAAAATACAATGTCGATGCAGTCAGTATACACAGAAACAGGTGTATCAAATGTCACAAACATGTTTTATATCTCGCAGCTACCCAGTGTATGTTGCAAGAACTCAGCTGGCTGCCATCGACTACCAAAAACACAAAGACAGACCCTACCGCCTTAACTCTGCAGGAGAAATTATGTGAGTATTTCCGTTGACATAAATAGAAATTATTGATGTAGCAACATTACTTATTAATTTTGAAAAAAATACCAATATTTAAAAACTTAGAAAACATTAAAATGTGGCTTTGTGTGAAGAAATCTAAGAGTACCACGAACATTCTTAGAAGAGTCAAAAGGAAATACTAAGGCAGTTAGAACAAGAGCAAGATTTATAGGATGCATATTGAGAAAGGTTTGTGTAACAATGGAGAGAACGTTCTAGAGTACAAATAATAGATAGATAGATAGTCTGTAAACATGGTTTAGAAACAGAACTGCTACTAAATACAAATGAAAGAAATTGGAGGGCCATGATTGTCAATGTCTGCATAACATGTAGCAGCAAGAAAAAGAGCAGCTAGAAGAAGACCATGTATGAATTACTTTTGAAGAATATGGTGTCACATTTATCTAAAAAATAATTCATGCCACAGTCATGGAAATTGTTATTTTGTCTGATTTAAAGGTACAGGAGGATGTACAGCAAAAAATCGGGAAACTGGTATGCTGTTCCCATGAAGACACGGAAATCCTACAGTTACATAATCGACATGCAAATGGATGCAGTTCGTCGCAGAATGGTTGATACAGAATCAGTGTCAAGACGTCGCGAATTGATGGCAGAAGATCCCCGCCGAATCAGTCGGACCATGGCACCCACTGCTCCACCACCAACTGCCGAGCTAGTGAGGCGTCACCGCTCCCGGATGTCCAGAAACCTCCGGTCTACAATGACGTCTGGTCAATCAAGCTAACCGACTGACCTGGAAGCCAGTGTAAACCCCATTTGCATTGGGGAATCGATCCCTAATGCGGCTGACCACACAACTGGGGATGACGCGACGGATGTTTGTCCCGAGTCGGCCATGTCGCCACAGGACAAACTGCCTGTAAGCAGCATGTCGCAGGGCTGCCGAGTCGTGTCCGGGGTCCTGCGCAAAAATGTCTGCCCAGTAGGCCATGTTGATTTGTAGAACTAATGGCTCCAGACACACTAGTTCAATCTCCTGTAAAGATAACATTGTTATAGCAAAACAACGTTGGGCATTATTGCAATGTTGGGAGTAAATATGGAGTATTCATTGTGGTAATCCGTATAAATTGTTTGATGAATGACCTGATATACCTCATACATATTGGCATATATCTTGCGAGCAGTGAGTATTCCACAGGGGATGGTTTCAGTGGGATGTAGGGGGTGATACAGCAAGGATAACTTAGTGTAACAAAAAAGATTATGATGTATTTTAATTGTATGAGGTCGTTGTCATTAAATTTATTGTTATTTTTTATTATGAATATTCATTAAAATTGCCATCCTGGCCAGAGTCAATATTATACATTGATGTGATAGCTGCCACTGGCAAGGATTATGAAATTTTTTTCCTGACAATACATCTCAGTTTCTGTCATGTGTAACTATTACAGCTACTCTTGTTTGACATTTCAAGATGCTGCCTGAACGTCAAGGTTACATCGTCATGGGAAATGTTGTAATGCCAACATTTTAGATAGGTATTATGCCAACAGTATGTTTTCCTTATCATGTATTCGAAGGGTTTGTCACATGTGGCATATTATGAAAGAATCAGTTCACTCCAGGGTTCATTACTACATTACCTCAGGGTATTATCGTTCATTTAAAACAAAAACTTGCATTCTTATTACACAATTGTAGTATGCTTAACTAGTCCTTCTATGTTGCATTTCAATGTCAGGTACTCACTGGTCTTTGAGATATGCAGTTGTGTAGGCCACAGCATAACCTCTCCAGGTCTGTCGGCATGTCTCTACATCTGCCGCAGATGCACCACTGGGGGGTGATTTCCGATGGCTGGTCCGGGTGGGGGGTAGGCGCCTGGGCTTGTAGCACTTCAAGTGCATCGAACACGATGCCTGGATGCTCATTGACAATTGAGTGCAACAAACAGCGCATCAACGTTGCATCTAACTGCTCTATTGTTTCCTATGTAAATGAATGCAAACAAGTTATATTTTTGTAGGTGTTATATGGATGAATCACTCTGGGTTTAATGTACAAATGCATGATGCACACACAAGGGACTTTGTTGAATAATGATAACAGCTTTTTTCCATGACTACATGTGGATTTGGTGTGAAAATGTAATGTTTACATAAAGGTTTTTTCGTAAAGTAAGTAAACATAGTTTCTATATGTATGTCTATGCAGCCGAAGATATATTTAAAGGTGCAATTAAAACTTTGTTAATAACCTATGTGTGGTTAATTGTTGTATATGATATTACCTGAGTTGAACGAATGCGGGCCTCCCGAAGCCTACGTACTCTCTCGATATCAGCCTGACTTAGCCGACATCCTCTGCCACCCCTCCCTCCTCTCGTCCTTACACGCTGGTTGCGGGGTGGCATCTATCAACATCAAAACAGATGTATGAACTTAATCACATGTCACATGAACATCCTTTTAGTATTGCACATTCCAGAAATACTTCCTCAATTGTGATGACAATGCACGAAATTGGATGATTGCACACTAACACCATAACTTTGTAATTTGACAGTTATCCCAGGAAACCAATTACAAATTACATAGGCATATTCTTGGTTGTCGCATAACATGCATATTTATTACATTACGTAATTAAAATACGATGCTAAATATCCATTAACACAAAATGTCAGCAATATAACAACTTTCATATATATATATATTCATAAATACTATAATAGGTGTCGGAATTGGGTGAAAATTTAGGGGAGGGGCTGAATCTGAATAAAAGCCATTGATCGCCCTCCATCCCAGAGGGTCACAAAAAATCCCAACTGCACATCATTTGCAAAAATAATGGGGCTCAGCTTCCTGGTTTCAACCGCCGAAATTTATACCCCCCTTGTTTGACGTATTTGATGAACATAATATAATTACTGCTCCCTTAAAATGCACAGTCGCTATACTGCCAAAACAATGTTATTTCCCATTATGCGCCGTCGCCGTCAGGTAATTTACTATCGTACTGTATTTTCGTAATAAATAGTTTATTAACGTGATTCGCCGTAGCCATAGGCATGTCAATACATATCAAATCGGCCCCTGTATTATCTTATTATGCCCACTGTCAGTGTCACTCTCCGTTTCTGGCGCAGTGCCAGTACAAATGATGACGTAAATTCGCAATGCACTATCGCAGATGTCACTCACTTTTATTAACGTTGGCTAATTCACTTTGGATTATTACACCGCTTGGTATCATACATGTTCGCGTTACCAATTGTGACAGTGTAATACGTACCTTCTATTCATTCTACCACCACGTGTTCGCTCTTCTCTGTTGTTGATGTTTTCATAAGCTGGCCTGGATGTCTGGTCTCGCGTAAAGCACGTGACTGTCTAATTTTTAGGAAATCGACAGCGCAATTGGCTTTCGCGCCAGCTACCCGATGTAACGACACATCTTTTTTTGTCGATTAAAAACAAGTACGAATTTTTTATTTATTAAACAGATTGTGCGCACTAATTAAACTATTCACACATTACACATCTGGACATAAAAGAACAGGATTGGCGATGGGCAAACGAAGTGATTGTGCACCTTTAAGTAATTTATGAAGCTATGGTGACTGCAGTTCACTTTTCCTCTGTTCCAGTACTATCTAATACTATATCCAGATATCACCTTTTAGTTGTAGGCCCTATCTCGACAGCACTCACTGGGGTCAAAACAATTTATCAGAATTATAATAAACATATTTTAATTAGGTGATTAATTATTGTCCTGGATGTATCCAAAATTAAAGCTATTCTGTAATGTATATTATTAATTTTAATGAAAGTAAGAAAACATTGCAGTCTTATATTATACAAACCCAATCCTGCATTATCATAATAATTGCAGAAACTACACCAAGGCTCGCAATGGGACCTTGACGAGGAAGACCTGGGTAAGAACTAAGGCAGCCACACATTGGAGAGAGTACTTTGATGAAGATCTCGAACAATTCTAGCATTTTAGCTCCACGCAATGAGGCTAATTTGTGTGTGTGTGTGTGTGTGTGTGTGTGTGTGTATGTACGCGCGCGCGCGTGTGTGTGGGTGTGTGTATTTGTGTCGTGTCATGTCATGAGGAGCGGAGTAGCGCAGCGGTAAGACCTCCGGACTCTCGACTGAGAGAACGCGGGTTCGAATCATGTGCGGCGGTGTCGAACTTTGGGCAAATTCGTTTAATCTACATTGCTTCAGTTCACTCAGCTGTATGAATGAGTGCCTGGCTATACACAGTGATGGATATTTGTGTACGAATAGTCTTCGCGCATTAATTGCAGCGTGACTGGAAGCTTCCCAGAGAAGTCAAGGACTCAAGATGGTGTTCGATTGAATAGTCTGCCAGGGAGTAAAGTGTAAAGCTTTGAGCAGTCCTGAGGAGTGGATGCTGCGGTATATAAGAACTTACCTTTACTTTTATGAGTAGTTCCATATTAATAAAAAATTGTATTTACCAACCAAGAAAAATGTCGACATATGTATATATATGTTGCATTATATGACCAATGTATAGTGTCTAAACATCAGACCAAAAGTGTACCAGCACAAATACCACCCGGAATAAACACACATGGCCCAAAGTTGGCCTAACGGAAGTGTATTATAAACCTACGTTGGCTTAAAACAAAAAACAGTCGCACAGAATAAGCTTACGCCGGCCCAACGTCGGTGTATTATAAACCCACGTTGGCCCAACGTGAGGCCGATGAACAAAATGACGTTGACCCAACAAGGATATCGACCAGTATCGTATGATCCTATTTTCGAACCAATCTGCCACACCAAAGCCCATGGCATAGTGTCTTGATTTGGACGTTAGTCCAATTAGACGATATTCTCCAACGCGATCATCGAAACCCGTTGCCGTTGGGACACTTGGTTTTTCTAAAGACAACACACCTTCTGCCGTTTGAGATCTTCGGACAGCTGGCAGTGTTTAGTCGTTGTTGAACTTAATACTCTGACGTTGAATGAACTTAAGATCAGGACGGAGGGATCGTCTGAGGAGCCTATGTTTCGAAACGAAGATGCCATCTGCATCAGTAAGTCACTTCACAAGTGGATGTATGATACAATGGTTTCCATCTAGCGAGTGTCAGCAATACAAAACTTCATTACCCGATGGTTCTGCCACCTAGCGAATGTCAGTCTTATTGTGACGTAGCAATTTTTTTATAAACTATTACTTAATTATCGCTCAAATTGCCAATATGTCAGTTTTGCAGCAACTGGCATAACAACAAACTCCTTGTTCATCATTACGGACGGCAGGATGAGTGCAGCAGAACTTTGAAATTAAATACACGGATTCACGGTTCCGACGCCATCTTGACCTAGATCAGAGTTGCGAGTAAATAAACGCACGTGGGTACGATAACAAAGCAAAACAAAGGCTACAAGACTTTGGTGTCGCTCATGCAAGTGATTAAAGCAAACTATTTTATGCTATAAATCAGACTTACGATATACCAAGGTGTATATAAATGAACGGTGTATTATTACAACTTATTCTTAATTGAATATTCGATCTTATCTAAACAATTCTAACAAAATCACACTCAATTGTATCAACTTAATACTATTGTTGCATTATGACAATGACTGTTTCCCGCTCATTGTACTAAAATGTAATACGGGATGATCCCTTCGCATCGTGGCCTGCGACTGCAATAAACATGTCATTTCGACAGTTCATAATTTCACTCAAATGTTTGCTTGCGTTATGCTAACAGTATAAGCGAAAAAAACATATGGTGGCAGCGGTGTGAAAGGGTAACCACTCGCATAACAAACTGTGAGTACACACCTTTAGTGACTTAATTTAGAGCCCTAATCACGCTCGCTCGCTATTTATCGCCCGTATTGCGTCAGTGTTTCGCAATCGCTCTGGCACAATAATTCGCGAACATGACTGACACGCAACCTGCTACTGAACGGCCACCGGCTACACAATGATACTGCAAATCAGTGGAAACTCTGGAAGCAGATGTGGAAGAATTACAGTCTCATATCGCATCTTGACCAGCAGCCACGCGATTACCAGACGGCGCTGTTCCTGCACTGTGTCGGCACCGAAGCGCTAAAAATATATAATGGATTCGTGTTCAGTGAGGAAGAAGACAAGACCGATCTACCAACAGTAATCAAAAAGTTCGACCAACACATCATTGGAGACACAAACGAAACTTTTGAGCGCTATATCTTCAATGAAAGAAACCAAGACGCTACAGAGAGCATTGACTCGTACGTCACTGCACTGCGCACTCTAGCGAAATCGTGCAACTTCTGCGATTGTCTCGGAGATTTTCTATTACGACACTCAATAAGTGCATTGATATATGCCGCAGCGCTGAAGCAGCCAGTAACCACTTCAAAATGATGAGCGGTCCCGAAGATCATGTACACAGAGTACAAACAAGACCTACTCAAAAGCAGCAGACGCCCAGGCCCAAAAGAGGTAATCAATCAGGCGGACACACCTCTAAGGTCCCTCAAGATCTGATCGACTGCAGATTTTGTACAAGCCGACACATCAGAAAGAAAGAAGAGTGTCCGGCATGGGGTAAGAAGTGCACCAAATGCGGTGGCAGAAATCACTTCGCTGCAAAATGCGAGCAAAGGTCAAGGCCAAATGCAAGGCCCAGACAACACGTCAAGGTCTACTCCGTGCAACACATAGCTGAATCAAGCGACAGTGAATATGTACTTGGTATAGAGGACACATCGGAGAAAGTATTCTCAGCTTGCGCAGGCAAAGAAATTCTTGCCAAGATGCTGCTTGGAGAACAGGAAGTTCAATTTCAAATTGACAGCGGAGCAACAATAAATGTACTGCCAGTGAAATTCCCAGCCGGCCTAGAACTTGAAGCCTATAACAAGACTCTGAAAATGAGGAACAGTACGGTTCTAATCCCCCTAGGCAAGCGACGTATGAGTATCCGCAATCCTACTAACGGGAAGAAGTACAGCATCGAGTTCGTAGTGGTGCATGAAGACCTACTGCCCCTACTCAGAAAACGTGTAGCAGAACAAATGGAGCTGATCACAGTGAACTATCGCAACTTCGCACAAGTCGCATCTATTTCATCAAAGGACACTGACTCTTGCGAGAAACTGCTCGCCGAGTACACATATGTCTTTGATCGAGAAATCGGCCCATTACCAGGGAAAGTCCATCTACATGTTGATGAGACAGTCATCCCTGTCACCTCTGCTACAGGGTGCATACCTGTGGCATCGCGCTCGCAGGTAAAAGCTGAACTGAATCGACTCCAAAAACTTGGAGTGATCGCGCCAATCGACGTTCCAACGGACTGGACCAGCCGCATGGTGGTCGCAACACAGAAGTCAGGCGACCTGAGGATCTGCATCGATCCAAAACCTCTGAACTGTGCGCTGAAGCGAGAGCGGTACCAAATGCCAATCATGGATGAAGTGCTACCGGAACTGGCAAAGGCAAAATACTTCACCAAACTTGACCTATCCTCGGGATTCTGGCACGTAGTCCTCGACTATGACTCGAGCATCCTAACGACATTCCAGACTGGATTTGGGCGATTCAGATGGCTTCGACTCCCATTCGGTCTAAACGTGAGCTCTGAGAACTTCCAGAAGCGTCTTCTACAAGCTCTGGAAGGACTAGAAGGCGTGATATGCATCACCGACGACATCATCGTGTACGGTGCAGGTGACAATTCAGAGGACGAGAAATCACGACCGCTATCTGGAAGAAGTGCTGAGGAGATGCAGAGAGAGGGGAATAACGCTCAACAGAGAGAAGGCAGAGGTCAAGAAAACCGAAATCTCGTTCCTCGGACATCTGATGTCAGACGTTGGTCTCCGACCCGACCCCAAGAAGGTGGAAGCGATCACAAAACTCCGTCCTCAGTGGAAGAAGTTCATCGTCTGAATGGCACAGTGAACTACTTAGCCAAGTTTCTGCCACGGCTCTCCGCTGCTATGGAACCAATTCGGCAACTCACACGCAAAGACGTGCACTGGAATTGATCTCGCACTCAAGACCAGGCGTTCGCAGAAGTAAAGAGGCTGGTAACAGAATCGCCACTACTCAGCTTCTACGATCCTTAGTCAGAACTGGTGATACAGTGCAACGCCAGTGAAAAAGGACTTGGCGCAGCTCTTCTACAGCATGGGAAACCTGTCGCGTTCGCAAGTCGCGCGCTTACGGACGTCGAGACTCGCTACGCGCAAATTGAGAAGGAGATGCTGGCAATCGTCTTTTCATTGCAGAAGTTCCACCAATCCACCTTTGGCAGACACACAACTGTCCACAGCGATCACAAGCCTCTGGAGGCCATTGTGAAGAAACCTCTTGCCAAGGCACCCAGACGTCTGCAGGGAATTCTACTGAGAGTTCAACAATGTGACATCGAGGTCATCTACTACAAAGAAAAAGAAATGCACATAGCTGACATGCTCTCCCGTGCGTATCTGCCAAACGACGGCTGTAGCCAAGCAGAATTGGAACAAGTGAACATGGTGTCCTTCCTTCCAATCCGCCCCGAACGACTACAGCAGATACGGAACGCCACAGAACAAGATAAAGTATCGCAGCAACTCTCCAAGGTCATACTCTAAGGATGGCCTGATGACAGAAGTCAGCTGCATACAGTTCTGCATCCGTACGTCCACGTAAGAGATTAAATGTCCATGCAAGATGGCATCATCTTCAAAGGAGAACGTACTCTGATACTGTAACGTTTTGTTGTTATAAAGTAAAGTAATTTCCGACGCGTGTTTTATAAAGACGACTGGTTTATTTGAACATCTCCATGCAGACCTGCTACACGAGGCTAGGTCAAGGACTGCTGAAATCACGTGATGGTGTCACTTGTCTAAACTATGCCAAGTTATTGGGAACATAGAAATACAGTAGCGCTACCTAGCGATTATACTAAATTTAAATGACATATCGCCACATCTCCTTTCTCAACAATGTACGCATGTACTAGACATTAAGTAAGTGTCCTTGAAGTATACTGTGAATACTTGCTATACTTGCTGCAGTCCGTAAGGTGTAATAAATGGTATAAAATGTATAACACCTACAGTTCGTAGTCTACTTGCCACTGGTGGAGTTGGTTGGTTGGGTGTCCCTGGGCCGACTCGGATGGGACGTCGTGGTGCCGGCACGGGTCGTGGCGGCGTGCTGTATGACTCCGGACCGCAGTGACCGTCAGCTGGTTCGGTCGTCTGGTTTCGCTGAAGTGGCTCGTCCTGATGCGTCGACTCGATGTCATCAATAGCCTTGTCCATGTTTGGCAGTTCAGCTGTCGACCGCAGTTGACGACGGTTGCGACGGTAGCGCGCGCCGTTCACCTCAACCTCGTAGGATCTGTGTCCCAACACACGGCGACAAAGCCCCAGTGACCAACGTCGATCACCTGGCAACCTCATTCGGATGTTGTCACCAGCGTGTAGCTCCGTGAGCTTCTTCGTGCCTCGGTTGTAGTGTTTTGTCTGAGCTTCCTTCTGTGAGGCCAGCTTCTCTTCTGTTGTAGGTGGTATCGCTGGGCGTAATAGCTCCTCAGTTGTCGGCAGGAGGGTCCTTGTACGCCTTCCCATCAGCCGTTGTACCGGCGATGTTCCGATATACTCGCTCGGAGTGTTCCTCCAGTCTAGCAGCGCTAGCAGTGGGTCTTTGTGGTCTTCTCGTGCTTTCTTGAAGAGTGCTTTACACGTCTTCACTGCATTTTCCGCTTTGCCGTTCGATTGTAGAAACCTCGGGCTAGAAGTGATGTGCTTGATCTTCCATAGTTTCACAAATTCCTTGAAGTCTTCACTTGCGAATTCCGGTCCGTTGTCTGTCATCATAACAGAAGGTATCCCATGTCGAGCGAATTGCGCTTTTAACTGGTTTATGACAGACCGTGACGTTTTCTTATGTAACTCCGCTACCTCGAAGTAGTTGGACCAGTAATCGACTATGATGATGAACGACTGTCCGTTGAACTCGAACAGATCTCCTCCTAACTTCTCCCACGGACGAGATGGCAGTTCGTGTGGATGTAGGGGCTCACGACACTGCTGTGGCGTGAATGTCTGACAAGTGCTGCATCTGGACACATAATCTCTGACGTCAGCACTCATCCCCGGCCAGTACAGCACTTCTCTGGCTCGTCGAACGCATCCTCCCGTTCCAATGTGGCTGCTGTGTATCTGCTGCAGCATATCCTTTCTCAGTGACCTCGGAACGACCAGCTGCTCGCCTCGGAACACTAGTCCTTCGGCTTCAACCAGGCTGCTGCGCTCGTCATAATATGGCGATGCTGCTTGCGGACATTCTCTTCTCGCAGGCCATCCCTGTCGTATGATCTTGATCAACGCCTGAGTTTCTTCGTCTGCGGCCACTTTCTCCCTGAACTCGTCTCGTTTCATCTTGGTTACCGAGATGTTCTCGTGGCTCACTGATCCTAGTGCGCGAATCTCACAATTCTCATGCTGGCCGCCCTCTGTTGTGTCTCTGTAGGCGCGGCTGAGCGTGTCGACGATATACATTAGTGGACCTCGCTTGTACTGTACGTCTACGTTGTACTTCTGTAGAGCGAGACACATGCGCTGTAGCCTCTTCGGTGACTTGTGAATCTCTTTCTTGAATACTGTCTTCAGCGGTTCGTGATCTGATTCAATGGTGACCACGTCTCGCCCATAGATGTACTAATCGAACTTGTCACACGACCACACGATTGCTAAAAGTTCTTTCTCTATTTGGGCATAATGTGTCTCTGTGTCGGTCAGAGCGCACGAAGCGTACGAGACTGGCTGTCCGTTCTGCATTAACACGGCTCCCAGACCACGTTCGTTCGAATCACACTGGATCGTGACCGGTTGCTTGACGTCATAGTAGCGCAATACTGGTGCTTTGGTGACAAGCTGGTTAATGGCATCCATCGCTGCCGTGTGTTAGTTTGTCCAGTTGAACTCTGCGTCTTTGTCATCAAGTCTCCTCAGAGGTTCAGTCATCTCCGAGAGTCGTGGCAGGTACTTAGACAAGTAGTTCACCATGACTAGAAATCTCTTCAGAGCGGTCACATCGCCTGGCTCCGGCATCTCTCTGATTGCCAATATCTTCGTTGGATCGGGCTTCAGGCCGTCCGGCGTCAGTATGTGACCCATGAAGGGGACGCTTGCTTGTCCTCGCTTCACTTTGCTGCGGTTCAGCTTCAGCTTCCATGCTCGGCACTTCTCGAAGAATGCACGCTCATTGTCTTCTAGACTCTGAATTACCTCTTGCTCCGTCTTGCCGAATCCCGCTATTAGAAAATCGTCTGCGATGACCTCTATTCCGTCAAGGTCTTCAACGAATTCGTGCATCGTTCTCTGCCAGACTTCCGGCGCTGAGCTTATTCCGAAGGGCATGCGTGTCCAACGAAACCTTCCAAAGGGCGAGTTGAAAGTCGTTTTGAAGCTCGACTCCTCGTCCAGACGCTTCTGACAGAATCTCTCCTTGGCATTGAATACGCTGAATTTCTTTGCATCTGTCAGACGTGTCGCGACTTCCTCGATCGTCGGCATATGGTAGTGCTTGCGACAGATCGCTCGGTTTAAGTCTCTTGGGTCGATACAGATCCTCAACTTATCGGGCTTGACGACAACAAGCATGCTCGACACCCAAGCTGTAGGCTCGGTGACTGGCTAGATGATTTCTCGCTGCACCATCTCATCAAGTTTCTCCTTGATTCTCGCTCTCAACGGCACTGGCACATGACGAGGTGGGTGTATCATGGGTGCAACACTCTCGTCTGTGACGATGTGGTATTCGCCAGGCAGCTCGCCCAGACCTTCAAAGACATCTTTAAACTCTGTGAGTAGATCGTGTTTTTCTTTCACTGCCGCTCGCACCGCTTTCCTCAGCGATGATCGTGGGGCTGGATGTGGACTGTCACTGTAGCCTGACGACACGCGCGTTCCTGACGTGTCGCTCACTGCGTGCACGTTTCTGTCGCTGTCGTTGATCGTCACGAAACCCATCTCTGTGCAGGTCTTCAATTACAACAGTGGCATAAAGTCATCGTTCGTGATGTTGAAGGTCAAATTGCTTTGTTTGCCTTGTCGCCATACCGGAAGCGTCACCCAACCAAGTATCTGGTACTTTTCTCCAGTGTACGTCCTGGTGTACTTGTGGGTACAGTGTTGCAGCTTCTTCATTTGGCGGTCCCTTGTCGCTCTGCAGTACGTCTCTCGTGGAAGCACGTTGCATTCTGCTCCAGTGTCCATTTGGAACAGAACCCGGCTACTTGGTCTCGGAGATCCAACTTCTACTGTGATGACTGCCTTCGACGCTCTGTCTTCAACATGACCGACGAAGAAGATTTCCTTTGTCGTGCGGACGGTTGACGCCGTCGCCCTGCACTTGAGCTGGAAATGATTCTTCTTTCCGCACTTACGGCACGTTTGGCCTCCACAGTACTTGCAGTCTTGTTGATGCTGCTCCGTTGGTGCTCTTGGCTTCGGTGTGGTGAACCTTTGTTGTGTGCGGTTGTGTGGTGTGCTGGCTGCTTGTCGCGTCTGCCGTTTCCTGACGAAGCTGACATCCTGCGTGGCACCGTGCATAACCTGCAGCTGAGCACTCGTTTGCTCGGCTGCCTTACAGATGTCGATGGCTTTCTCCAGGGTAAGGTCATTCATGCGCAACAGCCGCTCACGCATCTTGTCGTCACGCAAACCCAACACGAGCCGATCGCGGATGATCTCGTCTGGTGTGATGTCTTCATGTGCACAGTTCTTCGCGATGGTTCGTAGATCCGTGACGTAAGCCGATATCGTTTCGTCGACCGCCTGGTTCCGGTTGTTAAACCGATACCGTTCGTAGATCACTTGTGTGCGTGGCTCACAATATCTATCAAACTGCGCTAGCACATCGGTTACACACTGTTAATTTTGACTCTCCACCCAAGTGAATGTGTCATACACTTTCGCCGCATCCTCTCCTATCACAGACAGAAGTGTGGCGACGCGAATTAAGCCTTCTTGCTTATATATGCCAGTAGCTATTTCATAGCGCTGCCATATTTTACGCCATTGCTTCCAGTTTGTGGCCAGATTACTGTCCATAGTCAATGGTCGCGGGGGTGGTATGTTTGCGGGGGGTATCAACATCGCCGTTGCACTTGCCCCACACCCGGTAGTGTCGGCTGTGTTTGACTCGGCCATGCTGTACAATCTGTGTTGTAGTAGAGTCAAAAGGTCACGTACCTTTGGTTGTCGCACGAGTCACAACAACGCTCGACAATCCTACCGCGATGTCTGCATTGCGCTGTCAGTTGGCGCTGTCAGTCGGCGTGATGTCACAGTCACGGCGAAAATGTTCAAAGTTCACTTTTGCAAGCTGCGTGCTTCAATGCAAAGTTCGTCAATAACACATGCTGATCCTGGTTCGTTAACCGACGATATGACGGGACATCTGACACCATGTAACGTTTTGTTGTTATAACGTAAAATAATTTCTGACGCGTGTTTTATAAAGACGACTGGTTTATTTGAACATCTCCATGCAGACCTGCTACACGAGGCTAGGTCAAGGACTGCTGAAATCACGTGATGGTGTCACTTGTCTAAACTATAGTGGGAACATAGAAATACAGTAGCCCTACCTAGCGATTATACTAAATTTAAATGACATATCGCCACAGATACCAGGTAGCCTGAGATCTGAAATCAAAAAGGCGATCCACTCCTCACACGTCAGAATAGATGGCTGTTTGCGAAGGGCAAGAGAATGCGTGTTCTGGCCGGGCATGTCAGCCGACATCAGAGAGTACATCTCCACATGTGAGACTTGTCGCAAATACGAAGTCGACCAGCCAAGAGAATCACTCATGCAGCACGACGACCCTGACCGACCATGGCAAAAAGTCGCGACAGATATCTTCTCGTTCGAAGGCAAGTCTTACCTAGTCACAGTCGACTACTTCTCAATTTTTTGGGAAATTGATCGTCTTGAGGACACGACCACGACAACGGTCATTCGCAAGCTGAAGGGTCACTTCGCCAGATACGGCATACCTTGTCATGTTGTCTCAGATCCAGGTCCTCAGTTCACAGCATCGACGTTTCACGACTTCTCGGTCGAGTGGAATTTCGAGCACTTGCTGATCAGTCCAGCGAACCAGAAGGCTAACGGCAAGGCAGAGTCCGCTGTGAAATCTGCCAAGGGACTGATGAGAAAAAACAAAGACACGAACACTGACCAATTTCTGGCACTGTTAGACGTTCACAACACGCCCACACAAGGTGTTGGAAGCAGCCCGGTCCAGCGGCTCATGAACCGACGAACGAGGACGTTGCTTCCGATGACGAGCGAACTGCTTAAACCACGCTCCGCGACAGCCACTGAAGTCGATAAGAGACGTCTGCAGCTTAACCAAGCCAAACAGAAGACACACTACGACAGATCTGCCCATGGTCTTCCCGTTCTGGAGGAGGGAGATACTGTGCGGATGAGACCATTCGTTCAGGGTAGTCGTGTCTGGAGGAAAGCTGTCGTCAACATGCGTCTGACGGGGTATACAGGCGCAACCGCGTGCAGCTGAGGAATTCGGCTGAACCTCCGCTGCAAGTCCGCGCACCGCTCGTCGACGACATCATCAACCCTCAACGAGATGTGGATGCGGAAGACGTTACGCCAATCGAGATGCCGACAACGGTCGCCGAAGCCGCATCTACGCCGATCCGTCGAGACGTCCGTCCGCAGATCGTAACATCGAGATCGGGTCGTCAGGTGAAATCGCCGGACTACCTCAAAGATTACGACTGCAAGTGAAGACAACAGATTGTATATATTCCGCCTATTTCTAATTTTTGTTTACTCCCCATGAGCTGACGTTTAAATTAGTAACAGCTTATTGTTAGTGAGTAGTATGGTTCATTCGTCCAGTGACTCACTATTATGAACATTAATATGTTAGTCAGATTAGACTACTCGCGTAATTTAATTTTTATGTGAATACTTCCGAACAAGGACAGTTCACTCGTTCACACTGTTAGTTGCTATTTTTGAGTAATTGCTACTGTTGCAAGGACTTTTATTGACACTAATTCTTATGCAATGTTAATCTAGCTTTTCTCTAAAAAAATGGAAGGATGTTGCATTATGACAATGACTGTTTCCCGCTCATTGTACTAAAATGTAATACGGGATGATCCCTTCGCATCGTGGCCTGCGACTGCAATAAACATGTCAGTTCGACAGTTCATAATGTCACTCAAATGTTTGCTTGCGTTATGCTAACAGTATAACCGAAAAAACAACAACTATAAACAGCAAACTGTATAAACGTGTAGGTATTTACGAATGTATATATGTCTCAAAACGTGCTTGTAACTAACATAAGAAATGGCTATCTATATCGACGCACGTGTCTTTATTTACTCACGTTCTCGTTTTCGAAAACTTATTTAAGATGGCGGATGCCCATATATGGTAGAACCGTGAATCCGTCTTAGCCGACTATTGCCTGGCTGCGTGACTTCGCCAGAACCTCATGGCGGTTGGATAATCGAGTCTATTTTAAACGAGGAGCGTCATCCACCTCGACCAATCATAATGATGTTTACGCAAAGATTCTCGTGGGGAGTGCCTTGTATCTGCCAATGACGTAGTAGCTTACAAGTGGAAACAGTAATTGTTGACTCCACACAAAAACACATGTGCCATTAGCTGTAAGTTGTAACCTGTTTTCGTAGGTTTTTACGTGACACACGTCACTGGTTTAAATAGTGAGGTCCTGTTATTCGGTGTCGTAGTTTACGGATGAACTTTACGAAGGGTTGTTGTCGAACGTTGATCGAGACGGATAATCCGATAAGACGCCGATGGCGCAGCCGCAGGTAAAGCGATATTTTACTTTCTGACTTAACGCCGGTTAACCATGAATGATGAAAATGGCCACCTACTACCTAGGCTAGCCTAGGCTACGGCTACACTACAGCTGCCAAATTTCTCCTCATATATGATTATATCTTACATACATATACACACACTACGTTACCAAAAAAATTATCTTACATTCCTACCACGATCAAATTTTGCTAAATAAACTCAAGTTCCCTGTTGTAGTAAATCCCTTCTCGACTATGTCTATGACTATGACTATATAAATAAGAACAACCCCTCAGGCTCAGCCCAGGACTTCTCTGACACTAGATTGGCACGGCTTCATAGTTGGATCGACCTCAGACTTAGTGTGTATTGAGTAGATATAGACTGTAAAACTCGACTTCTACGGCGGCGACTATCCGTTGCTCTGCGGTTACTATAAAATCGATATTGTGTCGAGCTTCACAGAAATTCCGTACAGTGGCGCTATCATTACTGTACGCATGTTCGCGTGCAATATAAATACATACAGTAAACCTTGCGTAAGTCGGATTCAATCGGCCACACAGATTTAATCCGAGTTATGCAAAAATCCGACGTAACCGAAGATGATATATCCCAGCGCTAACACCAAAGGCGATCCTCTAAAACTAAAAGCCTTTGGAAATTTGGGTACCTGTGGCTGTGAGTGTGAATGACACCTGGACACTGCAGCATTTCTCAGATGTTAATGTCCACAAGCAACAAGCAATAAAACTATGCAGTATTAGACTAAGTTTGTGCTTAATTTCTGCACGAATGTGTAACATTACAGCTTATGATTACTTAAACAAACACAACATTACGCAATATTGGAATATCTGTAGTTCTGTGCTTCCATTGGCATGATGTCTCATGTGCTTGGCCTCGCACTAGTCAGTCAACTCTTCGATCTCACTGTTGCCGAGCATCGAACTATAGTGTTCTGTAAAGCAGCATGTGCATCACCGAGTTTCGGCATCTTGGTCTTCAGACACCAAGACTTTGTCGCCCTCATCATCGCTCAATATAAACCATCTGTGTCAGTGTGTCAATGATCTGCTCGTCACTGAATGTAGTCGAAGTATCTGCTGTCTCGTCCACACCATCTCAATACACCTCATGGAGCTTGTCCCGTACATTTCTGATCGAAGCAGCTGCTTCGTCGTCGCCATCGTCTTGACGTTCAACACCTTCAACGAATCCCTTTTTTAGCAGTTCTGAAGTGTTTCCAGTCTTACTTTGTTACATGCTGACTTCAAGCAATGACGGTGTCCGTCATATTCCAAGAGAATGGTGTGATTCCTGGTGCCTCTAGTCTACGACGTATCAGTGATGGAACTTCGTGTTCTTGATAATACCAGTGTCCATTGGCTGGGTGATGCTAGTTGTATTAGACAAGTGAAGACATGACGCCTATGTAAGTTATTGTGGCTGTCTGGGTCATTTTCTTGAAATAGCCGTTTCTGGTACTTGTACTCCAAGGCTCCAAGCAACCATGTAATTTATGCTGACCGTTCCTCAGAATTCTGTCCGAGTTGAGGGAAGATCTGACTTAGGTGAGTCCGACTTAGGCGAGGTTTACTCTATATAAATAATATCATATATTGTTAATATATACGGGTGCGTGAGTGAGTGTGTGTGTTAGTAATTATATTGGCATTGTTTCTGATAAAAAGTATTTTCATCGGTATAGTTTGCAGGTAGTGAAAGGTTTCTAGTTAATGTAAAAAACAAAATAAATCTTACGAATAGCCAATAATTGTGTTCGTGTGTGCATGTGTCTGTGCATGTACACTAACACGTTCTTTTGATAAGAAAATTAATACAAATTATTATTTTATTAATGAAATATAATGCTACCATCAGATATGTATTAATAATATTAATACTTTTTTGGACATTCATTACTTGTTAAGCATAATGAATAAATGATAATGAAATATGGTGGTAGAAAACTACAATGTTTTTAACGGTTTGGTCGCATTCTAAAATAATATTAATATCTTAGTGCTTTTTCATTGTTTTTTTTTATTGTGGGAAGAACAGCTTAAACAATAAAATTCATCTTCAAATTAAGCTTGTCGTAATTTCGTAGCAGTTACATCGAATTGCTGTGTTCATTGCCAATCAATGTATCATAATTAGTTTCCTTTTACATACAGAGTGGCAGCAAATTGTGCATAATTTGTTCCAAACTTCCACTTTTAATGGTGGCACAAAAAACTAGCTGGAAATGAGGAATGCATCTTCTTAGTTGAGTTTGTCACATTAACTAATTACAGAAAGTACTTTCCCACCTTAGCAAAATGCACAATTTAAAAAAGCGTTCACGTAAATTAATATATATGATTCATCCTAAGTCTGAATGCCCCCAAAACTTGTGTCATTCGTTGGAGCACCGACTCGTGCGTTGGTCATCAACTGAACAAGAATTGACCCCCAGGAACACAATTATTGGCTATTCGTGAGACTTATTTTGTTTTTTACATTAGGTAGAAACCTTTCATTACCTGCAAACCATACTGATGATAATAATTATGCCTTAATTAATCGAGCTACTTGTTAATAGAAACAATGCCAATATTATAACTTACACACACTCAAACGCCCATATACATATTAACGATATATTATATATATTTATATAGCATGCGAACATGTATACAGTAATGATAGCACCACTGTACAGAATTTCTGTGAAGCTCGACCTATCTCAGCAGATGTTACGTTTATTGCTCAAAGATTACTCCTTAAGCTAAAGGCCCATGGCATAGGAAATAGTATAATAAACTGGATAGAAAAATGGCTGAATGACAGAAGACAACGTGTAGTAGTTGATGGGGAGGCTTCAAACTGGAAATCGGTATTGAGTGGGGTACCACAGGGATCAGTACTAGGACCTATATTATTCTTAATATATATCAACGATTTGGACGATGATATAACAAGCAAGGTGTTAAAATTTGCGGATGATACAAAAGTGTTTAGAAGGATTAAAAGTGATGGAGACAGACAGCATTTACAAGATGATCTTGATAGGTTGATCAAATGGTCTGAAAAGTGGCAAATGCTGTTCAATTTTGGGAAATGTAAATGCCTCCACACAGGTCATGGGAATGAAGAGGTAAAATATAAAATGGGGGGTACTGTTCTAAGTACTACTGTAAAAGAAAAGGACTTAGGGTTAACCATTAGTGCTGATATGAAGGTTTCAGAGCAGTGCGGAATTGCAGCGTCAAAGGGAAATCAAATCTTTGGATTAATTAGGCGAAATATAGCGTATAAGAAAAAAGAATTAATAGTACCGCTGTACAAAACAATAGTGAGGCCTCATTTAGAATATTGTATACAAGCATGGAGGCCATATCGCAAGAAGGACATAGATATGCTAGAAAGAGTACAGAGGAGAGCGACTAAAATGATACCAAATCTGAGGGATCTTAGTTACGAAATACGCCTAAAAGAATGTGGTTTAACAACACTAGAGACCAGGAGATTGAGAGGAGATCACATAGAAGTGTTTAAAATATTGAATGGTTATGAAAATATTGATAGAAACATTTTTTTCTCAGTTAAGAAAGATAGAAGGACCAGAGGACATGAAGCTACATTAGTAAAGGAGCAGTGTAGATTAGATATAAGAAAGTTCTCATTCTCACAAAGGACTGTAAATGAATGGAACAGATTATCTCCTGATTGTGTTGGTGCTAGTAGCGTGAATATGTTTAAAAATAAAATCGACACACACCTTAAAAAGGCGGGATACATGTAGATAAAAAGTATTGGACTCTCGATAAGCCAAAAGGCTTCCTTGTCCAACTGCCATCCAGAGTAATTTTCTGGATGGCAATCTTGTTAAATCTTGCTCGGGAACATTCTACTACTACCAGACAATATGATGCAACAACAATTTTAAAAGTTAAAAAAAATAAAGTTTGTCCATATTCCCCAGAGAATGGGTATTTCCGTATGTTGTAGTGATCCTCTAACGTTATTTCTTGTACTGTGCATTGTGTCTGGGAAAGTCTGTACATTCAGATGGCCGCAACAGAAACAGGTGACCGCAACAGCAGTCAGCTGTGTTCCATTGCACGTGTCCCTTAAAAAAACAAGCCATTGGCATCACTGGGTGTAGGTTTACTGTACATAGAGCTAATTTTTTAAACAGCGCTGTATCCACTTCTTACGGCTGCTATTGCCACGTCGTGCTTCATCCCCTCTTCACTCCAGTGCATCATTAAACATTCATGAAAGAATTCAGCCATTCAGCAATTAGTACATACATGTGTATATATATATATATATGAAAGCTATTCATTCATATAATTTTATGATGTAAATTTTTTTACAGCACATTTTACAGTTACTATGTTAAAGACTAACACAGCTATATAGTTTTGTTAAGCGTGGTGCATTTGTGACTGATAGAATTGACAATGGGAGTAGATCTGTGTCAGAAGCTGCTAAAACGGGATGCTATTTGGGGCATGTATGCTTAATAGGATGAATACCTAATAATATTGTTTTTTTAATTCCGGTGACATGTCCAATGCAGGGCAAAGCAATATGAAATCAACCAAGAAATGGCCATAATGTTCTTGATGAAATTTGGTGCACACCATGGGACTGTAGTTAAAATTACAAATTTGCCAAATCTCATACAGGTATTTAGCTACACATTAAATAAAATGTAACTTCTTTATACAGAACGTTTTCACAAAAACAGTTTCTAATAGTTTCTGATAGTTTCGAAAGGTACAGCAATATCTCCCCTAATATAATGACTAATACAGTTTGAGGTAGTTTGATAGTGGCTAATTGTTTTAAAGTGGGTTTTATTTAGTTGTTCTAGTTCCATCCAAGGAGGGGGTTATCTGGTCATGGAGGGCCCAGGAGGGGGCTCTCTGGTAAAGGAGGGAGTTCTCTGGTCAGGGAGGAGGTTTTCTGGTTAGGGAGGGAGTTTTTTGGTTAGGGAGGGGAGGGGGTCTCTTGTCAGAGAGGGGGTTCTCAGGTTGGGAATATGGTTTTCTGGTAAAGGGGGTTCTCTGGCCAGTGAGGGGATTCCCTGGTTGGGGGAAAGTTTCTAGAGCCAGTCAATATGAAAAATGAAAACTATGGCAAAAGAGTAGATTTATAAAATAAATTAACCTGATTTATAATTTTATGAATGTTGATATTAAGATGATCAATATACAGTATATATTAACAGTATCGGTCCAAAGCATAGAATATCAATGTCCAATGCCAGATGAAACTGCTTCTGACCCCCTCCCCCCAAATGAAAGTAATTTTGTCTGATATCGGACATCGACGTTCTGAGATGATCCCTAATAGTTACAGTGAACCTGTAGACTGGTGATATGCCAAGATGCCAGTTCTTGTTGTTAGGTAACTCCATAAAGAATGTCTTCATGAATGATGAAAAGCTTCTCTTAGAATATAGCTTTCTATGTATGTTGCCTGCCTTTTACTGCTATTTTCGGTCTGGTTGCCTTAATGGATTAAATTGGCCCATTTGCACATGAGTTTAAAACACGAGTAGTGTTCATTGTTGGAGTGCTCTCGCATGAATGCTCCCACAGAGTCTAATGCGTGCTGTGCCACACACACCATGCGACCCGCTAGTCTCGCACCCACCACACCGCGCACTCCCTCAGACAACCTGTCAATTATTTATGCTTATCACCTCATTACGTGTGACCTTCCAGACAGAGACAGTAGTAGCGATACAACCACATGGCATTGCCTAGTCGGCTGTGGACGTTCTAAGGTGACTGTAGCAGTGTTTGACAGTGACACGCACGCTTCATCTTGCACAGGACAAAATCTGCTGTGATTCAATGGTGATATTTCTGTTTGTGTCTGTCTCATTGTCATTTCTGGACCCACCCAGGATGCTCGTTATCACATCGTCTTGTACTTGCTGCTGCATGCCTTATATTACTACTGGGATACTGGAGCAGTCTATGCACTGATCAGCAGCCACATGTAGCTATCTACTGAATGTTAATTGTTGTTTATCTCCTGTTAACCCTTGCATGTTGGTGAAGGAGAGCCCAAGGATGGTTTTCTGAGGGATACAGGTATTTCTGCCATGCCCAGGGCAGAAACAGTAGAAATTAAGTATTTCTGCCGATCAGAAATAGTTTCTGCCTGACAGAAATAGCAACAAGCAGGGAATACATGCTGTGGTAAGGAAAATGCACTTTTTTGTAAGTTATGATGTCAATATCTTTCTGTACCTATCTGTACATGCGATCTGAGTACGAGTGCGAATACCAGTACGTTGCTAAAAGCTGAGTAAATGTACGAGTACATTCCCATGAATACAAATACATGCATATTTGCATACGTTTCATTTGTATAATAATTAACATATTTTTGTCTCAGCCTTGCAGTGCTTGCTTTTCCTTAGCGGTTCCCTGTGGAGTTAGGTTTAAGTACAATGGATATTGTGTTAGATTTGTGCTTCATTTCTTTTAATATGTAATCGAGTCGGTACTGATCTACAGGGCATGATAAGATGACATAATCCTTAGTGGCAAAATATCACCACCTGCTTTCATTTGTGTGGATTTGTAATGTGTGTGCTCATGTGTGCGATAAGAATCCACCAAGTGTAATGTGATAGCAACAGCACCTTGGGCATTTCCGCTGTCACTCGCGTTACAGTTTTGCACATTTCAGAAACTATATTTGGGCACTAATGTATGTCAGAATTCCATCTTCTGTGAAAATAAACCTATTGGCATAGCGTATTAAATTATATCAAGTAATAATTTGATTGCATAACATGGTTTTAAGTGTATATAATTACAGTGTGATAACAAATTGCGTTACAACAGAAGGAAAACACAAAAACTTACTTTGTTTAATACATGTCAACTTTCTCCTGAAAGTATAGACGACAGAACACAACGCATACCCTTGAACGAATCGCAAATAAATAGGATTATAAAAAAATTGAATTAGTGAATTGAAATATTACCAATAAGTGGCAACAACATACACAAATATTACATAATTAGCATGAGTCATGTTACCTTGACCCAAATTACATTAAATCATCTATCATTTACCAACTGATCAAGCATACATTAGCTTGAGGGAGAAATGTATTTAGTATGTTGTAATAAAATATTCTGTGAAAATGATCTGAGCAGGTAAGTAAACCCTTTTTTATAATGTACCAACATAACACAACCCTTGCAGCTTATTTTATCATTAATAATCAAGGCACCCGGAAACCTCAAGTCCACCTAGGTATAAGTATTAATTTTGATGCTGAAATTGTATGATGTCTTTGTCCACGTTCAATTTTATTTCTTGGTTAACCAGGCTGTTTCACCACTACCATATTGATCTGTACATACGTTTAAAAACATAAGTTAGAAACCGCCATCATCATCAGAGTTCAGTTGTCTCGCTCACTCAGTGTCATGTTTATGATCTTTAATATTGTCTGTGTCTTGTTATGGTAGCTTGCCTTGGGGTCACTATCATGTTCTAGTATAGTCTTACATTGTCTCTCTTGTTACATTTACATACCAGGGCATGTGCTGTGATGTATAGCTGTTGGCTAGTGGAAGTGCTGTGTGCAGGATGCAGTGTACAAACAATGTAATGAGGTACAGAATTTAATTATAATAATAAGTTAACTTCTATTGCGCCTAAATCCTTGGAAACCAAGCTCAGAGGCACATCAAAACAAAAGGGTTGGTCAATCTCAAAATCCATAAGTAGTTTTCCAGTTGTCAACAGATGGGTCAAGGCGCTAGGGAGCTACGGTGGATAAGCAAGGTTGTAAAGATACGTTTTTAAACGATGACGGAATTTTGTAATAGTAAGTAAGTGTGCATACATAAACATGTTTGCCAGTTTTACACATCTTTCTATAACAAAAACCGACTGTGTAGTCACAATTTCCAGCTTCGTTGCCGTGACATCATGTGATGTATGTTTTAGATGAGGACCGAGACAGACAGTCTGGGAGAGGTACAGGTGCCTGGTGATATGTACTATGGTGCCGTCACCGCAAGAGCCCATGCCAACTTAAACATAGGTGGCAGCATGGAGCGAATGCCGGTGTGTAACTACCCTCTGTTCTCATCTCTTGTGCTTCGTCAGCTCTATACTGTTCTCATCTCTTGTGCTTCGTCAGCTCTATACTGTTCTCTTCTCTTGTGCTTCGTCAGCTCTATACTCTTCTCTCCTCTTGTGTTTCGTCAGCTCTATACTGTTCTCATCTCTTGTGCTTCGTCAGCTCTATACTGTTCTCTCCTCTTGTGTTTCATCAGCTCTATACTGTTCTCTTCTCTTGTGTTTCGTCAGCTCTATACTGTTCTCATCTCTTGTGCTTTGTCAGCTCTATACTGTTCTCATCTCTTGTGCTTCGTCAGCTCTATACTGTTCTCTTCTCTTGTGCTTCATCAGCTCTATACTGTTCTCTTCTCCTGTGCTTCGTCAGCTCTATACTGTTCTCTTCTCTTGTGCTTCGTCAGTTCTATACTGTTCTCATCTCTTGTGCTTCGTCAGTTCTATACTGTTCTCATCTCTTGTGCTTCGTCAGCTCTATACTGTTCTCATCTCTTGTGCTTCGTCAGCTCTATACTGTTCTCTTCTCTTGTGTTTCGTCAGCTCTATACTGTTCTCATCTCTTGTGCTTCGTCAGCACTATATACTGTTCTCATCTCTTGTGCTTCGTCAGCTCTATACTGTTCTCATCTCTTGTTTTTCGTCAGCTCTATACTGTTCTCTTCTCTTGTGTTTCATCAGCACTATACTGTTCTCATCTCTTGTGTTTCGTCAGCTCTATACTGTTCTCTTCACTTGTGCTTCGTCAGCACTATACTGTTCTCATCTCTTGTGCTTCGTCAGCTCTATACTGTTCTCATCTCTTGTGTTTTGTCAGCACTATACTGTTCTCATCTCTTGTGCTTCATCAGCTCTATACTGTTCTCTCCTCTCGTGCTTCGCCAGCTCTATACTGTTCTCGTCTCTTGTGTTTCGTCAGCTCTATACTGTTCTCTCCTCTTGTGCTTCGTCAGCTCTATACTGTTCTCATCTCTTGTGCTTCGTCAGCTCTATACTGTTCTCATCTCTTGTGCTTCGTCAGCTCTATACTGTTCTCATCTCTTGTGCTTCGTCAGCTCTATACTGTTCTCTTCTCTTGTGTTTCATCAGCTCTATACTGTTCTCATCTCTTGTGCTTCGTCAGCTCTATACTGTTCTCTTCTCGTGTTTCATCAGCTCTATACTGTTCTCATCTCTTGTGCTTCGTCAGCTCTATACTGTCCACCTCATATACAAAATGGCAAATTCACCCATATTTTCAGACACCATATATCACCATATATGTAATGTATATATACTTCACTTTTTGCAGTTACACATAGATATGCTGATCTGACCATCAGAAACATCTGAACATAGACATGCTTGTGGAGATACTCTTATTGAGGCTATTTGGAATCATTTGATTCCATCTACTATAAAGAGATGTTTTCAGGCTGTACTAGTGACTACTTTCCGGATTCTTGTTTTCAGGTAGAAGTCATCAAAGCTTTGGCTATACTGAAAAAGTCAGCAGCCATAGTAAATAAAGAATATGGACTCGACCCAAAAATAGCTGACATTATTGTCAAGGTAGCAGAAGAGGTAAGTGTAAAAAACTAGGCATATAATTAAAATATTCTGGGTTACAGTTCAGCGTAAAATTAGTAGGTGGCAGCAAGGCCTTTACTTCCAAAATCTAGGGACCCACCACTAAAACTGGGGGCCAAAACAGATAGGATTTAAAAAATTATAAATGGTAATATTGAAATGTGTTGTGCACACCCTTTCTGCTGCTTCCCGTTTCATACTACACCCAACCTGCCGCTGACCATTCAAAGGTATATCCTATATGAAAAGTAATAGGCCCTAAATCTAAAAGGTATTTTATCCAAACACATCCAAATTACGTCACGTGCATTAACATATCTTTTTCATTGGTTACAACCGCTAGCACAGTAAACACTGTTACCAAACTTTGCGGAGAGCTATGTTTTCATACGGAAACTAAGTATTTCACTAAAACCAACTTTTCTGACAATTTATTTGCATAACATGAGACAAATAAGTGATAAGGAGTTACAATTATGGTATCTTTCACAAAGGTTTCTTTAGATTTTTATGAAAACGGCATGTTTGTATTGATACGATCGGTGACAAGACCATGTTAATAATATAAAATTAAAAAAATTACTACCAAACTTCCAACCCAAGAACCAAGATTACAGCAGCACAAATTTATACAACAGTCCTTTGTTTGTAGAGCAGTGTTTTCATTTCACTGCAAAAGATTCATTCCCAACAATTCAGAATTGTGATGTTTAGCACAGGCTCTTCCTGTTCCATTTTAATATACTTTATACAGCACTGTTGAAACAGTTTTAAAATGTGGAGAATGTTTTAATAGCTAGACGTTGGGTGCAACCCTCTGCCCCCCAAGTGCAGACAAGAAGGCGTTGGGCAGGTTGATATGTGGTGATTTATGTAGTTTCACTTTGAGGATTTTTCAAGTTCAACATATTTGTTCTCTTCTAATTGTTTCCAGCACTCGGCAACATTCTATAAACTGTAGTCTGTAAAGTCTGTATGGGTCATTCCGTGTCAAAGCAATCACTTTTAGGCCATTTTTGCACGACCCGACTCCATTTTTGTTGAAATTTAGCACAGTGTTGGCTCACATAAGAACATAAAAACCACAGATTATAAAAAATCTAGGTCAAGTATTACTGAAGATATAGGTCACTGAACTTTGACCAGATTCACATACTGGACGTTACATTAACGTCCATAACTCTGCTTCTAATAAAGGTAGAAAAGAAAGTAAGATATCATTGGAAAGCCATTGAATAGTTGCACATCTACATTGCAA
Organism: Escarpia spicata; assembly: GCA_963995525.1. Classification (NCBI taxonomy): domain Eukaryota; kingdom Metazoa; phylum Annelida; class Polychaeta; order Sabellida; family Siboglinidae; genus Escarpia; species Escarpia spicata. Next base: position 7,998,838 of record OZ023211.1, read on the forward strand.
AATTACACTTTTCATATAAATAAAAAAGTATAATTAATCATAATATGACCTTTGAACTCCAATACCAAAAAAATTATCCTCCAATTTTTTTTATTTTAATTCTACAGCATACTACATCATTGCTCATGAGTCCCTGAAAATATTAGGATGGGCAAATAATAATGTTCAGATATACAGTAAATTTAGTACAGCCGTGTGACCTATTTTTGGTCTGCAGATCAGTCGATACCACACTGAATGTCAGCGTAACCTTTTCAGATTGCATAACAAACATGCTGTAATGGCTCATTTAACATGTTCACATTTTTTACAAGGCCTCTCTTCTGTTTTCTCTTTAGATATCTTGTAGGTGCGATCAGTGTCAGTCGTTGGGTCAACATTGATAAGAAGCTCACTAAGTCAAAGAGTGTCACTTTGTTACGGGTAAAACTATGAGGTTTGGGGTGAAGGAAGATTAGTTGGAATAACATTTGTTACATACGCCTCCAGTATCCATCATAGATGGCCTTCAGATATCCTTTGGCGTCTGCCAGAATGAGGCCAACACACTGTGCTGTGACAAGTTCACAACCTCTTCTCTTCATTGAAGATATAGAATATGGTGCTACTTCCAAGTGATTCAATGATGATGCCTTAAAGAATAGTACCTTCTGTGTTCTTGCTATTACTTTAGCTGTTTACAAACAGCTTGCAAGAAGAGTTGCTTATTCATAATTCTTCTGTGGTTGAAAATACCTTCCAAAGTGCAGAATTTGATAGCAGGAATAAATAGACTGACATGAACTCACAGGACTACATTGGTGTGGTGGTGTAATGATCATATAATTATGGTCTTTGTAGACTGGCTTTTGCATCAAGTCTGCTGACCATTCCATTCCACCCACATCATCACATATGCCTTTCCTGTGTTATGTTGCATAAAAGTACCACTTCGCATATTTCCCCAAATCCTGCTAGTGGCGGTAGAGGTTCAGAAAGTGTTCGCAGTCCGTATGCTAACTAGCACAACCTTCAGGAAAGTTGATGTTTCTTTGCCCAGCTGTACATTTTGCAGTGAAAAAAATTATGCTGTGTTTTGGAAGAGGTGTACAACAATGGTGTCACGTATGTTGGAGTCAGAAATTACAACATAACTGTGACACACAATCATTTCCTACTTCAAGATTGAAGCAATATAATTGGTGTGCACATTGATGCCTGTGCACATTGATGCCTGTGCACAGTGTTGCCTGTGCACAGTGTTGCCTGTGCACACTGTTGCCTGTGCACAGTGTTGCCTGAACACAGTGTTGCCTGTGCACAGTGTTGCCTGTGCACAGTGTTGCCTGTGCACAATGTTGCCTGTGCACAGTGTTGCCTGTGGTTAGTTAGTATAAAAACTTTCTGTACCTTTGCCACCATGAGCAGACTCCAGTGTAGCACTTTTCTCAAAAACGACGTGATGGTGTGGATGGAATGGTCAAGAGACCAGACCAAAGCCAGTCTACAAAAAACAATATTTTACGCAGTTGTTTGAATCAGCCCATATACCAGTTACTGAGTTCTGCTTTCCAACCACAGAAGAGGATTCCCGGAAGAGTACTATGAAGCAGCTATCTTCTTACAAGCTATATGGAAACAGCTAAAACATCAGCAGGAACACATAATCTACACATCATCAAGTAATTATCATTGAATCATTTGGAAGTAGCACTATATTCTACATCAACCTGAAAAGGGAAGAAGTTGTGACAGCCTGGTGTGTTGTCCTCATCTGGCAGATGCCAAACGGTATGTAACAGCCATTTACAATGGACACTGGAGGCTAGCGCATGTAACAAATATTCTGGATGACCTTCCTTCACCCATATGGTCCAACACCATCATAGTTTTACCCGTAACAAAGTGACATTCTTCGAGTTCGTATTCTCCTCACCAATGTAGACCCAACGACTGACTACAGGCTATCCAAAGAAAAAAGAAAACATGTGAACATGTTAAATGAGACATTACAGCATGTATGTACACTCATTTAATTATAAGAGACCTTTTAGCATGCTTTTTATGTGATCTGAAAAGTTTATTCGGAAATTCAGTGTGGTATTGACTTATCTGGAGACCTAACATAGGTTGCCGGCTGTACTAAATTTACTGTATCTCTGAACATTATTATTTGCCCATCCTAATATTTTCAGGGACACTTGAACAATGATAAAATTGAAGGATACATTTTTTGGGTATCGGAAGTCAAAGGTCATATTATAATAAATGATACTTTTATATTTACATGAAAAATGTAATTTTCCAATGTAAATATGCACATATTTACTGGCTTCCCAATGATGTCTTACTTTCTTGTCTACCTTTATTAGAAGCAGAGTTATGGTTGTTACTGTAATGGCCAGTATGCGAATCGGGTCAAAGTTCAGTGACTTATATCATCATTAATATTTAACCTAGATTCTTTATAATTTGCAGTTTTGATGTTCTCATGGGAGCCAACACCTGTGCTAATTTTCATCAAAATTGGAGTCGAGTGATGTTTTGAGTGATTGATTTGACATGGAATGACCCGTATACATTATAGTTAGAATGTTACGAGGTCTCATTCAACTAGTCAGTCTTTTTTAGAACATTATCGTCAAACCGAGCTTTCTATGGTAGCACTGAGATGTTCACTGCCAGGGTGTGTGTCGTCCTCAGTGGTTCTTTTACGTCCCAAATTGAGACATGACCGACATTAACATGATCTCCGAGTCACAAGGAATCAATGACAACAACTACACTATTATTGTGCTGTCGTAGTGAACTACTAATGGTATCATTTTGTTTTAATAAAACAAAATTTATATAAATACTAGCCGAGTTATCTGGCGTTACCCAGGGAAAAAGGCAATCGCCTGCGCTAAAACTGTTTTGAAATTGTGACCTCCTGAGATCCCCACTGCCCCGCACAAAAATAATCAAAATCTACGAATCACGCCAATGGGCCCGCTAGATTGCACAAAAAATGTCAGTCCCATACATGCAAAACTGGTGGAGATAAATTACATTTTAAAATTGTTACCTCGAAGATCCCCACCCCCACAAATTAATTTTGAAAAAATCTGAATCTACAAACCACCCCTATGGGCCCGCTAGATCACTTACAAAATGTCAACCCCATACATGCAAAACTAATGGAGATATGGGTTCACAAACAAACAAACATGGAAAATAACAGAGAACAGTATTGTTTTATAATATAGACATACAGAACATTTCTCCAAGCTGATACTTAATTTGCAGCATTTCCACTATTCTTGTATACTTATTTACTTAATGAAACATGCCACCCTACCCACACCTTATTTGGCACTATATGATTATTAGATAAAGAGATTTTCACTGGCAGAATGTAATTTTTTTAGGAGAGCAGTCGGAGCAATTTATCACTTGCTGAGCGTCATGTGGCTCCCTCTAATAGCTCAGTTTGCATCATTTCTAACGACAGTCGGGCTTCCGAGGATTGTAGATTTTGATCTCAAAGAGTTAGTCCGTCGGATTTCTAGGATTAGATGAATCGGTAGGAATCCTTAGTTCTCGGGAGCTCTGTATGGTATATTATTACTTAAAACCCCAATGTTATCGCCACATACACCTACCATACAGTAACTAACATCGGTCATTTTCACTCTCGCACTAGCCGCCTATATTTACAATTGAAACGAAACTGAGGCATGGTGACCAACTTGCCACCCTATACTATATTATTATTCAATTTGACCGATTTGCTACCCTATACTGTTATTTGGCAGACAAGAGTAGAAACTCCATATATATGCTCCACCAGAGGAGGTGACATTGTTTGGTGTTTGTTTGACAGATCATTGATGATAAGTTGGACAAACACTTCCCCCTGGTTGTGTGGCAGACAGGCTCGGGAACGCAGACCAACATGAACCTGAATGAGGTGATTGCCAACCGCAGCATTGAACTGCTCGGGGGCAAGATGGGCTCGAAGACACCTGTCCATCCAAACGACCACGTCAACAAGGGTCAGGTAGGAATATTGGAAGTGATATCAATCATAGATGTCGGAACCAGGGGGTGGTGCTTGGGGGCTAAGCCCCCAATATTTTAGGTTGGGGGCTGGGGATACGGTTAGACCCCACTACTTACAGTGTCAAGGTGGGTTTTTGGTGAGCCTCAATGGGGTGCAACTTGAAGTTTTTGCAAAGCCGTAAGGTGGGTTTTTTTGGCACGCTTTGGGGTGCAATTTGAGGTTTTTGGTGAGCCTCAGTGAGGGTTGCAATATGAGGTTTTTGGAGAGCCTCAAGGGGTGTAATTGGAGGTTTTTGAAGACCCTCAGGGTGGGTTTTTGGTGAGCCTCAGGGGGGTGTAATTGGAGGTTTTGGAGAGTCTCGGCCTCCCTGTGTACCATCTGACACCATGACAGCAATCTCCAGTGCCAACCTTGCCTGTTGACTCCATCATTATAATTTAATTTCTACCAATGTCACACTAGATTAAAAAATCAGTGGTGAAAATATATCAAAAGGTCCACCTAAATTATCTTTAATAATGTCTTTACAGGGTCCTGATATCCTGTTGCTCATATGTTAGATGCATAAATCGCTTGCCAATCATGTCTGCTGAGACGGATGTACCCAGAAACCAAAGAAAATGTGTGTACAGCCCTGTTCACTTATTGGAATACAAAATTTGACATATTTCCATAATTCAAATACTTGTTAAGCATACTGTAAGCTTAAGAGAATGAATACAACATTAGTTACAAGTGTTATGTCACATTTCCTGTCTAACCAAAGTGCATTGTGTGATGTGTCTTCAGAGTTCCAATGATACGTACCCTACAGCAATGCACGTTGCCGCCGCTACGTTGATCAAAGAGTGTCTCATGCCTGGCCTGGAACGTCTCAAAGAATCTCTGCGATCCAAAAGTGAAGAGTTCCACGACATTGTTAAAGTTGGCCGCACTCACACACAGGTATAGAGCTGTCTATAGTTTACAAATCAGACTCCTTATATAGATGAAAGTCTAACAAAAAACGTCAAATACTGACAATTATCCTGTCAGCACAGTTAAAGGTTCTACATTTTCGAAACATATTTTTCCAAACAAAAAACTGGTCCCATTGCATCTGCAGTAATAATGATTTGTGTGTGCAACTGCATATTTCGTGGCAACTGCTGTTATTAATTATAGGGTAATTTAATATCACAACTACAGTTTCACGTTGCCACCTTTTACAATGCACTTGTATCATTATACTTGTGTATCATCTCAACTAGTTCCAATTATTTCTGACCGTTCATGCAGGATGCTGTACCACTGACTCTTGGTCAAGAGTTCAGTGGCTACCACTCCCAGATTGTCCACGCCATTGACCGAATCAATGGCACATTACCGCGACTCTACCAACTGGCAATAGGTGGCACTGCAGTCGGCACAGGACTGAACACGCACATTGGATTTGCCGAGAAGGCAGCAGCTGAGATCGCTAGACTGACAAGTAAGTTGGACCACTTGCATGGCTGTGTAACACCTGGGATAAATGATGGTTGTGTCAGCATGGTTGGGTGTCAGTAGTGATAGTAATGAGTCAGCAGTTATGATTGGGTGTCAGTAGTCATAGTTAGGTGTCAGCAGTCATGGTTAGATGTCAGCAGTCATTGTTATGTCAGAAGTCATGGCTGCGTGTCAGCAGGCATGGTTGTGTGTCAACAGTCATGGCTGTGCATCAGTAGTCATGGTTCAGTGTCAGTGCTCATGGTTGGCTCTCGGCAACAAAATTTGTATCTCGGCATTCATGCCTAGACATACTGCCCGTGTTGTCCAACATTTTACCCGTGTTGTCCTACATTCTACCCATCTTCTACATTCTATCCGTGTTGTCCTACATTCTTCTCAAGTTCTCTTACATTCTACCCATGTTGTCCTAATTCTACCTATGTCGTCCTACATTCTACCCGTGTTATCCTACATTCTACCCGTGTTGTCCTACATTCTACCCATGTTGGCCTAATTTTACTCATGTTGTCCTACATTCTACCCGTGTTGTCCTATAGACCTGCCCTTTGTGACGGCGCCCAACAAGTTTGAGGCTCTGGCGACCAAAGACACGATGGTGGAAGTGAGCTCTGTGCTAAACGTCATCGCAGCCAGTCTCATGAAGATAGCCAATGACATCCGCTTCCTTGGCTCCGGGCCGCGTTGTGGACTCGGGGAACTCTCCCTGCCAGAGAACGAACCAGGGAGCAGCATCATGCCAGGTACGTCAGCAGTATGTATGGTGTGGTGTCAGCAGTGCAGTGTCAGCAGTATGTATGGTGTGGTGTCAGCAGTGCAGTGTCAGCAGTATGTATGGTGTGGTGTCAGCAGTATGTATGGTGTGGTGTCAGCAGTGCAGTGTCAGCAGTATGTATGGTGTGGTGTCAGCAGTATGTATAGTGTCGTGTCACCAGTGCATGTGTAATTTGAGCCATATATTTAATTAATACTGATCCATCTGATTTGTTTCACTACCACTTATGCCAGTGATAGTCATTAATGTGGGCCAGTAGACTTGGAACTATCAGTTAATCTAGTGGCCAGCCGGCCCCCTCTAAATTCCACAGGTCTTATCAGTTGTAATTACCCGTCTTGGCCTGTCATTTGCCTGTCTTGAAGATGGGCAAACGGTTCTGTGGCTAAGCCCCTGGTCAGAAGTACACATGGTGTCAGAAGTGCATGTAGTGTCAGAAGTACATATGGTATCAGAAGTGCATGTCGTGTCAGAAGTACACATGGTGTCAGAAGTGCATGTCGTGTCAGAAGTACACATGGTGTCAGACGTGCATGTCGTGTCAGAAGTACACATAGAGTCAAAAGTACAGTGTTTAGTTTAATATGTAGAACAAAGTGTTAGTTTTTAGATTGAAAAGAGTCAATAATCTTGTTAATTATTATTCAGTGATGGTGCTGTATTATTCACCAGTGGTAAGTCATTTTTTTTCACTAGTAACTTCGTCATTGCTGCCTATGTGGCGATTAAACAAAAGTGACAAAAGTACTAACTAAAACGTGATATTTGCATTGTAGGCAAAGTGAACCCGACACAATGCGAGGCTGTCACAATGGTTGCTGCTCAGGTGATGGGAAACAACGTCGCTGTGACAATTGGTGGTTCGAACGGCCATTTTGAACTGAATGTCTTCATGCCATTAATCCTGCGCAACGTGCTGCAGTCGATTCGCCTGCTAGGTGACGCCAGTCGCTCCTTTGCTGTCAACTGCGTTGATGGAATCATAGCTAATCGTGATAACATCAACAAGCTCCTCAACGATTCACTGATGCTAGTGACTGCGCTGAATCCGCACATTGGCTACGACAGAGCAGGCAAGATAGCGAGGAATGCCCACAAGAAAGGCCTCACGTTGAAAGAGTCGGCAGTTGAACTGGGTCTGGTCACAGAGAAGCAGTTTGACGAGTGGGTCAGGCCCGAGCTCATGCTTGGCCCAAAGTGAGTTAATGCCACCACAAGACTTGAGCTCATACCTGTCCCAAAGTAAGCTCATGCCACCAAAAATCTTTATCTCATACTGAGCCCAAAGTGATCTCGTATTACCAAAAAGACCTAAGCTCATACTGAGCCCAAAGTGATCTCGTATTACCAAAAAGACCTAAGCTCATACTGAGTCTAAAGTGATACCGAGCCCAAAGTGATCTCATACCACAAAAAAGACCTGATATCATGCTTAGCCCAAACTGATATCATTTCACCAAAGACGATGCGTAGCCCAAAGTGACCTCATGCTACTACAAGGCCTGTGCTATAGCTAGGTTATTTTCCTGAAGAATCTCAAAATGGCATATAAATAATTTTAGGTTTCTTGTTCTTATACAATGAATGGTAAACATATGTGATAAATTCTAGAGTTTGGGCAACACAGGTTTTGTATGGTATGAGTAGTATTTCCTTAGCATAATCTAAGTAATTATTGGTTTGAGCAATACTGGCCAGACACAGTTTCAGCATTATTAGTCCGACTGTTTTCAATGCAGAACATTCTGCTTCTAATTTGTTATATGAGAAATGTACATTTGAGTTCAGTTGATTTATTTACATTAAAACAAAATTGGGATAGTTTCTGACAAAATAATTGTTATTGTTGTAGAACATTTATTTTTAACCATACTATTATTTCTAGTGTGGCATATTTTAAATAGATAGCACAATTTTACTTTTTTATCATGCACATGTGATAATTTGTACTTTATTAAATGGTTGTTACCAACTCATTTGTTCTTTTTCTTCATCAGCTGCATTTAGTCATAACAATGACTATTGGTTTATTTACATTTTTAATAATATCTAATGCAGATATTATTACGTTGTGTTAGTGTTGTCAGTCGATGTTGTTGTTTGTTATCATATTGGAATGTTTGTTTTGTCACTACAAATCTCATGTTCATTGTTGTATTGCTTTGAATAAAATGCTACTTATCTGTAGAACTCTAGTGATGACATATGGGGTGTATGAAACCTAGCTTCACATCTCCCGATATAACCAGTATTCCTTGGTGTAGCAGATACTCTTGATATAGCCAGTATTCCCTGGTTTAGCAGATACTCCTAATAAAGCCAGTATTTTCTGATATACTTTACTGTATTTGGTACAAATCTGGAACTATCCTAGGGTGACTTTAATTGCATGGTGGCTGTATTACCGAGGTGAATGTAAAACAAGGCTTGACTGTATATCCATCATTGAAATTGTTATTTTTATCAAGTTTTTGTAATGAAGCAACAAAATGTTACTGTTTCATGATTAATGATCTGGAAAGAGAGGATACCAATGAAAGCTATCAGGAGCTGGCTGCACAGTTTGTACCTGAAATAATAAAGGTGCTATGGATGATTTATTTTGCTGTTGTGCGACATAGTTTTGTTATGCCAGAGGTCCATGCATAAAACACGTAGCATCTCACATATATTGACAGAATCCCATTTTCATCAATATATAATATGATGGAATGATCATAAGTAAACCACATCTATTAAATACTTCACAGAAAGCAAAGTGCAATAAAACAGTCTGATTAAACACATCAAACCAATGTAAAACAACCTTTAATTAAGAATTAGCATTATACTGCAACTACTCTGAATTACATGCTGCTATTATGCAATGAAATAGCTTCCATTTTTCAACAATGTGAAAAAGGGATTGCAAAAAAAGAATATTAGTAATTGATGCATTAACACATAATCGTGTCTGATAATCACTAGTAACAAACAGGGCAGGAAAATGACACAATGATAATATAGATCACTGCAAACAAGAATCAGTTATCATGTAAACCGCCATGTTGAATCTACATTGAGGAAGGCAGGCATGATATGATTAGTCAACAGTACAAAGTGGATCAATACAACTCATACATACAAGTGTTAAAAGTAATTTTAAAATGATATCGCGAATGTCAGCCATGTCTTAACTCTGACATATGCTACTATAAGACACCTGGAACCAGACAATGTCTTTGACAGGAACAATCCGAGATCAAGATGACGCAGTCCACTATCCCACTGGCATCCACTAATGTCCTCTAGTCATTGGCGTCCTGGGATATACTCTCGGTAATCATCATTATCTTCATTTTACCACTTGAATTTAAATTCCGTCTTCAGCAGGTATTTCGCCTGAATCTGCGCGACGTCATAAACAATGTATCTGTATTGAGTAAAGGATATAACGTTCTATTCAATGGCTGTATTGCACAAGACAAACACCATTTTTGTGTACAAAAAACAAAAGAAACTGGATGATTTTTTAAAACATCTATAAAATGTTTGTTGGTAAAGGAGATTCCACTTAGCTCTACCATATATGTTACCTCTGTTGAATGTCTGTTGGTAAAGGAGATTCCACTTAGCTCTACCATATATGTTATCTCTATTGAATGTCTGTTGGTAAAGGAGATTCCACTTAGCTCTACCATATATGTTATCTCTGTTGAATGTCTGTTGGTAAAGGAGATTCCACTTAGCTCTACCATATATGTTATCTCTGTTGAATGTCTGTTGGTAAAGGAGATTCCACTTAGCTCTATCATATGTTACCTGTGTTGGATGTCTGTTGGTAAAGGAGATTTCACTTAGCTCTACCATATATGTTACCTCTGTTGAATGTCTGTTGGTAAAGGAGATTCCACTTAGCTCTACCATATATGTTATCTCTGTTCAATGTCTGTTGGTAAAGGAGATTCCACTTAGCTCTACCATATGTTATCTGTGTTGAATGTCTGTTGGTAAAGGAGATTCCACTTAGCTCTACCATATATGTTATCTCTGTTCAATGTCTGTTGGTAAAGGAGATTCCACTTAGCTCTACCATATATGTTACCTGTGTTGAATGTATGTTGGTAAAGGAGATTCCACTTAGCTCTACCATATATGTTATCTCTGTTCAATGTCTGTTGGTAAAGGAGATTCCACTTAGCTCTACCATATATGTTATCTCTGTTGAATGTCTGTTGGTAAAGGAGATTCCACTTAGCTCTACCATATATGTTATCTCTGTTGAATGTCTGTTGGTAAAGGAGATTCCACTTAGCTCTACCATATATGTTATCTCTGTTGAATGTCTGTTGGTAAAGGAGATTCCACTTAGCTCTACCGTATACGTTATCTCTGTTGACTTTGATGTCACTTATCTTTATATGTTGCTAAAACAATATCAGTAGCACTAATTAGTAGTTGCCTTAACTATTGCAACTCTATGTTAAACAGTATTACTAAATCAGACACAGTTAACATCCAACAAGTATAAAATTGTTTAGCATGTGTTGTACTCCGAGTCCCTCATTTTTCACCACCAATAACCTTACTTAGACAATTGCCTGGCTTCCAGTTACCACTGGAATACAATTTAAGAGAGCCACAATCACATACTGTTGTCTTTTCTACACCCTACTTGGTTAGTCTCTTACATATTTCAAGTATCGACAGGCAATGCAGATACTATCTCACAACTTCTTGTTCCTAAAACTAAGATTAACATTGGCAAGTGAGCTTTCTCTGTAGCTGCACCCAAAATCTGGAATGAAATCTCCACGACTTTAAAATCATCTGAAACCATCATTCATAAAAAAACTCACAACTTATATGTTTGAACTTTCTTGCTCTAATGATGACTTTTGTGCTAACTCATTCTTAATTCTGCCTGCTCACTGTTATTTGTTGCGACTCTCAGCTCAGGTTCCAGTATTGCTACAGAAGTCTATTATTATTCCTGCTGTATTAGCACTGCTTAGGTGAATCAGCTTCTTATTACAATCAAATTGCTCCCATAATGATTTGAAGAGAAACCTTATTTTGAGAATATATGAAACTTGACAATACGTCCAATACAAATTTTTTATTGATCAAGAAAATAAATTTATGAACAAAAATGTATAAAAGTTAAGAGGTTCATCAGACTGGGTTGTTCAAATGATTGATATTTTTACTTATTTCTCAGTCAGTTTACCTTTTGTTCTCGTGATGTTTCGACTGCATTCAGCAGTCTTCTTCAGACGACTACCGCTAGATGGCGACACAGTACTGAATGGTGCAGAAACGAAGGTTCTTGCAAAATGACTCAATTATGCTATAGCGCCGAAACTAATTCCAATAGAGGAATATATAGTAGCCACTGAACAGGCTTGCTCTATGTTACCACAGACAGAAGCACAAAGCTTACGAGCAGATATGAAAGGGATTCTGAAATCAGCAAAGCCTCCCAAATCCAACATCAGTAAAGAAGAGAGTAATGCACTTAAATCACTCAGAAAAAACGAAACAATCATCATTCTACCGGCGGTCAAGGAACGTGCCACGGTAGTAATGGACAAAGCACAGTATGAGGAGAAAGTACATGAGATGCTAGATGACGAGAAACCAAACTGAAATCAGATCCAACTGCTAAGTACAAGAGAAAACTAATTAGCATCCTCACCAGACTAAAGAGAGGGTAAGATCACAGAACAACAGTACTACTACCTTTACCTGTCAGCAGAAGCTATTCCTAGACTGTACACCGAAAATACACAAAAGAGACAACCGCCTAAGACCTATTGTGGACTATACTGGCTCAATAGCATACAACGTGTTACGAAGCATGGCAGGTCTTCTTGGCTCTATGGTAGGATTGCCCTGTGTCCCCCACTGTTGCCAACCTCTTCATGGAACATCTCGAGAAAGAGGCCATCACCACAGTCCCTGTCACATGTAAACCAAGAATGTGGAAACGCTATGTCGATGACATTCTTGATGTTATAAAGACAGGGATGACACAACACCTGACCGACCATCTTAACCATTTCAATACGACAGGCCGGTTTTCCGGCCGCACTGTCTGTGACGCTTCAGTACGACAGGCCGGTTTTCCGGCATTGACGATGTCTGCTATTAAAATCCTTTTTATTCATAATAATCCACTGCATGGAGCCACTTGTTGTGTACGGTTGTCAAGGTGAATAAATGAGCTATTCAGCAGTGGTCATCATTTATTATCGCTCAATAATAGTTTACAGTGATTTTCACGGTTTTTAATGATGGATTATAAAAATCTGCGGCGGCCACAATGGCGGACCGCATTACTTCAACTAGCGATTTACCACCGTATGTTTTGGACAGATTATTTGATAGTTTTAACAAAGAATCTTTGTCGGATGTTGACGATCGACATAAATTAATAATAATGATATCGGCGAACTTAGTATACAACCGAGTTCAGCAACTGCAAAAACGTTTAAATCTTGGCGGCCATCTTGGATTGTTGGTTACCATGACAACGGAATGTAAAATGATATGGCTCATTTTATTCGCTGATTGTCATACTTTCCGAAAATATATAACATTCCTATTCATAAAATGTATTGTTGTTGCAAATCTTGACTTGAAGGGAGGTAGTCCATTATGTTGCATATTCACTGGGAATGCAGTATTCAGTGGTCACAGCTGATCAGGGCTGTAGTACTGAAATGGTTAACACAGTGGATGAAACTAACAGCATAAAATTTCCACACGAAGAGGAAGCGGAAGGAAAGGTGCCATTTTTAGACACATAACTAGTCAGAAAGGAATCGGGGGAGGTGAAACTTCTGATCTTCTGGAAGGTTACCCACACGGACCAATATCTAAATTTCTCTTCACATCCTCCATTACACCAGAAGATGGGAGTGACCCGTACGCTACTAAACAGATGTGAAACGCTTGTCACAGAGGAGGAAGATAAACGCAAAGAAAGAGAACACATCAAAGAAGTCCTAAAGAGATGCGGGTATTCACTGTGGACCATATCAATGGTACAGATGAAACAAAAGAAAGAAGCCAATATCAGGAAGAAGATTGTAAAAAAAGACAAGGGCAAAGACGTATGTCCAAGGATTATCCGAAAACTCATCACAGATCATGAAGAAATACAAAGTGGACACAGCAATGAAACCTCATAACACTATCAAGAGGTCACTGGTAAGACCAAAAGACAAAGTGGAACCACACAAGATGTGTGAAGGAGTGTACGTTATATCATGTAAGAATTGCAATGCCACATACAGCGGAGAAACTAAACGCACACTTGGAACTCGCATCAGAGAACACAGAGATGACGCAGACAAAGCAACAATGAACACCAGAAACAACAGAAAAACATCGGAAAAGGAGATGAACAAATCAGCCATCACAGACCACATGACACAGCAAAATCATATACCACTGGTAGTAAACCGGGAGGGGGCAACATTTTTGGACAGTGAGTCGGACTGGAGGACAAGAGGCATCAAAGATGCGATCTGGATTAGAAAAACCAAGGCCTGCATGAACCGAGACGAAGGACAGTACCGGCTCTCACACATCTATGATGATCTCTTGAAGAGCCACTCAGGGCGCACCCATAAGGGGCACACACCGGAGTGACTACGTCTGTGCTGAAGGACTACTGTGTCGGTAGTCATCTGAAGAAGACTGCTGAAATCAGTCGAAACGTCACGAGAACAAAAGGTAAACTGACTGAAATAACTAAAAATATCAATAAAAAATGTATAAAGATGATTTGAAATGGAAATAAAAGGATTGATTTTAAACGGACATACATCTTGTAGATACAGAATGAAACCGGGTAAAGGATACTCGTTGTATAGCAGACTGGTGTTCTTCACATTTGCATCGATACCACTGCCTATCGGAATGGTGACGCCATCTGGTGTCACATAACTGCCAGCCGGATCGGGCCCAGTTTTCCCGCAACCTTAAAATTTCACAATTTTAAGAATGTAGACAATTACGGCATTGCACACAGCAGATAATTTTAACATCCCCCAGTGGTGCTACACGGGGAATGACAGACAACTAAAAAAAGGAAAAACCTAAAAATAACTACCTTTGTGGGTTTTTTAAATACATTACCAATCGCTCGATCAGTGGCCAATGTTCTAAGTAAGCGATTGAATATAGAAAGGGGTGAGTTGATCTTGCGCTTGAGAGCAGACAGACTTACAATTCTCCAATATATACATATATGCATACACACCATGTATACGTTAAGTTGATATTTAGATCAAGTACCCAAAATAATAATTTTGATTGTTAGAGCTAATAAAATGTTTAGTTGTCATAACTATATCGAACTGTTTTCACACCTCATGTTATCAGTGTTGCCATCTACATGAACAAATGTTAACTCGTACAGCTGTGACGTCAACCATACAAAGCCCATCCAATGACCAGAGCTGTATTTGCTCCAACATCTCTGTAGCATATAATTCCAAAACCTACCTTTGGTGCTGTGTTTGCCTTTGGGTAATTTGTTGACATACTCAGAATGGGTGAGTTCATACCTACAAACATACAATGGTTCTTGTTTCTCGTGAACAGCACATACTTGCTATAAGAAGTGTAAACATAAATAAAGTTTATTTTAAAAGGCTCACTTTGAGCAATCCTAAGGATTGGAAACTGTTTAACAATTTACTTTTTGTCAATTACTAGTTATTAATTATGATACAATTATATATTTTAATGCAAACTTTCAAAAATGATGTGGAATGGACTGTTAGGTATCGTCTAGTGAGAATGGAATATTACTTCTGTTGCTGCACTATTCACCAGGTAGCGCTGTCAACAAAGGTGATAACTAAAGTACCGAGATAACACAAACAAACCGAAGGGTTGAATAGACTTATATGCTGCCAAAGGGCAACGTCACATAGCAACAACAAACCAATTGGCTGAGACTTACATGTTGCCAAGGGCAACCTCACATAGCAACAACAAACCTATCAGCCGAGACTTACGTGTTGCCAATGGCAACAGCACATAGCAACAACAAACCAATCGGCTGAGACTTACATGTTACCAAGGGCAACTTCACACAGCATGAGCAGGCCGACGGGGTTGGTCTTGTTGACGCGGCAGTAGTTGGCACTCTTGGACACCATGTCAGCGAAGTAGACACCTTTACCAAACATGTAGCCAGTCTAAAACATAGCAACAACACAAACTCTCAGTCAGGCCTTTAGCCAGGATTGTGAAAGTATTAAATTTACCGATTCTCATTTTTTTATTTACCTGTTATGCTCATGAAAAAACACTGTTACACAGGCACTGGTCATTGGCATCGGAACGTGATGAATATTCAGGGGGCTGAATCTCTTCAAAACCTCCAAGTGCACCCCCTTGAGACTCTCCAAATACCTCCAACTGCTTCCACAACTTAAGGCTCGCAAAATATTCAAACGTCAAACTGCACTCACTTTCACACTTAGTACAAGGCCAGTTGTATGGCAACGAAAACTTTGATTTGTCCTTGTTATTGGGAATATAAAACCACATTATGGTCCAACGTAAGACCATGGGATAAGAAACACTAACAATCCGTTATCCAAAGAACAAAAGACCCGTTATTTGAAAAAGAATAACGATTTAAACAAAAAACATTCCAATAGTGTGACAACGGGATGCCGGCTAAGTGCTGGCTCTCAGTCATTGTTGTCATGATTATCACATCAAAAAAACTAGGATACACAATCCCTGTTGTGAGATTCCTTACATTTTTTACAACACAACTTGTTACAGTACAGCTGCACAGTTGGCACAAGTGGACATCAAGGCGACTTCACATTACAGTGCACTGAGGCATGGATAAACTGAGGACCTGACACCCAGGCAACCATGGGGTGGGGAGGTTTGGGCACAGAAACACCTGTGATAGGGACACCTAGGGAACACAGATACCTGAGGGACGCAGACACCTGGAGAAATAAAAAAGGCAAACAGGGTTAATATACCTGAAGTAAAGTGTTTGTTTTTCTGTTTGATAACATAAAGTGTGCACAAATTCTCAAATAAAACATAATTAATTCTAGATATATAGGTACTCATATTTGTAATTATAATTACATTTATTAAACTGAATGAACATGATCTTTCGTAAATTAACATTAGGCAATGATCATGCAACACTATGGCAAAATTACTATGTAGTCCAATTATTTAACTACATAAACCAAGAACACACTAACTTAATGAAACAATCAAAATATCTTTACGAGTCTGTAATATGACATACAGTTCTAATCAATATGGCCACTATTCATGACAACTGTTATAAAGGTGAGTTTGTATGCCCCGTATCTGTGCGCTGTGTAATGCTTCAGCCACAGTGCTCACCAGAAGGCATTAGTTGCTCTAGGAACGAGTCAAACAGCCAGGCTCAGTCTCATGCCCAGCTGGTTGCAGACAAGTTCCAAAATGTCAAAAATGTGGCAGTCTTAAAATCTCCTTACTCAACTGGATTTTTCGCAATAAGTACAGAATGCGACATGCTAGCTCACTGCTCAATTGTGCAAATATGTTACTACTTTAGAATTCTTTCTTTGATTTAAAAAATGTACTCTTTTTTATTAAACTAAATGCATATATTACTTACAGAGCTCAAAATTCCGCTTGTCCATTAGACCGAGAAAACTGGACTTGCCACCAGACAAGTGAAATTGCTACTACTTGTTGTCCGTGGGACAAACTAGCTATTTACAGCCAGAAAAACTAGAAAATTAGTACTAAGTTGTCCATTCTCTAAAACAACTGTCATACAGTAAATTTCTTCACTAAAGGTTGTTCTCTAATGACGTTAAACAAACACAAAATAAACTGCAAGAAATACAGCAGTCACTGTCTGCCATTCTGAAAATTAAAGCCATAGTCACCATGATGAGGCGCCACCGTTTGCTGCTGAATCGGCCAACGTTAGTGCGACTATGTCTATGGTGTGTAGTCTGTAGACTTCGAAACGTAAGAGAATTTCTGCTTTTTATTTTATTATTACCAGAGTAGGTGAAATTGTTTGAATAAAATAGCATTCATTCTATGGGAATCTAATCAGGGTTTTTGTCAAGAGCCAGGACCCGGGTAATTTACCTGGCTATGCTACGCACTAATGAATAACACCGTTACTGGTACGCGGTAGATAAACGGCCCGCTTTGGGGCACAACATTTTAGCATGAAAGTCCCATGAACAGATTAGCACATCGACCACGATAAAATATATATGGCAGCAAAACAGAGCTTGTCAATGAGTGTCATTTGGCGATAATAAACGGTAGTTTTAAATTGTTCGCGTGGAAATTTGCGAATCGCCGTAGCATTACTCGTAGTTCGTGGAAAGTCTGTAATAAACCCGCCTACCAACTAGTCTGGCTGTCTATTAAAAATCAGCATGTTGCGTGGTGCCACCAACCATACCATTGACAAACTAATTCTTTACCTAATGAGGCAGCAGTGAAATGGTGCTTTTGATTGGCTGCTGTGTGACATCAAATTCTGGTTTTTGAATACGGTTTACATCTACATTGCTTGATCAGTCTACATTTATACACGATGTATCATTATGACAAGGACAAGGGTTTGATGTTCTGCACAGTGTGCAGGACACACAACGTGACTGGTGTTTGTGGCAAGAATGCCTTCTTGACGGGCACGGACAACTGACAGTAATGCCTCCGACGCTGAGTGACACTGACTGAGGTAGGCAGTGTTACCCCACCAGGCCTGAGTGACACTGATTGACTGGCAGGCAGTGTTAGCACCAGGCCTGGATGACACTGGTTTTAGTGGTTGAAATCAAATTGTTGCGATTTAAATTTGTGTTATGTTTGGATATTTGCAGGACTAGTAAACCTTTTGGCAGACTAGTAAACTGTTGTCTGTATTAGTCCTGCTGTCCAATAAAATAAATGCTCAAGTTCTACCCCTGCTACTCTGTCATTGTTTTCATGATTATCACATAAAAAAACTAGGATGCACAATCCCTGTTGTGAGAGATTCCTTACATGTTTACAACACAACTTGTTACAGTACAGCTGCACAGTTGGCACAAGTGGACATCAAGGCGACTTCACATTACAGTGCACTGAGGCATGGATAAACTGAGGACCTGACACCCAGGCAACCATGGGGTGGGGACGTTTGGGCACAGAAACACCTGTGATAGGGACACCTAGGGAACACAGATACCTGAGGGACGCAGACACCTGGAGAAATAAAAAAGGCAAACAGGGTTAATATACCTGAAGTAAAGTGTTTGTTTTTCTGTTTGATAACATAAAGTGTGCACAAATTCTCAAATAAAACATAATTAATTCTAAATATATAGGTACTCATATTTGTAATTATAATTACATTTATTAAACTGAATGAACATGATCTTTCGTAAATTAACATTAGTCAATGATCATGCAACACTATGGCAAAATTACTATGTAGTCCAATTATTTAACTACATAAACCAAGAACACACTAACTTAATGAAACAATCAAAATATCTTTACGAGTCTGTAATATGACATACAGTTCTAATCAATATGGCCACTATTCATGACAACTGTTATAAAGGTGAGTTTGTATGCCCCGTATCTGTGCGCTGTGTAATGCTTCAGCCACAGTGCTCACCAGAAGGCATTAGTTGCTCTAGGAACGAGTCAAACAGCCAGGCTCAGTCTCATGCCCAGCTGGTTGCAGACAAGTTCCAAAATGTCAAAAATGTGGCAGTCTTAAAATCTCCTTACTCAACTGGATTTTTCGCAATAAGTACAGAATGCGACATGCTAGCTCACTGCTCAATTGTGCAAATATGTTACTACTTTAGAACTCTTTCTTTAATTTAAAAAAAAATGTACTCTTTTTATTAAATTGAATGCATATATTACTTACAGGGCTCAAAATTCCGGTTGTCCATTAGGCCGAGAAAACTGGACTTGCCACCGGACAAGTGAAATTGCTACTACTTGTTGTCCGTGGGACAAACTAGCTATTTACAGCCAGGACAACTAGAAAATTAGTACTAAGTTGTCCATTCTCTAAAACAACTGTCATACAGTAAATTTCTTCAGTAAATGTTGTTCTCTAACGACGTTGAACAAACACAAAATAAACTGCAAGAAATACAGCAGTCACTGTCTGCCATTTTGAAAATGAAAGCCATGGTCACCATGATGAGGCGCCACCATTTGCTGCTGAATCGGCCTGCGTTAGCGCTACTATGTTTAGGGCGGGTAGTAAGAGAATTTCTGCTTTTTATTTTGTTATTGGGTGAAGTTGTTTGAATAAAATAGCATACAATCAATGGGAATCTAATCAGGGTTTTTGTCAAGAGCCAGGACCAGGGTAATTTACCGGGCTATGGTACACGTTAATGAATAACACCGTCACCAGTACACGGTAGGTAAACGGCCCATTTTTGGGCACAACATTTCAGCATCAAAGTCTCATGATAACAATATATATGGCAGCAAAACAGAGCTTGTCAAGAGTGTCATTTGGCGATAATAAATGGTAGTTTTTTAAAAAAATTCGCACAGAAATTTGCGAATTGCCATAGCATTACTCGTAGTTCATGGAAAGTCTGCCAAGCGCCTAGCGGACAGACCAGCAACTACCTCACGCGTAGCGGACAGATCCTAGCCCCACTAGTTTCACAGTAACAAGTGGTGTGTGCAGGGCCACGGGTGCTTGTGTATTTTTTATCATCATTTAAGGTAGCCTGCAATAACATTATAAAGTACAGTTTGCAACTTGATATATTTTTTATATTCATAATTGCAATTTTGAGCCACCATATCTGTGACAATATAATATCAATGTGTCCTCAGAATGGATAAAATACAACCATATTTCAAAAATAGCTGTTTTGCAACATACATTTCCTATTATTCATTAAATTTCAGATAACAGAAGATGAGTCTTCAACTCTACTGATTCCACCTGACAATGACCTGGGGGGGCACATTGCCTTGAAAAGTACAGGGAATGGGAGTTGGTTGTATAATTCAGTGTCCATTTTGGTGAAAGGTGAGACACTGGCACCAACTTTGAGAAACCTTGGTTGTTCATGTTGTATGATTGATTTGTCTGCATATTCTAGCAAACTTAACAGGTGTTTTCAAATGTAACCATGACATTATTTTCATAGAATATTTTGTTTGCCAAGGCAAAACATGTGAAATCAAAGTACATTTCATGGTCAAATACTTGTGAAACCGTTTTTGTTTTATTGCAATGAATGTTTTCTGTATGAAACAATACTGTTTTTTGGTTATTAAAATTATCATATTGACAGTTCAACACAAATAAGTGTTTATTATTTGTTTTCCCAGCACCTATTCCATGTCTCCATCTACATCTGTTCCAGCACCGTCTTGGTCTAAACACCCAATTATGTGAAGACTTAAAAATGTATTAAAAAAACTAAAGTATTAAAATAACTTTATCTAACTATCTCTCCCTGGCTTGCTTCCAGTAAAACACACTGGAACCTCAAAAATGATGTCATAATTTCATCATAATAGGGCATAGGGCAGCACTGTTCTGTTCTGCTAAACATAACAGTATAGCATGCATTGCCTTTGATAGGGTTATCAGCACACACAGTATGTGACAGGGAACACTAGTGTACATTGGTTATCAGCACACACTATTCAACTGTGAATACTGTATGTGACTGGGAACACTAGCGTACATTGGTTATCAGCACACACTATTCAACTGTGAATACTGTATGTGACTGGGAACACTAGTGTACATTGGTTATCAGCTCACACTATTCAACTGTGAATACTGTATGTGACTGGGAACACTAGCGTACATTGGTTATCAGCACACACTATTCAACTGTGAATACTGTATGTGACTGGGAACACTAGTGTACATTGGTTATCAGCTCACACTATTCAACTATGAATACTGTATGTGACTGGGAACACTAGCGTACATTGGTTATCAGCACACACTATTCAACTGTGAATACTGTATGTGACTGGGAACACTAGCGTACATTGGTTATCAGCTCACACTATTCAACTGTGAATACTGTATGTGACTGGGAACACTAGCGTACATTGGTTATCAGCACACACTATTCAACTGTGAATACTGTATGTGACTGGGAACACTAGTGTACATTGGTTATCAGCACACACTATTCAACTGTGAATACTGTATGTGACTGGGAACACTAGTGTACATTGGCTATCAGCACACACTATTCAACTGTGAATACTGTATGTGACTGGGAACACTAGTGTACATTGGTTATCAGCTCACACTATTCAACTGTGAATACTGTATGTGACTGGGAACACTAGTGTACATTGGCTATCAGCACACACTATTCAACTGTGAATACTGTATGTGACTGGGAACACTAGTGTACATTGGCTATCAGCACACACTATTCAACTGTGAATACTGTATGTGACTGGGAACACTAGTGTACATTGGTTTTCAGCACACACTATTCAACTGTGAATACTGTATGTGACTGGGAACACTAGTGTACATTGGTTATCAGCACACACTATTCAACTGTGAATACTGTATGTGACTGGGAACACTAGTGTACATTGGTTATCAGCACACACTATTCAACTGTGAATACTGTATGTGACTGGGAACACTAGTGTACATTGGTTTTCAGCACACACTATTCAACTGTGAATACTGTATGTGACTGGGAACACTAGTGTACATTGGTTATCAGCTCACACTATTCAACTGTGAATACTGTATGTGACAGGGAACACTAGTGTACATTGGTTATCAGCACACACTATTCAACTGTGAATACTGTATGTGACTGGGAACACTAGTGTACATTGGTTATCAGCACACACTATTCAACTGTGAATACTGTATGTGACTGGGAACACTAGTGTACATTGGTTTTCAGCACACACTATTCAACTGTGAATACTGTATGTGACTGGGAACACTAGTGTACATTGGTTATCAGCTCACACTATTCAACTGTGAATACTGTATGTGACAGGGAACACTAGTGTACATTGGTTATCAGCACACACTATTCAACTGTGAATACTGTATGTGACTGGGAACACTAGTGTACATTGGCTATCAGCACACACTATTCAACAGTGAATACTGTATGTGACTGGGAACACTAGTGTACACTGGTTATCAGCACACACTATTCAACTGTGAATACTGTATGTGACTGGGAACACTAGTGTACATTGGTTATCAGCTCACACTATTCAACTGTGAATACTGTATGTGACTGGGAACACTAGTGTACATTGGTTATCAGCTCACACTATTCAACTGTGAATACTGTATGTGACTGGGAACACTAGTGTACATTGGTTTTCAGCACACACTATTCAACTGTGAATACTGTATGTGACTGGGAACACTAGCGTACATTGGTTATCAGCACACACTATTCAACTGTGAATACTGTATGTGACTGGGAACACTAGTGTACTTTGGTTATCAGCTCACACTATTCAACTGTGAATACTGTATGTGACTGGGAACACTAGTGTACTTTGGTTATCAGCTCACACTATTCAACTGTGAATACTGTATGTGACTGGGAACACTAGTGTACACTGGTTATCAGCACACACTATTCAACTGTGAATACTGTATGTGACTGGGAACACTAGTGTACTTTGGTTATCAGCACACACTATTCAACTGTGAATACTGTATGTGACTGGGAACACTAGTGTACATTGGCTATCAGCACACACTATTCAACTGTGAATATTGTATGTGACTGGGAACACTAGTGTACATTGGTTATCAGCTCACTATTCAACTGTGAATACTGTATGTGACTGGGAACACTAGTGTACATTGGTTATCAGCTCACACTATTCAACTGTAAATACTGTATGTGACTGGGAACACTAGTGTACATTGGTTATCAGCACACACTATTCAACTATGAATACTGTATGTGACTGGGAACACTAGTGTACATTGGCTATCAGCTCACACTATTCAACTGAGAATACTGTATGTGACTGGGAACACTAGTGTACATTGGCTATCAGCTCACACTATTCAACTGTGAATACTGTATGTAACTGGGAACACTAGTGTACATTGGTTATCAGCTCACACTATTCAACTGTGAATACTGTATGTGACTAAGAACACTAGTGTACATTGGCTATCAGCTTACACTATTCAACTGAGAATACTGTATGTGACTGGGAACACTAGTGTACTTTGGTTATCAGCACACACTATTCAACTGTAAATACTGTATGTGACTAGGAATACTAGTGTATATTGGCTGCCTATGACAAATAGTGTTACAGTAATGATTTTAAATTGCAAAAACAAAATTAATTACGGAGTAGTAGCTTTTGAAAGTTAGTTGTTCGTGTGACAAGTGAACTGTTGTATGGACAAGTGAACTTTTGGTTCTACTTGTCCGTTGGACAAGTAGATAATTTGACAAATTTCAAGCCCTGACTTATAATACTATTCACGTAAGTACAGATCTGAGCATCAGAAAAATCATGTCAACTTCATCCAAAATGAACATGTATGTGTACCACTGATCAACACCATTATCCTCACTCAACTCAGCAAACTCAAATTACATTTCAATATCATAATGCCAAAATCAGATTTTAAGACCGTTATTGCGAGTTCCCACATTCACTACTTACCACCGGCGCCTCTGGTGGAGCGATGCGAAGGCCTTGCGAGAGAATGCCAGCGTAGTTGGACGTACCGGAACCGTGCCACAGCAACTGTCGGTTGTTCAGCGCCTTGAATGGCTTGTAGCGTTTAGCTTCACCCTCTCTCTCCACTTTGAAGATCTACAACCACAGCGCATCATCTTAGTACACGCCTCGAGTCTACACCAGACATTGATTGTCACTGGTAATGGGTGGATTCTACCAGACAACCACTCTGTTCATATTGACGAGACCGCAGACAAAGCTGACATTCTTTGAACAAATACAACATATAGCACTACTGGGTGAGAAGAATACGTAGAGTGATCCAAGAAGATAGAAGGAAGATGAAGGAATTGAGAGAAGAGATTGGCATGAAAAACACCTAAAATTTAAGTAGTTGGGAGCAGACTGAGATGGGCAGGACGTGCACAGAGAAAGAGTGAGGACAGACTGTCAAAAAGAGCATGGGAAGCAGAAGAGGGTGGCAAACGACGAAGAGGAAGACCAAAGTTGAGGGAATGAAAGCACGAAACGGGACCTTGAGAGGGCAAATGTAAACGGCCATGAATGGAAGGTCATTGCGGACAAGAGAGAGAGGTGGATGGAATTAAGAAAGACAGAAGCTACATGAAACCTGAGAGCAGCCAGCACCTTGGTAAAATAAGCCATGCTCACAAGTGGTGTTCTTGTATTTAACACTGGACAACACTCCCAAGGAGTCAAACAGTCAATATAGCCCAAGGCTGGTTAAAGATATCTCCATACACAAGGGCATTGTGACGTAACCTGCCAGTTTTGCATTAGTTTATTGTCTTTTAATGGCATTGAGTTGCACGGACTCCTGCCACTAACTCATACATGAATGGTTTCAGGGCAAAAATGCCATAAACAACATTTTTTTTAATTTCGCCCAAGCAAAGATGAAATACATGTGTAAACACATGTTGAGCTAGGATATTATGTAATTTTTATAAAAACACAATAAATCTCCATTAAACGATGTGCACAAAGAGCCTTTGTTTTCAAAATGCGATAAATACCATCCATCGTTTTTATCAAAATGCAATATATCAATTTTCAGACAATGAGCATCATGCTGCACCACTGACATACCATACATGCTACCATTGACACACCATACATGTTACCATTGACATACCATACATGTTACCAATGACACACCATACATGCTACCATTGACATACCATACATGCTACCATTGACATACCATATATGCTACCATTGACATGTCATACATGCTACCATTGACACACCATACATGTTACCATTGATATACCATACATGCTACCATTGACATACCATACATGCTACCATTGACATACCATACATGTTACCATTGATATACCATACATGCTACCATTGACACACCATACATGTTACCATTGACATACCATACATGTTACCAATGACACACCATACATGCTACCATTGACATACCATATATGCTACCATTGGCATGTCATACATGCTACCATTGACACACCATACATGTTACCATTGATATACCATACATGCTACCATTACAATACCATACATGCTACCATTGACATACCATACATGTTACCATTGACATACCATGCATGGTACCATTGACATACCATACATGCTACCATTGACATACCATACATGTTACCATTGACATACCATGCATGGTACCATTGACATACCATACATGCTACCATTGACATACCATACATGTTACCATTGACATACCATAAATGCTACCATTGACATACCATACATGCTACCATTGACATACCATACATGCTACCATTGACATACCATACATGCTACCATTGACATACCATACATGCTACCATTGATATACCATACATGTTACCATTGACATACCATACATGCTACCATTGATATACCATACATGTTACCATTGACACACCATACATGTTACCATTGATATACCATACATGCTACAACTAGCATACCATACATGCTACCATTGAGACACCATACATGCTACCATTGAGACACCATACATGCTACCATTGAAATACCATACATGCTACCATTGACATACCATACAGGCTACCATTGACATACCATACATGCTACCATTGACATACCATACATGCTACCACTGACATACCATACATGCTACCATTGACATACCATACATGCTACCATTGACATACCATACATGCTACCATTGACATACCATACATGTTACCATTGATATACCATACATGCTACCATTGACATACCATATATGCTACCATTGACATGTCATACATGCTACCATTGACACACCATACATGTTACCATTGATATACCATACATGCTACCATTGACATACCATACATGCTACCATTGACATACCATACATGTTACCATTGATATACCATACATGCTACCATTGACACACCATACATGTTACCATTGACATACCATACATGTTACCAATGACACACCATACATGCTACCATTGACATACCATACATGCTACCATTGACATACCATATATGCTACCATTGACATGTCATACATGCTACCATTGACACACCATACATGTTACCATTGATATACCATACATGCTACCATTGACATACCATACATGCTACCATTGACATACCATACATGTTACCATTGATATACCATACATGCTACCATTGACACACCATACATGTTACCATTGACATACCATACATGTTACCAATGACACACCATACATGCTACAATTGACATACCATACATGCTACCATTGACATACCATATATGCTACCATTGGCATGTCATACATGCTACCATTGACACACCATACATGTTACCATTGATATACCATACATGCTACCATTACAATACCATACATGCTACCATTGACATACCATACATGTTACCATTGACATACCATGCATGGTACCATTGACATACCATACATGCTACCATTGACATACCATACATGTTACCATTGACATACCATGCATGGTACCATTGACATACCATACATGCTACCATTGACATACCATACATGTTACCATTGACATACCATAAATGCTACCATTGACATACCATACATGCTACCATTGACATACCATACATGCTACCATTGACATACCATACATGCTACCATTGACATACCATACATGCTACCATTGATATACCATACATGTTACCATTGACATACCATACATGCTACCATTGATATACCATACATGTTACCATTGACACACCATACATGTTACCATTGATATACCATACATGCTACAACTAGCATACCATACATGCTACCATTGAGACACCATACATGCTACCATTGAGACACCATACATGCTACCATTGACATACCATACATGCTACCATTGACATACCATACAGGCTACCATTGACATACCATACATGCTACCATTGACATACCATACATGCTACCACTGACATACCATACATGCTACCATTGACATACCATACATGCTACCATTGACATACCATACATGCTACCATTGACATACCATACATGTTACCATTGATATACCATACATGCTACCATTGACATACCATACATGCTACCATTGACATACCATACATGTTACCATTGATATACCATACATGCTACCATTGACATACCATACATGCTACCATTGACATACCATACATGTTACCATTGACATACCATACATGCTACCATTGACATACCATACATGCTACCATTGACATACCATACATGTTACCATTGACATACCATACATGCTACCATTGACATACCATACATGCTACCATTGACATACCATACATGTTACCATTGACATACCATACATGCTACCATTGACATACCATACATGCTACCATTGACATACCATACATGTTACCATTGATATACCATACATGTTACCATTGACATACCATACATGCTACCATTGAGTTTTATTAAAAATTTGAGGATGAAACATTTTCTCAAAACCCGAACAGGGAGAGAAACCCCGAAACCCTTCACATGTTGCCGCGAAACCATTCACATGTTCAGCATGGCATCCGAGAGAGAAGTATGAGTGTGGCCAATAGGGTGTGACTGACCTCCACCACGTTGAGTGCATACTGGTTGTGTGTAGTGGCGTGGGTGTTGGCGACGTACTCAGTCAGTCGTCTGTACTCCTCACTGTCCTTCTCCATAGGCTGAAACAACATCTTCCACTCCAGTCAACTCAATCAAACTTCAAGTAAAAAATAAAGATAAGTTCTTATATACCACAGTATCCATTCTTCAGGACTGCTCAAAGCGCTTTACACTTCACACCCAGCAGACCTGTTCAATCAAACACCATGTCGACTTCTCTGGGAAGCATCCAGCCACAGTGCAATTAATGTGACTTTTCGTATACAAATATCCACCGCTGTCCTATAGCCAGGTACTCATTCATACAGCTGAATAAACGAACTTGCCCAAGGCTCGACACCGCAGCACAGGATTCGAACACGGGTTCTCTCTGTTGAGAGTCCGAAGTTCTATCCACTGTACCACTGCGCTCCACTTAACTTGACAATGCATGAAGAGACAACAAAAATAGCTCAACAAACTGATGGGTCTTTGCATTAAGTCCACTGACATGTAGCTCTGTCTTAAGTTTCTCATAGTGTTAAGTCTATTGAGTCTTTCCAGCAAGTCCACTGACATGTAGCTCTGTCTTAAGTTTCTCATAGTGTTAAGTCTATTGAGTCTTTCCAGTAAGTCCACTGACATGTAGCTAGCTCTGTCTTAGGTTTCTTATAGTGTTAAGACTATTGAGTCTTTCCAGTAAGTCCACTGACATGTAGCTCTGTCTTAAGTTTCTCATAGTGTTAAGTCTATTGAGTCTTTCCAGTAAGTCCACTGACATGTAGCTCTGTCTTAAGTTTCTCATAGTGTTAAGTCTATTGAGTCTTTCCAGTAAGTCCACTGACATGTAGCTCTGTCTTAAGTTTCTCATAGTGTTAAGTCTATTGAGTCTTTCCAGTAAGTCCACTGACATGTAGCTCTGTCTTAAGTTTCTCATAGTGTAAGTCTATTGAGTCTTTCCAGTAAGTCCACTGACATGTAGCTGTCTTAAGTTTCTCATAGTGTTAAGTCTATTGAGTCTTTCCAGTAAGTCCACTGACATGTAGCTCTGTCTAAAGTTTCTCATAGTGCAAGTCTATTGAGTCTTTCCAGTAAGTCCACCGACATGTAGCTCTGTCTTACGTTTCTCATATTATAAGTCTATTGAGTCTTTTCAATAAATCCACTGACATGCAGCTCTGTCTTAAGTATCATATAATGCAAGTCTATCTGAGTCTTTCCTGTAAGTCAACTGACCTGCAACTTCGTCTTAAGTTTCTCGTAGTGCGAGTCTATCGGGTCTTTCGTTTCCTCGTCCCCAGACTTGAGCATGCTGTAGGCAATCTCTATGTCAAGTAGATTCTGCAGCATGTCTGTCTTCATCTACAAGGGATAAGTCATAACATTAACACAAACCCTTTAGATCCCAACCGCCTGCAAACGTCTTATTGCACACTTCCCCAATTGCTCGGTTATGTCTTTTAGCTTTGGAAACGCATGGTGGTGGTGTCATCTTCTAGACATTTATATAACTGCCTGGTTCTGTCTTTTAGCTTTTGGAAAAGCATGGTGGTGACATCATCTTCTAGACACTTATATAACTGCCCGGTTCCGTCTTTTAGCTTTTGGAAACGCATGGTGGTGACGTCATCTTCTAGACACTTATATAACTGCCCGGTTCTGTCTTTTAGCTTTTGGAAACGCATGGTGGTGACGTCATCTTCTAGACACTTATATTTTTATAACTGCCCGGTTGTGTCTTTTAGCTTTTGGAAACGCATGGAGGTGACGTCATCTTCTAGACACTTATATAACTGCCCGGTTCTGTCTTTTAGCTTTTGGAAACGCATGGTGGTGACGTCATCTTCTAGACACTTATATAACTGCCCGGTTCCGTCTTTTAGCTTTTAGAAACGCATGGTGGTGACGTCATCTTCTAGACACTTATATAAATGCCCGGTTCTGTCTTTTAGCTTTTGGAAACACATGGAGGTGATGTCATCTTCTAGACACTTATATAACTGCCCGGTTCTGTCTTAGCTTTTGGAAACGCATGGAGGTGACGTCATCTTCTAGACACTTATATAACTGCCCGATTCTGTCTTTTAGCTTTTGGAAACGCATGGTGGTGACATCATCTTCTAGACACTTATATAACTGCCCGGTTCTGTCTTTTAGCGTTTGGAAACGCATGGTGGTGACGTCATCTTCTAGACACTTATATAACTGCCCGGTTCTGTCTTTTAGCTTTAGGAAACGCATGGTGGTGATGTCATCTTCTAGACACTTATATAACTGCCCGGTTCTGTCTTTTAGCTTTTGGAAATGCATGGTGGTGATGTCATCTTCTAGACACTTATATAACTGCCCGGTTCTGTCTTTTAGCTTTTGGAAACGCATGGTGGTGACGTCATCTTCTAGACACTTATATAACTGCCCGGTTCTGTCTTTTAGCTTTAGGAAACGCATGGTGGTGACGTCATCTTCTAGACACTTATATAACTGCCCGGTTCTGTCTTTTAGCTTTGGAAACGCATGGTGGTGACGTCACCTTCTAGACACTTATATAACTGCCCGGTTCTGTCTTTTAGCTTTTGGAAACGCATGGAGGTGATGTCATCTTCTAGACACTTATATAACTGCCCGGTTCTGTCTTAGCTTTTGGAAACGCATGGAGGTGACGTCATCTTCTAGACACTTATATAACTGCCCGATTCTGTCTTTTAGCTTTTGGAAACGCATGGTGGTGACATCATCTTCTAGACACTTATATAACTGCCCGGTTCTGTCTTTTAGCGTTTGGAAACGCATGGTGGTGACGTCATCTTCTAGACACTTATATAACTGCCCGGTTCTGTCTTTTAGCTTTAGGAAACGCATGGTGGTGATGTCATCTTCTAGACACTTATATAACTGCCCGGTTCTGTCTTTTAGCTTTTGGAAATGCATGGTGGTGATGTCATCTTCTAGACACTTATATAACTGCCCGGTTCTGTGTTTTAGCTTTTGGAAACGCATGGTGGTGACGTCATCTTCTAGACACTTATATAACTGCCCGGTTCTGTCTTTTAGCTTTAGGAAACGCATGGTGGTGACGTCATCTTCTAGACACTTATATAACTGCCCGGTTCTGTCTTTTAGCTTTGGAAACGCATGGTGGTGACGTCACCTTCTAGACACTTATATAACTGCCCGGTTCTGTCTTTTAGCTTTTGGAAACGCATGGAGGTGATGTCATCTTCTAGACACTTATATAACTGCCCGGTTCTGTCTTAGCTTTTGGAAACGCATGGAGGTGACGTCATCTTCTAGACACTTATATAACTGCCCGATTCTGTCTTTTAGCTTTTGGAAACGCATGGTGGTGACATCATCTTCTAGACACTTATATAACTGCCCGGTTCTGTCTTTTAGCGTTTGGAAACGCATGGTGGTGACGTCATCTTCTAGACACTTATATAACTGCCCGGTTCTGTCTTTTAGCTTTAGGAAACGCATGGTGGTGATGTCATCTTCTAGACACTTATATAACTGCCCGGTTCTGTCTTTTAGCTTTTGGAAATGCATGGTGGTGATGTCATCTTCTAGACACTTATATAACTGCCCGGTTCTGTGTTTTAGCTTTTGGAAACGCATGGTGGTGACGTCATCTTCTAGACACTTATATAACTGCCCGGTTCTGTCTTTTAGCTTTAGGAAACGCATGGTGGTGACGTCATCTTCTAGACACTTATATAACTGCCCGGTTCTGTCTTTTAGCTTTGGAAACGCATGGTGGTGACGTCACCTTCTAGACACTTATATAACTGCCCGGTTCTGTCTTTTAGCTTTTGGAAACGCATGGAGGTGATGTCATCTTCTAGACACTTATATAACTGCCCGGTTCTGACTTAGCTTTTGGAAACGCATGGAGGTGACGTCATCTTCTAGACACTTATATAACTGCCCGGTTCTGTCTTTTAGCGTTTGGAAACGCATCCAAACGCATGGTGGTGACGTCATCTTCTAGACACTTATATAACTACCCGGTTCTGTCTTTTAGCTTTTGGAAACGCATGGTGGTGACGTCATCTTCTAGACACTTATATAACTGCCCGGTTCTGTCTTTTAGCTTTTGGAAACGCATGGTGGTGACGTCATCTTCTAGACACTTATATAACTGCCCGGTTCTGTCTTTTAGCTTTTGGAAACGCATGGTGGTGACGTCATCTTCTAGACACTTATATAACTGCCCGGTTCTGTCTTTTAGCTTTGGAAAACGCATGGTGGTGACGTCATCTTCTAGACACTTATATAACTGCCCGGTTCTGTCTTTTATCTTTGGAAACGCATGGTGGTGACGTCATCTTCTAGACACTTATAACTGCCCGGTTGTGTCTTTTAGCTTTTGGAAACGCATGGTGGTGACGTCATCTTCTAGACACTTATATAACTGCCCGGTTGTGTCTTTTAGCTTTTGGAAACGCATGGTGGTGACGTCATCTTCTAGACACTTATATAACTGCCCGGTTCTGTCTTTTAGCTTTTGGAAACGCATGGTGGTGACGTCATCTTCTAGACACTTATATAACTGCCTGGTTCTGCCTTTTAGCTTTTGGAAACGCATGGTGGTGACGTCATCTTCTAGACACTTATGTTACTTGTGTCACTGGATCCTTTAGTGTGTCTGCTGTGCACTAGTGGTATTTATCACATGGCTTCATATTAGAAGTTTATGAATGAGCCCTGTTTGAAAATAGACATAGAGTGTATATATACATAGCATTCTATGCAGACACAGCACATCGTGGTTCCCACGTTTAATTTAAAAGGTGATCATTATGTTTACAAGTCTTGTGCAGAATTAAATTACCTTTAGAAAATGGGCCATGAGGCCCTGAAGTCCTTTGGCCTATATTGTGAGTTGGTAATTATTAATGAAATGGTTTTTGGTGAATCGTAGTTACAGGTCATTAAGGGTTGTGATGGAAGTAAAATATTGAAATGTTTAGTGGAGACTATATGCATGCCAGTGAAGAAACACCTGGAAATAAAATATTCGAGTAGACTGTTTCGTGAAGATTGTATATATTAGTTAATGTGTTATTAAAACTACTGTACAATTTGATCCCGATACTCTATTGCTATTTAGGCCAATTTCCAGTGGTTGTAGAAACCTTGCAGGAGAGTTGGTGAGCTGCAATCTCATATGAAGCACAGTTAAAGGTGGTTTAAGAAAATGTGCTCACATTTTCTATTCTTATTTTGCCCCTACCATCCTCCACCAGAATGGAAAGAAGAAAGAGATTAATTATGATAAAACTTTGTTTGTTCACAAGGTACATATACATAGTGTGCATTTTGACTTTAAAATAGTAGCAATTAATGACATAATACTGATTGAATTGGAGTGAAGTAATAGCTACAACATGTATAATAAAACATCTTAATAACAGTCCTTATAATTTTGGCTAAATATGCTTTCGAGTATACCTAAGTTATTTTATTTTATATATTATTTTATACCTAAGTTAGTTTATTTTAATCCTAGATTATATCGTTATATTGCATTGATAATTATGTATATTGCTTTTTTTAAGTTTCTCAGGTTCTGCCCATTACATATTACAGTTACAGCCCACAAGGAGGCATTCAGTTTGACACTGGGACAATGGCATCCAGTGAGCTGAAGGCTAGTCCAATACACAGGTTTACAGCTGGTCGCCCAACTAAGAAACCCCAGTGATCAGGACAAAGTCCACTATCCAGTTATAAATAGAAATCAGTGGCTGCAGGAGGCAGCAGTAGAGAAATAGCGGGGAAATTATGCATTTCGGGGGGGCCCTGAGGTGCCCTTAGAATGATTTAATCAACTACAGATTTCTTGTGTACAGTGGCAGTAACCTAAGATATATCTATTCAAAATTAGAGAAAAAGTTACTGAACAGTTTTTGAAATAACAGAAAAGACAACCTCTGATCCATGCAAGACACAGACTCTGCATGTGGCAGATGTTGTAGGAAAAGGGATTAGTTGAGGGAAGGACTGTAGCCAGCCAGCCAGTCAATAGAGCTCCGGGCTGTTCTCCATGCTGTAAACAATTTAGTTAGCAAATTTAGCGTTTTATGGGTCCTTTGGTGCCCTTAGAATGATTCAATCAAATACAGATTTCTTGTGTACAGTGACACTACCACATGGAATGTATATGCAAAATTAGAGAAAAAGTTACTGTACAGTTTTTGAAAAAATAGGCAAAATGTGAAAAATTACCAATTTTTTGGGCCCTGGGGAGAACGATTCAATCAAGTACCCTAAGATATGTCAATGCAACATTAGAGAAAAAGTTACTGAACACGCAGACAGAGGACGGCAGATGCAGAGTGATGGCAATAGTCCGTTGGACCTTCAGCCCAAACGACTAAAAAGTACAAAAAAGTTAAATGCAAAAAACTAGACTGCACCAATATCTTTGCAATTTTGTGCACACTCTGCGGGGAGTCAGGGCGCATTTCATAAATTGACAGGGGATCGATCTACAGGGATACGTTACTGGTCATGGCAACTACAGTAATCCTTTCTGCCACAAATCATTGAAGGCAGGAACAGCCTTTGTTACGAGGTATTCTACAGCGATTCAGTAAACAGGAGGTGTCTAATTCTGTGTAATTCTCAGGGCAAATTTGCTTGCTGTTGGAAAGGTGTCCTGCCACATTTGTTTATGACCACCAGACTTCTACATAACTCACCTTTATAGTCTCTATATTGTCAAGCAGTGGAGGTTTCTTCATCCCAAAGTCATGAGGAATGAGCGTGTAGAAGCGATTTGAGGCATCAAGAAGCTGAGTCGGTGTCCCGTCTTTCTCTATCAGCTGGAATAAGACCCAAGTGACGAACCTCCTCAGTATGTCCATTTCCTGCACATTTGCCACTGAGACATTTGCTACTGAAACATTTGCCACCGAGACATTTGCTACTGAAACATTTGCCATTGAGACATTTGCCACCGAGACATTTGCTACTGAGAAATTACTTATGGACATACTATGTTCATTCAAAGATATCTGTGAACATTAGTTTACACATGGGTTCAGTTTAGATAACAATAACATCTTACACTGGTTCGGTTTACACAACTGTAACATTTTATTTACACGACAGTAACATACTACACTGGTTCGGTTTACAGAGCTATAACATATCACACTAGTTTTGTTTACATGACAGTAACATCTTACATTGGTTGTTTAGACAACAGTAACATGTTACTGGTTTGGTTTACATATTACATAACCAACTCTTACACTGGTTCAGTTTACATAAGTCATATTTTACACTAGTTTTGTTTGACTGGCAGTAATAGAAAGAAAGTAAGAGATTAATTGATTCACATAAAGGAGATTAATTCCTTCCAAAAGTAGTTCACTACCGAGTGAAACAGAACATACCTGCTGGAGTTCACTCAGCACTTTGTATGCTGACTCGATCTGTTTCTTAGACAGTTTACCAAGAGGCATCTTCTTCAAGTCAATCTGCAAAACAACGAGCAATAACTAGCATGAAAAGTTAAGCAACAATAACGTTTGTTCTTTGTAATTTTCCATTATCTTATTTTTACAAACATGGCAGGTCAAGCATATATTCTGGTAAACCAACAATCACACGCAGTCACTCTTGGTTAACCATTTCAGCAGTGGTAATCGTTTATTATCGCTCAATAATAGTTTATGCTGATTTTCGCGGTTTTTAATGATGGATTATCAAAATTTGCGGTGGCCACAATGGCCAACGGCATTACTTCAACTAGCGATTTACCACCGTATGTTTTGGACAGATTATTTGATAGTTTTAGAAGAATATTTGTCAGATCTTGACGATCGACATAATAACGACGTCAGCGAACTTAGTATATAGCCGAGTTTGGCAACTCCAAAAATGTTGAAATCTTGACGGCCATCTTGAATTGTTGGTTACCATGACAACGGAATGTAAAATGATATGGCCCATTTTATTCGCTGATTGTCATACTTTCCGAAAATATATAACATTCCTATTCATCAAATGCAGTTTTGTTGCTCAAAATCTTGACTTGAAGTGAGGTAGTCCATTATCTTGCATATTCACTGGGAATACAGTATTCAGTGGTCACAGCTGGTCAGGGCTGTAGTACTGAAATGGTTAACACAGTGGATGAAACTAACAGCATAAAATTTCCACACGAAGAGGAAGCGGAAGGAAAGGTGCCATTTGTTTTCACAGATTTTAGAATCACTTATGGAGCAGCACCTACACCTTCAAACTACTACATAGAGTTTAAGACCTTGCTTATGAAGCAGTAAGTTGCATGATCAATGATGACCATAAATGCATACTTTAATCACATTTCAGGTTTGTCAATGTAGGTGAAGTTCAAAACGACTTGACCTTTGGCTAGGTTTAGCGGCTTTAATGTTTTTAGTCATGAAAGGGGGCAATTAACAACATAAGTCATTAGATAGGGGGAGCTGCTGTACTAAAACAAGCATATTAATAAGTCTACCTCAAATTCGAGCATGGCTTTCTTCATGCTGTCAACGTCAAAGATCATCCTAATGAGTTCCTGCACTGGCTTTGACAACTTGGAGTTACTGCCGGCATTCGCGTCCAAACCCTTCACTTCAGCATCATCCTGCCATAGGCAACACAAATAAGAGTCATGTCGTACAAAAAAGAGTCATGTCATACAAACAATGTATGTTAAAACAACAACATTAAACGTGAGTGAGAAATAGTCCTGGTCAGGTCTCATGGTCAGGTCTCATGCAGTGTTTGGTGTCCAGTCTTATTGTTATTATTATTTTGTCTTATCTTAGATAACGCTTTGTCTTTGACAGTGTCACATCTTCGGAAGTGTGCTGTTGTAGATTGTGTGTGCGCGTGCGTGCGTTCGTGAGGGTATGTATGTGTGTGCGTGCATGCGTGCGGGCGTGCGTGTGTGCATTGGGGTGTGTGCATGCATGTGTGTGCGTGTGTGCATGTGTGCGTGTGTGCGTGTGTGCGTGTGGATGTAAGTCTACGTGTATGTCTGCATGTATGTGTGTGCATGCAGCGTGCATGTGGATGTAAGTCTATGTGTATGTCTGCGTGTATGTGTGTGCATGCACGCGTGCGTGTGTGCGTGTGTGTGTGTGTGTGGATGTATGTCTGCGTGTATGTGTGTGCATGCAGCGTGCATGTGGATGTAAGTCTACGTGTATGTCTGCGTGTATGTGTGTGCATGCACGCGTGCGTGTGTGTGTGTGTGTGTGGATGTATGTCTACGTGTATGTCTGCGTGTATGTGTGTGCATGCACGCGTGCATGTGTGCGTGTGTGCGTGTGTGTGTGTGGATGTATGTCTGCGTGTATGTGTGCGTGTGTGAGCCACTCACAGCGCCGTAGTCAATGTCCAGGGGATAAAATTTTTTGGGGTATTTTTTGAAGTGCGCCCTGCGTTCCCAATCGTTGCCCGTCTTGTCAGCGTATAGGGTGCAAAAGGCATCGATCGCGTTGCTCATTGAGTGGAACACCTCTGTCTTGTCACCTCCAATTGTCGTGCCCACTCGACCCCATGACCGGAACAACCACCACCTGGGGGCAAATCCATGCAACGAAAGCACATGTATTCTTGACTTGTATAGAATCTAGGTTACCTATTTGACTTGGCAGTAAACACAGTAAACGAAAGGCTTAGGAGGACCACGTTTTCTGGTCGTTTTGGCTGCTTTGCATGTACGAGGCTTTGGGCATTTTTGGCTCGGTTGCGCAGTAGAGTTAAAATGATACCTAACTTGTAGAAATATCTTCAGAAATTCTTCATTTATTGCACAAATTTAAGTAAAATAAAAAAAAGCAAAGCCTTGAGGAACAAAGTAATTTTAACTCATATCGTTTATTGTTTTAATATCAAAAAATTTACGGGGCATTATCTAGACAACTATTGGCTGATGTGCACAATACGCCTGTGCGACTAAATACACGGTTCGCCGTGACACATCACATGTACGAACATGTTACATACACACAGGCGCACACGCACGCATACAAACCGTTTTCCTGAGTCAGCCTCCAGCACTTGAAACTTGTAGTAGGAGTTTGTGCCGCGGACAAGATCAACCAATCCAAGCACAGCATTGTAGAGGTCATCCCTCACCTTCAGCACATGGGCTTTGTCCTCTAGACCTACAATTTAGTACAAATGTAGCCCCAGCAACAAACCCATTACTGAGTTCACGAACAATCTGACATGGTTTTGAAATGACTGAACTACTGTTGACTGAACTGTTTGATCATGAAAAATACATGTATTGTATATATATATATATATGAACCACCGCAGCAAACCAGGTATTGTGTTTGGTGATTTTGACAGAAATGCATGCCTTATCCCATCTTTCAATGTAAACTTTATTTCCCTAAAAAAATAATCCAACTAACAAAATACATGCCTTTATGAACCGATAGATTAAAAATAAATATGAGTAAAAAATAATCTTGTTTCTCAAAAGGACACTTTTTAAAAGTTTGCTTCAAATTTAGTAATACAACAAATACTACTAAAGATATTTCAAAAAGTTTGGTATCATCTGTGGAATCCAGAGATACAAAATTCCATTTTACAATTATTATTGACTTAATCATTAATATTAAGTCAATATTAATTATTAAATACCCACTTTGCTGTGACATTTGTGTGGCAGTTTTTACAGTGTCGATGAGTATTATGTCACTGGCATTATGTCAGTTTAAATTGTTTGAAATTATAGTTTAGACTCCTCTACACCCCGATCTGATCTGATCTATTATGATCCCCAACTGTTCATAACCTTTCGCTGTCTTTAGCGCTACCTACTAGATAACTGCATGATGTATATAATGTTACACCTGTCTATAGACTACTTTTCTGAGTTAACACTTTTTCAAAATATTAAGTGATCATGTTTTGAACAATGTATTATATTTTGCAGTAACGTTTGTGTTTTGTTTTGATTGTGAATGTTATTTGCTGGTGATTTTTATTAACTACATGAAGTATTTTACAGTATCAGAGTAATATAAAAATTATTACACACATTCAATAAAATATGAACTTGCTTTTTCTCATCTGTTCATATCAACTTAATAAAATGACCTTAAAAACATTTCATCGGTATATTTAGGGTAATTTTGTCCAAAATTCAATTTTGTTTAAAACTAGCACAACTTATTAACAAAAATTATGGGCAAAAAACTAGACACAAACATATCTTGCTGAATTTTTACAAGTTCTACGGGGAATCAGAATACATTTCATTAAAATATTATGGGGTCTAAATGGTTAACTATATCTTAGCTGTAATCATGCATATTTATGCTGAGACAGCACTGCCAAAATCTGCAATTTCAACTGTGGAGCACATTGATAACACAGGAGACAAGAAATAACATTATGACATGAATACGTATCACAGGAATCTGTTGAAATGATTACATTATGATTTTAATTATTTATTCATTTAATTTATTTATATGTATATTAATTTTACTTCTGTCATGGTATATTTTGTGGAATGGCACAAGTGAGACAAACATGAATCACACAATGTCTGCCACACAAAAGTGCTCTTAATAATACAGTATTCCTTGCCTTCAGTGGACCCTCTGACCAGTGTACATCTGCTATGTCGAGACAGTTCCTCAATGCATGAACTGTTTTACCACATTAATATCCCTGTGATGAGGGGACACCTGCTCAACACAGACAGGATATTTTGGTTATATGTCCCTGCTAAGGCGGACAGTATTCATTAATTCGACAATTTTTTGCCGAATTTGTTTACAAAATGGCGGACAAACAGCGCAGTATGTGGCAATGAAAATACCAAGTACACGTGATCCGTAACAACGATCTTATCTTCCTCGCTGTACTCCTTGTGTTTGTCCAGACTCCAGACTACCTAGAATTCCTTTGGTGATGCTCAATAAACTGTAGGCACAGTGAATGTGGAGCAAGGTATTGTTTACTTTAGGCTGGCATCAATCCCATTCTCTGATGCCAACATAGCTTCAGCCTTTGAGCCTCCAGCCCCAGCCTTTTGCAGCATGTAAATTGCAATTAAGATTCACAAATACAACAAAGACAAGATTCAGATCAATTGTTTTCAATGTGGTCCAACATTAATCCTAATCTGCAGTGAAATAATAAAGAAACATCACAAAATTATGCTCTGCTACACCAAATGGCATGATTGTAAAGCAGGTTACCAGTGCGTGGAAAAGATGAACTGGGTGCTAGCGTATGAAACGTGACTCATATTATCAAGTGACACATGACACGTGCATTCATGAATCTTTAAAGATTGGATGAAAGATTAAATGAGATAATCAGGCAGGGACACTTATGCCTGGATACAGATGTGTCCGCTGAAAGCAGGGACACTTATGCCTGGATACAGATGTGTCCGCTGAAAGCAGGGACACTTATGCCTGGATACAGATGTGTCCGCCAAAGGCATGGACACTTATGCCTGGATACAGATGTGTCCGCTGAAAGCAGGGACACTTATGCCTGGATACAGATGTGTCAGCTGAAGGCAGGGACACTTATGCCTGGATACAGATGTGTCCGCTGAAGGCAGAGACACTTATGCCTGGATACAGATGTGTCCGCTGAAGGCAGGGACACTTATGCCTGGATACAGATGTGTCCGCTGAAGGCAGGGACACTTATGCCTGGATACAGATGTGTCCACTGAAGGCAAGGACACTTATGCCTGGATACAGATGTGTCCGCTGAAGGCATGGACTACTGCAGTAAATAAGATGGTGTTACAGAAGTGGATGAAAGAGTTACCGGAGTCAAGGTCTACGGCTGCTCCTCCCTTCACTGTCATCTTCATCGTAGATGGAACACTCTTTGTGAACATTTTCTCTGTAAAATAATGGCAACAAAAACAAATATTAACGGCTGGTCTCCAGAACTTGAAATTTGTGAAGAATGATATTCAAGAAATTGGTCATTATGATGTGTGCTCCCTGTTGCAAATATGCAGAAATGCCAAAGATAACTGTGATATCAGTACTGAAGCCAGAGTAAAATCAAAATTATTACATGCAATTAAAAATATGACCTTCCTTTTCTCATATGTCCACATCAACTTAATAATAAAATGACATTAAAATATTTCATCAGCATAGTTAGTGTCATTTTGTTGGAAATTCAATTTTGTTCAAAACTTATTAACAAATGATGTACAACAAAAAGTATGGGCGAAAAGACACAAACATATCTTGCTGAATTGATCCAAGTACTAAGGGGAATTGGAATACATTTCATTAAAATGTTGGTCCCTTCTACCTTGCGTCTATACCAGGTGGAGTAAAACATCACACAAAGGGAAATGGAAAAAACGTGTCATGGACTCACTCTCTAAGAGTATTGTCATCAAAATGATGTTGGCCGTCTAAAGAAAGAAGAAGTATGACTTAAGTTAAACACACCAGTGTAATATGTTGAATGCTGTTGCACCCACCGACCTACATTGGGGGCAGTGGGTGGGGAGCAGTCAGTTTCTCTGGGGAGACTTTGTGACAGAGTGGTAGCACTACAGACCAGACTGTGTATCTGTCTCCCTTGGCTACAGTCCTTACTGCCAGCTCAGTCTAAACGCAATCAACTTACCATCTATCTATACTCGAGCTAATGTATCTTATTTATGCTTGTTATACTCCTCCAAGATGCTTTGCAACTCGGCCACCACTTTCAGAGGTTCAACTACAAATGTAGGATGGAGTCGTAGCATCAGCTACTTTTGACATTCATCCCACTGCTCTACGAACAAATCTAATTACTGTTAAAAGTGATGTAATCTTCATCAAATGCCCAGTATACTTCTCCCGAGTCTGTGTTTATGTAGCACTTTCTGGCAACAGGACTTCTTACCTAACCATCAAGACGATTAAAAAACACCTAGCTCTCCCTTTTGGAGGTTGGATATTTTTGCTAGTATCTAAGAACTGTCTAATAAACATTTTCTAAAAGTGAACCAATGAAAATACTTCCACATTCTCCGTGAATGTGTGCCGTGTCACAGCGTAACCATGGCAACAGTAACAGTAATTGTATGATGACAATGACCAAACAATTTCTTCCTTACACCACTTAGTAATTTAGTAGTAAGTTCAATGCTCTATATCAAATATGACAAAATATGTTTCTGCAATTTAAATATTGAATTTTAATTGCTGTAAATTTTAATAAACTATATAATTTTAACAACCGGCTCCTACAATGTAATCCATCTAACACGCTGCATGTCTTTGGATAAATCATAAATAAATGTATGTACTTTATTCCACAAAAGAAGCTTGGCAATCACAAGATAGTTAGTCCAATGAGATCATGCGTACCTTCCTTCTCCCTCCTCTTTGAGCTTGCACTCTTCATTGGTCCATCAACCACATCGCCAAGTCGTTCCAGCGGCTGAACAATGCATCAACAACACTCTTAATGACTTAAAATGCCCACCACATTGGTTTTTCCAAGTTTGCTCATTTTAAGTAACCAATCTAAAACTAATTCATGGTACAATTTTTGGCAAGTTAGGTATGTACATAGTTATATGATAGAGAGAAAAACAGTAATAAGATAAACTTTAAGTATCTGAACAACAACGATACCAGTTCCAGGAAATACATTTTTACACAAGTAAGATATGATTGTGTAATAATCGGTAGAAAAGACAAATCGGTATTGGACACCGGTGCTGGTGGGTAAGCAAAATTTAAATGTAAGTTTTAAGATGACATGCAAAACACTTCCAAACAGCAAACAATGCAATGTTGAAATAGAGGTAGAAACCTGAAATATGGCAAGTAAGACAAACAAAGTGTACCTCACTGCCCCAGGAGCAGATCGAGTGTTGCTTTATGAGCATGGCTGCTCCTCCTTTTTTCACAGCTTCCACAAATCCAACATCGACAACCTGAATGTCCGAGTCTTTGGCTGCCTTGATGAGCTTGCTGTTCTTCTCCACCTCGGCTGGAAACAACAAGACTCTCCTGGTAAACTCATTCCATGGATCAGTCCTAGTGTTATCCAAATACCTCCTGAATCTTGTGTCATTCCAGACAAAAATAGCCCTGGCTGTAATTATTTGTTTAATGATTTGCCAATAATATTTTGACAAAAAGTAATGTGTCAGAAATAAAACACTATAATGAGACATCTTTTATACATCTGATTAGCATAATATTATAAAGAATTATTACCATTAAATAAAACTACACAAATGCTCAAATTTATATAAATCAAGAACTAAATAGAGACGTTACATCAGTGGTAGTGTACGAATGTGACACAAGAATGTAACAAATGAAAAAACCTGGATACTTACCATTTCAAATGTCTAAAAGTGGGCCAAGAGGCCCTGAAGTCCTTTGGACTATATGTTACCCCGGCTGACCAAATGAGTGATAAACCAAAAATATTGTAACATTGTTTTCTTACATTCTTGTAAAGGTTTACAAATGATATGACTGCTGCACAAATTTGCGAAGTTATGGAGCATTCAACACGGTAGTGAAAATGAAGAAAACAGCTGTTGAAGTTTTACATTATATATGCAAATGGAATGCATGGAAATATTACATGCACGACATTCAAATTTGGCACAC
Source organism: Escarpia spicata (assembly GCA_963995525.1). NCBI lineage: Eukaryota > Metazoa > Annelida > Polychaeta > Sabellida > Siboglinidae > Escarpia > Escarpia spicata. Next base: position 8,042,529 of record OZ023211.1, read on the forward strand.
AATATGTATGTTATGTTGCAATGATACACTGGAAGTACAAATGTGCTGCTACAAAAACTTATCAAGGTATGTCAGATTATGTCTTTATGTGTAAACAAAATGATAACACATGAGTGTGAAGATTTTGCATATGCACTTGGACAGCATGAACATATGAGTGGATGGCACTCAAAGTTGGCTTGTAGTGTGCCTGTTATTAATGTACAGTGCCAAGATACACTAGACATTTTGTGCAATAAACAACAGCCCATCCCTGGCCACACCAAGACTGACCAACAATAAAACAATAAACTGTGGCCATGAGTGACCACTCCAGCCAGTGGCTCACTGACCACACACTGACCTAAATTCAGTGCCAACAGTGGCCACACTGCCCTTTGTCCTGTGCTAAGTGATGATAATTACATATCAGAATTAGAGTTCAATTTCCTATATGATATTATTAATAAATTGGTCACATGTTTCAGTGACTGGTGGCGTAATGGCCCCACTTATAGGTTTAGGCTAAATCTTGATATGTGTAACTCTTCAGCAGGTAGTTGGGATTATAGTTAGTGTGAATGAATGGTGTGCTTGGTTAGTACAGTACAGTGCATAAGGTCTACTGTGATTACAGTAGTAATGCTGTTGTTTTATATATCTATAACAATACTGCTAATGTTATATGTGCCGAAATGTGGGCTCTGTCATCCAGAGGTACAGGAGACTAGTATGGGCTCAGTCACAGGCCTGGCCTTGGGATGTAGAGCCCACATTTCTCTCTCTTTAACTTAATCTCTTTAATAAACGTCATCCATTTGGCCTTATTTCATCACTATTCATGACTTGTGTTGGTGCTTGCATAAATAATATTATTAATAAATTAAACACATCTCACAGGTCCTTCATGCAGCAATTACACACTGATTGGTTGACACAGGTCCTTCATGCAGCAATTACACACTGACTGGTTGACACAGTTCCTTCATGCAGCAATCACACACTGATTGGTTGACACAGGTCCTTCATGCAGCAATTACCCACTGACTGGTTGACACAGTTCCTTCATGCAGCAATTACACACTGACTGGTTGACACAGGTCCTTCATGCAGCAATTACACACTGACTGGTTGACACAGGTCCTTCATGCAGCAATTACACACTGACTGGTTGACACAGGTCTTTCATGCAGCAATTACACACTGACTGGTTGACACAGGTCTTTCATGCAGCAATTACACACTGATTGGTTGACACAGGTCCTTCATGCAGCAATTACACACTGACTGGTTGACACAGGTCTTTCATGCAGCAATTACACACTGACTGGTTGACACAGGTCTTTCATGCAGCAATTACACACTGACTGGTTGACACAGGTCCTTCATGCAGCAATTACACACTGACTGGTTGACACAGGTCTTTCATGCAGCAATTACACACTGACTGGTTGACACAGGTCCTTCATGCAGCAATTACACACTGACTGGTTGACACAGGTCCTTCATGCAACAATCACACACTGATTGGTTGACACAGTTCCTTCATGCAGCAATCACACACTGACTGGTTGACACAGGTCCTTCATGCAACAATCACACACTGATTGGTTGACACAGTTCCTTCATGCAGCAATTACACACTGATTGGTTGACACAGTTTCAGAAATATATAAACATTCCTCTAAATACGATCTCAATATACCCTTTAACTAGATGCCATTCTCTTATGACACAAACCAGGAGGACAACTGTGAACAGTTCAAAAACAAACCAAGAGGACAACTGTGAACAGTTCAAAAACAAACCAAGAGGACAACTGTGAACAGTTCAAAAACAAACCAAGAGGACAACTGTGAACAGTTCAAAAACAAACCAAGAGGACAACTGTGAACAGTTCAAAAACAAACCAAGAGGACAACTGTGAACAGTTCAAAAAACAAACCAAGAGGACAACTGTGAACAGTTCAAAAACAAACCAAGAGGACAACTGTGAACAGTTCAAAAACAAACCAAGAGGACAACTGTGAACAGTTCAAAAACAAACCAAGGGGACAACTGTGAACAGTTCAAAAACAAACCAAGAGGACAACTGTGAACAGTTCAAAAACAAACCAAGAGGACAACTGTGAACAGTTCAAAAACAAACCAAGAGGAGAACTGTGAACAGGTCAAAAACAAACTAAGAGGACAACTGTGAACAGGTCAAAAACAAACCAAGAGGACAACTGTGAACAGGTCAAAAACCAAGCTATAATACAACAACTAAACAAGCTATCTACATTCAGTTTTCCCGCTGTATTGAACACAGCATACGTATAAATCTTGCCATGTGTCACATAGAAAATGTTTGTCTGGTAATTTCTGAAGTAGTATTTAATACAACGTTACACTAACACCTCACAGCCAGCCGAGTGATCAGAGATAGGGTGTCAGCTTTCCAGTTACAAATAAAGATCATTGGCCCAGGCCCAATACACAGCAGGCTTACGGCAACTGCCCAGGTTCTGCCTGTTGCAGTAGGGAAATAGTAGGACAATTTAGCACCTCTCCAGTTTGTGCTGGCTAGAGACAGCACAAACTGGAGAAGATGCTCTGCAGATAGACCAAAGAGGTAAGGTAGGGTAGGGTAGGGTAGGGTAGGGTAGGGTAGGGTAGGGTAGGGTAGGGTAGGGTAGGGTAGGGTAATGTAATGTAAGGTAACGTAAGGCAAGGTAAGGTAAAACAAAGACTTACCTTTACTACTGATACAGGCTGCTGTCGTCTTGTCAACCTTGGTGACAACCTTTCCTCCGAGTTCTGTGACCGCCTGTGTCAACTCTTGTCGTGGCTTCTCCACCTTCCCGATGACAACAAACTTCATCCCACTGAGGGGTTTCTTCCCTCCCGCATCCCCCGCCCCTCCCAGACTGGCTTCTGTCACCTTCGGGAACACCCGATCCCTTTTTACATACTTGTACTTCTTTCTGAAACAAAAACATCCGTAATTCCTTCTGAAATGTGTGACGTATGTGCAAGTATAAAGGTACACACAATGGATTCTTACTACAGGGATTCCAGATGTAAGCAACATCTGCTAACAAGAACAAATTTAAAACTCCCATTGTGACTTGTCCAGTTTCTGGTGCCTCTAGACATAAGAAACTTGTCCAGTTTCTGGTGCCTCTAGACATAAGAAACTTGTCCACTTTCAGGTGCCTCTAGACATAAGAAACTTGTCCAGTTTCAGGTGCCTCTAGACATAAGAAACTTGTCCAGTTTCAGGTGCCTCTAGACATAAGAAACTTGTCCAGTTTCAGGTGCCTCTAGACATAAGAAACTTGTCCAGTTTCAGGTGCCTCTAGACATAAGAAACTTGTCCAGTTTCAGGTGCCTCCAGACATAAGAAACTTGAGATACACGGGCAGTTGGACCAAGTGCCACAATATTCCTTACAGCAATATTTCCAGTGTTTATTTTATTCACTTTGGTGATCATTTTAAATGGTTGAATTATTTGCATTTCTAATATCAATTACACAGCTTGTGTTTCTACAAACGATTAAATTTGATATCTTTCATCATGACACGGACTGTGTTCGAATTCATAAGTCCCAAATCCACACTCTTTTTCTTGGATTTCAATTAAATATCTGCAGATGCGAAAAATACACCATTTTTAAAACAAGAACGATAATCCGACAATTAGAATGTCTACATTTATTAATATGTAAACACCAGAAACTCTAAGAGCATCCCTAGGTCAGGGGTCACATCCCCAACTGCTTGTCACGGTTCCTCTTTTTATATGTAACCTTACTTTACTGCTAACTGATGACAACATTTGGCAAAGATGCTGAACTCACAGACAAGGAATGTCTTTGTATTCGGCGCCAATCACAAATGGCTTTCTCGCAGGTTTCTCGACCACAGCTTGACATTTTGTCCATTCGGTGGCGTCACCCGTGCATCTGTAGCCGCGACCACTATAACGAAATATCGTGACAATGTTACAACTGTTGTATAACTGACAGAACCATCAGTGAATTAAAGAACGAAAAGAGTCTATTTGGGCATGCTAACCCGTTTACGTGGTAACACAAGGCTAAAAAGGTAAGTTCTTACACAATGTGGAATGCAGTTCTTAGGACTGCTCAAAGCGCTTTACACTTCACCCCCTGGTAAACGTGTTCATTCAAAAACCATCTCAACTTCTCTGGGAAGAATTCAGCCACGCTGCAACTAATGCACAAAAACCATTCATACATAAATATCCTCCACTGTCTATAGCCAGTGTCTATACTCATTCATTCATTCAGCTGGGTGAAGAGGAGCAGCGTAGAGTGAACGAAGTTACCCAGGGTTTGAAACAGCAGCCAGACAATTCGAACCGAGAATCTCTTGACCGAGTCCGAAGCTCTAATCACTGCACCACCGATATATCTGGAGTGCCAAAAACATGACGTTAGTCAGTGACTCACCTACTGTACCGGAGTTGGCCGCCACATTCTGCACATGGCTTTAGAGCGCCAAAAAACATGACATCAGTCAATGCATCAAGTACCTAAAACAAACGACTGAAATAAGGCCAAAGATCACTGACAGAACAGAACGTAAAGCAATGCAATACGAGTAGCATTTGTCAGAACTAGAAAACAGCTGTGTGAAAGTACAGCCATAACATAATACTTTGTGAAGTATGTTTACAATGTAACATGTTAACCAATTGTTAGAAACCACATCTTGGAGACAACCAGGGACCACTGTTACATATGGTGAACGCAACAGTAAAGACAATTACCATGGAAACGGGTGGTCTGGCTAAAAAAGTTCAATATATATTTTACTCAGCAAGACCCATTTCACGCATTGGGCAGAAAAAATTGAACTGTTTGCACAAATTAAAAATAATCATATCTACCTGCCGTGTCTGGCCTTAACCCTCCCACCCCCAACCAAACAGATCATCACTTACCCGACTCTCTCCCGATGGAATTTCCTGGTTGTTGTCACTAAGCAAATTTTTCTTGTCTTCATTTGACACCTCCCTGCTTAGAGAGTCATGCAACTTCCACATCAGCTGGCTCTGAGTCTGAAAGAACATCACAAGTATTTTAGAACACTTGTCATTGATTTGGTTCACTGTCATGTGACTGTTACAAGTGAATTCTTCTTTCACTGTCACCACAGGCTGCCCCTGGTCATTAGGGAACATACGAGCTGCAGTCCTTAGTGACCTTAGGACAGTTTAACTGCAGTTCTCAGTGACCTAAGGAAAGTGTAACTGCAGTCCTGTGACGTTAGGACAGCCTCACTGTTGTCCTTAGTGACCTTAGGACAGTCTAACAGCTGTCCTTAGTGACATTAGGACAAAACTAAATTTCACAACTTAATATCCACTTTACCATGGCAAGTCACATTTAAGCAATTAACTGTCAACAAACAGTGTGCTGAAAGAGTTGAGTGGGCAGAGAATCAGCGTGACTTGCCTTCAGAGCTTTGCCCTCAGCCGTCTCTTCTGTTTTCGCTGTCTTCGTCTCACCGCTACTTTCCTCCGCCTTTCGCTTCTTCCTAAATTGTCACATGTTAAATAACCTTGTAGAAATCAGCAACACCTCAACAATCACTCTTGAATGCACATAGATTATGAGTGTTGTCTGCACTGCTTCTTCTTCATTCTAGCACCAATGTGGTGTTGAACAGTGTGACAGGTTGCTTGTTAATGAAGTATCTTCACAGATGGTAAAAAAGCAACAACTTATCACAAAGCTACCAAACAGCTGGGCCTTGTAAAAATGGTGCAAGTAATATCAAATCAAATTTATTTAGACAGCACATCTCTACAAATAGATTCAGGGGTGTTTACAAGCTAAAACATGATAAGAATACATTACGTAGGTGATTATAATATTACAATATATGTGTTACATAACACAATAAAAACTACACATTTCAATTATCTGTGAATGCCATATATAGTATTAAAATACATATATGTATATATGTAAAAAGAAAGAAATTACGAGAAAGTCTGATTAAAGAGACAAGTTTTCAGGTCCCACATAAAACATCCAGAGTCACATTGTGTTCTTAGCTCCAATGGAAGAGAGTTCCAGAAGGTGGGACCTGCACATGAAAATGCGCGTCAGCTGAATCGTTCCAGGTTAACTCTAGGAATAACAATGAGATACTGGTCGGCCAAGAGAAGAGTGCGACAGGGATATATATCAGTTTCTAATCACTCACCCCTTTCCTTTGCCCAGTTTTTTAATCACCATCTCTTTATCTTCATCCGACAGATTCTTAAATCCATTGATGCTAAAACGCAAATACATAACTCAATTAACTGGTAATAAATTACCTTTCTTGTTAGGCTATTACAAATTACATGTGTGTTGGTGAGTCATACAAAGTCCACTGATAATCTTGTGTTGGAGAATCATACAATGTGTGTTGGTAAGTCACACAAGGTCTGCTGGTAAATGTGTGTTTGTGAGTCATCCAATGTGTGTTGGTAAATGTGTGTTGATGAGTCATACAATGTATGTTGGTAAATGTGGGTAAATGTGTGTTTGTGAGTCATACAATGTATGTTGGTAAATGTGTGTTTGTGAGTCATACAATGCGTGTTGGTAAATGTGTGTTGATGAGTCATACAATGTATGTTGGTAAATGTGGGTAAATGTGTGTTTGTGAGTCATCCAATGTGTGTTGGTAAATGTGTGTTTGTGAGTCATCCAATGTGTGTTGGTAAATGTGTGTTGATGAGTCATACAATGTGTGTTGGTAAATGTGTGTTGATGAGTCATACAATGTATGTTGGTAAATGTGGGTAAATGTGTGTTGATGAGTCATACAATGTATGTTGGTAAATGGTGGTAAATGTGTGTTTGTGAGTCATACAATGTATGTTGGTAAATGTGGGTAAATGTGTGTTTGTGAGTCATACAATGTGTGTTGGTAAATGTGTGTTGATCAGTCGTACAATGTATGTTGGTAAATGTTGGTAAATGTGTGTTTGTAAGTCATACAATGTATGTTGGTAAATGTGTGTTTGTGAGTCATACAATGTGTGTTAGTAAATGTGTGTTTGTGAGTCATACAATGTGTGTTGGTAAATGTGTGTTTGTGAGTCATACAATGTATGTTGGTAAATGTGTGTTTGTGAGTCATACAATGTATGTTGGTAAATGTGTGTTTGTGAGTCATACAATGTGTGTTAGTAAATGTGTGTTTGTGAGTCATACAATGTGTGTTGGTAAATGTGTGTTGATGAGTCGTACAATGTGTGTTGGTAAATGTGTGTTTGTGAGTCATACAATGTATGTTGGTAAATGTGTTTGTGAGTCATACAATTTATGTTGGTAAATGTGTGTTGATGAGTCATACAATGTATGTTGGTAAATGTGTGTTTGTGAGTCATACAATGTATGTTGGTAAATGTGTGTTTGTGAGTCATACAATGTGTGTTAGTAAATGTGTGTTTGTGAGTCATACAATGTGTGTTGGTAAATGTGTGTTTGTGAGTCGTACAATGTATGTTGGTAAATGTGTGTTGGTGAATGATACAATGTGTGGTGGATATCCGTAAGTCATACAAGGTCTGTTGGTAAATGTGTGTTTCGAGTCATACAAGGTCCATTGGTAAATGTGTAAATGTTCAAGTCTAACAACAGAGGTGAATTAGGGTATACACGAGCCACTCACTCCTTTGGACTGAGGTCTGTGGTGAAGCCGAGTTCTTCCCGTTTCTCCTCGAAGCAGGCGACATGGTGCCACAGGTCTTGAGGACCATACATCTTTGCCTTCAGACCGTCAAAGTCTTTCTTCGAGATCCGTACTTCACCCTGTCAAGTACCAACACCTCACTGTACATACGCAGTGAAGTACATGAGTATTTCACTAGACTCGCCCCAAGATCAACCCCAGTGTTGGGGTCATATCTATATTATACAAATATACTATAATCTGCAGACCTACAACTCAGTTAGTTTTGCATGTATGGGAATGAAATGTTGAATGTGATCTAGTGGGCCCATTGACAGGGTTCATACATTTAGACTTTTCAAAATTCATCCGTGGGATGGGGAATTTGGGGGGGCTCAATATTTCAAAAGGTTGTATGAAGAGTTCCAGAACTGGACCAGAAGCGGAATTTAATTTTTTCTATATCGTCATAAAGACAATTTAATGCCATAGATCTACAAATATACCACTGGATGTATGCAGAAATGTTGACTAATTTTAATGTTATTGACGTTTGAAAATCTGAACACATAACCCTGCACCAGCATGTACTTGGGACCAGGCCAGCGAGCGAGCATGTGCACTTCAAAATATTGCATCTTTTCAGAGGCCAAGGTTCCCAAGATAAGGCCAGTGACCACTTACAATTGATCAATTTGTAGGCTGCAAGTAATTAGAATGGGGCCAGTTTAAAATGCACTGCATTTTTGCGATGAGTAGGTTTAAATTGTTGCGCATGTTTTCATAATTAACCCAATGTTCAATAATTTTGGGGAGAACATGGGGCTAAGATTTGGGTGCAAATGATTTGAGGATGGGTCACATTCCCATGCAAAAGATTGAAGGATCCATTAGCATAGACGTAGCTAAACCGAGAATTTATGCTTTTTATCCCACTTGGCTAGTATTTAAATATGCTGAATATGTGTTTGTGGTTTGTGTTTCATATCTTCCAGAAGTCCTTTCTTTAATAAACATAAAACATTAAAAGAATAACTATTAAATGTATTTTAATCTTTTTGTTAAAGTATGTGTTTGATCAAGAGTATCTGTATTTGTATTCAATCAAGTGTATTTCTCATCTTAAAGCTGCACATATTTGTATTTGTAAATGTAACTGACCTGACAGCCACTCTGTCATGCCTTCATCTTATACTCAGTGCCTACGTGATTCAAATCTCCAATTCTACACAATACATACACAAAGTTATGAAACCAATTGAGCCAAAGATTATGTAATCTCAGCAACCGAATGAGTTACCATGGCAACTGCATTTATTACCTTGGGTATCTTTTCTTCACACCCACGACATGTACTCCGACCAGACTTGGCGTATTCGATGTTGAAGTCCTTCTTAATTACAGCTCCCGTTGCAACACTGCCACCATCTACAGGCAAAACTAAGCATTTATAACCCTTTAGACATCAGTCAGTTTTTTTATCTGTTTCCCCAATGATTTGAACTGAAACATGAAAATGTGAGGTCCGTATTTGCAAACATCGTTTCTAGTGTTTTCCATACTATCCACTAGATGACGCACAATACAGCATTTACTTATTTTGGGCTGGATTTGGTTGACTTGTAGGGTTAATCTACCGGCCGGTTTAGTTGACTTGTAGTGTTAATCTACCAGTGGGTTTGGTTGACTTGTAGTGTTAATCTACCAGTGGGTTTGGTTGACTTGTAGTGTTAATCTACCAGTGGGTTTGGTTGACTTGTAGTGTTAATCTACCTGCGGGTTTGGCCGACTCAAGGTCTAAAGGATTGCAGCAGCTCTGATCAGAGTTGGAGAAATTATAACACAATGATAATAGTCAGGAGAAGTTAACAGTACCAATGATAAAATTTTAACAATGAGTGATTTTTTTATTACTGAAATAACAATAGTCCATCATAATTGTTATGACATTATTAATTATCATTATTCAAAAAAATTAATTGTATCATGCCTTTTTACTCAACTGAAATTATTATTTAAAAGAATGAATAAAAAGGCAATAAATAACTTTTTGCAAGTATTTTAACTTGTGCAATCCCAATTTCCCACATGATAGGGTTATGAATAGAAAAGATCCATTAAATATATTATGTTTTCAAACACGTCATACATAAAAGCTAGATACAAGTTTCACCTCACCGTGTCAGTCAGTGTTACTTCATGTAAACATGTAAACATACATACACAAGTCACACAGTTTCTATAAGTACTACCCGATGAAGGCATTTATATTATTTATGGCCAGTAAGTGTGGATTATTCAATGCAACTCACTCAGGACACATTAATTTATACTACACAGAAAGCATCAGCAAGTTGACAAATGCCATACATGGGTGATTAGCTCTCAATAGTGGTGCACGGTAGAAATATTTGGATTAAACTTGAAACACCTGGACTCAAGAAACAATACAAGTGTCCACTGGCCGGGCATTGCTACTCTGTAGATGAAATAGTAAACATTCTGTTTTGATAAATAGCACTGCTTAGAGAAATGTTATGCCCCTGTTGACTGACTGATGTGGAATTTAAATATTGCTACCTGCTTCTGTAACACGTATCATTATCAGATCTGGAACCGTCAGTCAATTGAATGGAATGAGAATTTACATTTTTCCACCACTATCGCTCCAACATTTACTTGCAAAGCTGGCCTTTTCTAATCTCTGCTGTTTTTAGAGGACTGTTGGTGAACACAAAAAAACAGGTTTTTCAACCAAAATGTGAATATTGGAAATATGCATATTTAATGATATATTTGACCTGTCATTTTGTCTTTGATCTTCTTCTGGTCTTCCCATCGCAATGACTCGAAGCCATGTATGGAGTTCTCTGTCTGGACGCGGGCTCGGTTCCAAAAACACTTGAAATGGTACCAGTTGGGGATCTACAAACAAACGCAGCTCTCGTAAAAGGAGACATAATAATATTATGTTCTTAGTTTTTATTTATTAATTAATATAATGTCACTAAATCAATATGTTGAAGATATACTGCCCACCAAATTGTGTTTAGTAAGCCTGTAAAAATGTTTGCAATATAACAGTTTCCAAATTGTGTTTGGTAAGCCTGTAACAATGTTTACAATATAACAGTTTCCAAATTGTGTTTAGTAAGCCTGTAATAATGTTCACAATATAACAGGGTTGGCACGTATTTACCACCCGGTATTTACCTGGGTGGAAAAAACCCATCCTGGGAAAAACCCAAAATAGCGGTAAAAACCGGGATAACTGGGAAAAACTCTTAAAAGGATTATATTTGAAGCTCTTTTGCAATACAAGCTACTGTACCATCACCAGAATGAATATATATATATATTTACATACATACATGTATGTAAATATATTATATATATATATATCAACACTGGTCATTACTGAACAATCATAATTATAGTTTGACTGAAAACAACAATAAACATTACATTTTAAAATATATTCAATTGGCTGTCATGGCAGTGTTGCTACAGGCTCACCTCTATGTGTTGCTAATTCACCATGCTATTTCTGAGAAACAAATAACTTCAGGTACATGACTATTGACTAATAAAAACAACAGTAACAGTATTACTAAAACACTGGAATAACAATATAAGGCATAAGTAATGTAGGGACTTGGTGGCTCTACCAGTCTAACTCAGTGCTGCCACGAAATGCACGGTAACATGACACAAGTTTTGCTGTTTTAGTGAGACCTAGGCGGTTTCGTAGCTTCGTTTGAAGCATGCCAAAGTTAGAGAAAATTCTCTCGACAGAACTAGCAGGCAATATGAGCAGTCACATTGCAAGATTGCACAGGTCTTCTCCAACTTCATAGTTGGTATTAGTGCTCTTCAAACATTTCCACCAAACAGCCCCAGACATGGATGTCACACATGACTCATTGTAGAATGATGATGGAAATGGGGAGGTCTTTGCATGGAAAGCCAGTACCAGCGGAAGCAATGTTGGCTGCTGCATGTTTAGCAGTTGTCTGGCGATTTCCTGTTGTTCTGCCGATAGTTTCTGGCCCATGTATTTAGGATGAATCAAGTTGGCCAGAAAATGATTTGGCGTCATGGCCTGGTCAAATCGCACCTGTAGAGTTTTGTCTTGTGTGTTTCTGCAAGAAACTGGTTGACAAACAGGTCAAGCCAACTTCACATGCATCGGCAATGCTCTTCTGATCACCTTGAAGAAGGTCCAGTGCTCTAGCAACTGGCTGCAGCTACTTGTGGAGATTTCTTGCTTCTCTCCACAAACCAACATTGCTGACCAACCTTTTGATGCGGAGATCTATGGTGTCTTCTTCTTGTGCGCATATCATTAGCATGTATGGCCGATTTGTCAGGTAAGTTGACATACATTCCAGCTGACTGTTCCATCTGGTGGCACATGGCAGCTGTGGTTTTACAGAACCATTGTGCTCACTCAGAAGTGCATTTGGCACATGATGATTGCGAAAGTATTTATTTACTTCTACAATCTGCGAGATGACAGCTGGGTGAGTAATGTCCTGACCAAGGAGATTCAGCCAATGAGAAGAGCAGCCATACACAATCAGTGATTCGTCCTCAGCATGCAGGTCTTTGCGCATGGCTTCCATTTTCTTCTCATTATCTGTCACAACTCCTATGAATTTGCACCCAAACTTTTCCTCTGCCTCTTGTATGACATCTTTGGCAATCGAACCACAGTATGGTGCTGTTTCCTTGTTGCTTCCAGTATCAAGCGAGGATACGCAGTATGCCTTGTCACCAGTGTGAACACAACTGGCAATGACCAGGGTATTGTGGATATCACTCCGTCCTTCTTGAATCAATGTGACGTCCTTGTCCTTCAGTTCGGTTGCAGTTTTCTCATTGGTTTCCTCAAACACAGCATCAAGTAGATTGTTTGCCAGGTATTTTCGATTTGGTGCAGCATATCCAGGCCGCAACATAGAGATCATTTTCCTAAACTCTGGCTGGTCAGCTGTATTGAACGGAATGTTACATGCGTAGAAATATCTGGCAATTTGCATATCAAGAAGGCGCTCCTGGTTGCTCGTTGTGATCACTGCAAAGTCCTTTATGAGTGGTTGTGACAGAGTCTTGAACCTTATCGCAGGTGGCTGCAGAAGACTGTCGCTCTTCATACTTCATTGAGCTGAGACGGGTAGTGTTTCTGCTACCGGTGGTGCTTGCATCGCAGACAGTTTCTGAAAATAGGTTTATAATAAGGGCTTAGACAATTAATTTCTCATTGTTCTTAAATAAGTATTCAAAGCAGGCCTGAAAGTCAACTACATTACAATATATTATTATTTACTTTCACTGTTATTAGTATTGTAATTATATGATGAAGGTAATGTAATCTATTAGTATTACATTTGAAGCTATTACTATAAAATTTTTCATCAGAACAATTTTTGGTATAATAAGCATACATACATATCCATCAAAAATGTAACTACCATATCTAGTAATACCTACTAACTACAATTGTCTAAGTGGTACTTTTGGTTCAATAGTGTTCAGGTACCCACTAAACACATAGGCTTAAACTCGTAGGTGAAACTCACTGTAAAGCCTAATAAATATTATGATAATAAAATATAAATACATAACACAAAACAATGTTATGGTGGAGATTGATTGATGGGCAATGTTTTAATGGATACTGAATGGATTAAATGTGTCATTGGGCCATGCACCACATGGCTTACAGTGGGTGATAAAAGGGAACCATGCTGGATTTTGCTTTTAGGTGACTAACCACACCAGTAATTTGTATGAAGATCAACATGGAAATAAATATACTTTTTTTATTATCCTAATAATATAATATTAGTACAGTCATTAATGTTATTGTATTTTATATATTGTATAATCGTAACTTCCACTTTTTGTTATTTTGTTGATTTTCAATGGCTCTTTCAGTTTGTGAGCAGTGTGAATGTGATACATTCCAAGAGGGGACGGCTAGATAGCTAGCTGCTAAATGTATCCATTCCTATCAAGGTGATAAACATTAGTGGTTACCTGTTTAATCACACATTTGTTGAGATGAGTCCTCAGTCGGTCAGCCTTTGCACTCACAAGTGACTGACATTGTTGGCATGGGGCTTTCTTCACCTTGCCGTCTTCTTCAATTGTACGAAAAAATTGCCATATATTGTCAGTCGGTCTTCCACCTCTGCCACTCATGATGCTAACTGACCAGTGCTTCATGAACAGAATGCATGACAGAATGTGTATGTCTAGTCTGGTCTACTGATACTGGGGTACATGGCTTCCCAGCAGAGGATTCCAGCAGACTACAAGTTAAAATATTAAGTTGGAGCTGATTTGGGGCTCATAGAGACAATGGCTACAGCTGTTTGTAGGTCCTTAGCCTTAGCCTGTCAGTGTTCCTTAGTCAAAATGTCAAGGCATGGTCTGGCTGGCAATGTTACAACTACTGTTTGCTGAGAGGGTACAGTAGAACCTGCCAATGTTCAGAGCTCAACATGTCCTTTATTCCTTAAACAGATTGCAAATTGGCACCTGACAATACTGGTCAGGCTGTCTGACTTCAGTCAGCATACTTCTTTAGCAGTACTTGGCACTGTCCTTTGTGAGAGAGACAATGACATTTATTTACTAACTGATCTGATCAAACACTCTTTTATCTCGTTGACTTCTTGCTTTAAAAAAATACAAGGATACACCTGAAGTAGTAACTAGTCAACATATTTGCTTTAGAATGATATTAACTATCTTTCTAAATGGACTAGGTTTGATTACAGGAACTAGCCAATGGTAATATCAGTTATGGACTTATTCCCGGATATTACCAGTAAATACCAGATTTACCGGTAAATACCGGTTTTTCCCACTGCCCTGTCTAAAAACGTTTTTTCCTGGAAAAGTGCCAACCCTGCAATATAAGTTTCCAAATTGTGTTTAGTAAGCCTGTAACAATGTTCGCAATTTGGAGGTTTCGAACCTGAAGCATATTCAAATAGTAAATAAAACATCCAGTTTAAAAACAAGCTTTACTGGCTTTAAACAGTTTAAGCAGCAGTAGTTACTTACCTTGCCATCGAATGATGGGGCCTGAAAGCAACAAAACATAACATTTTAACAAATGTAGACAATAACTGAATGAAGATGTCTTAATGAATACTGCAATGTTTCTGTAGTTGGTTGTCCAGTTGCTGTTTGTTTGTAAGTCACTTATTTTGTGGATTCTTTCTAACATATAGTAACTGCGTACCATTACACTAGTTATTAGTGGTGAACAGTCCTGAATAAAACAACCCATCGAGCTTGTGTCGGCAGTGTTTTGTTTGTATACAACTCGGCCACTCAGACAAGGTTTTCATAGCAATCAGCCTTCAGTTTTCCGTGGCAGGACACAGTTTTTCAAGCTTCACCACAGACACGGTTTTCATGTTTCGCTGCGTCCCTTCGACGCAATTCTATGGTTGTTCAAAGTTATTTCTAGTCCCATGTCAAACAGGTCGCTTACAAAGAAATACGACAGATATGTAAATTGTGTGTGACAACCGCACTTTCGTTTCACTATGCAGTGGAGCCGCCACATAGCGACCAAACTGAAAAAGGGAACACTAAATAATTGTTCCCATTAAAGCGCATCAGTACCATCTGACAGCTAATTCAGAAACTAGGAAGAACGACTTTAGTGTGGCATCCAGTCAGCTTATACCATATCAGGAGTTGAACAAATGTGCTAATGTTATGAACATATATTTATTGATTTATGTATTGATTTGAGGCCACACATTAATTTAGTCCATTTAATTGTCTACATTTTTGGACCCCATTTGTGTTATTGGGACCCCGTTTTTTTCAGGCCCATGGGATCCCAGGACCCTGTTTTTTAAAACCCTAATGCGAACACTGGCAATGCCAATCAGAACTTGTATTTAACAAGCACTCCCTGTCTGTGAGCATACATTTGCTAATTAATCCCAAGATAAACATCCATGACTCACTTTTGAAATATGAGGTTTTCTAAATTTAAGAAGATTTAACAAGACTGCCAGAGAATTAATTCAAGATGGCAGGTGGACAAGGACGCCTTTTGGCTTATCAAGAGTCCAACCCTTTTTATCTATGTGTATCCAGCGGCTCCCGCCCTTCTGAGGTATATGTCGATTTTCTTTTTAAACATATCCACACCCACACAATCAGCAGATAATCTGTCCCATTAATTTAGTCCTTTGTGAAAATGAGAACTTCCTTATATCTAATCCACACTGCTCCTTTACTAATGTAACTTCATGTCATCCAGTCCTTCTTTCTTAACTGAGAAAAAAATATTTCTATCAATATTTTCATAACCATTCAATATTTTAAACACTTCTATCTGATTTCCTCTCAATCTCCTGGTCTCTAGTGCTCTTAAACCAGTCCGAAAAAATTAGACTAACAGAAATGATATACAGTGTAAGACACTTATAACGAACTACCTTGTGGGTAGCTAATGCGTTTGTTATATCCGTGAATTTGTGATATGCATGTACGTGTTTAACCACTAGGTGGCAGTGTTGTATGTGAGTTTTTAAAACTATTCACCAGGTGTCTATCAAACGCAAAGCTATTTCGTTGTGTAATATGTATTTAGATGACACATAAAACAGTTACAAATGTTACTATTAAGTGTAGTTATAGTATAACATCACACATGGCGAGCACGCCAAGCACACTAAAACACAAAACTGTGGCAGTATGGAGTCACGGTAACTACTACTTCTTGTACAATACATGCAGAATGACTCCAGTTAATCTGCTTTGAAGAAGTCCTCTACTGCCGTTTATTTGCTGTTGGCTAGGGCACCAGACAATAGGAAATCCTCAAACCAGTGGCAGTGCACTGCAGTGTGGTCTGACTGTTATGAATGATTTCCCTCATTGACCTAATTACTTTGGCACTGGCGCTCTGAGTAGCCAAGGCATGGCTTCTAGGTCACGGGCGAGAAGTAGTTGTGAACAACCGGGCGATTTTCAGTTGGACATTTGAAATTTGTTCAGGAAAAGGTGTTCGTAATAACTGTGAATTTGTTATACCCATGTTCGTAATATGCGTGAATGCTTATAACAAAAAAATCTGTACGTAAGAAATTGTTTCGTTATATTCATCAATTCATTGTGTCCATGTTCGTTATAATATAAGTGTGTTACACTCTATAGGCGTACGTTGCAGAATAATTTAGCAAATATATATACAATAATGTCACTCCAGATGCCCTGATAAGATGGAAGAAGTTAGCAGAATTATGCACCATTTAGTTCACTACGAAGTCAGCATTGACAAGCAAAAGATGATTGCATCCAAGGCAGTTGGCATGTTTTGATCGGACACAGTGGACTGCCATTGGCACATCTGCTATCTAGAGCAGCAGTTACAGCAACTGTATTTTTTAATAATCAAATGAATTATACTCCATAACAGAATTTAGAAAGCTGAATGACAAAAGTAACTGGCAACCACACAACTGGAATGTTTACAAACTAGAGAATGATCAATATAAATCCAGCGTAGTGAACTCTTTGAGTACAAGGACTGAATTTGGTTAATATTAAATTAATAACTTTTTTAATGTCCTTTTTTCATTCATTGAGTTGATTTCAGATACAACATTCCCGCGATCTTCCTGGAAGTGTTGTCATGTGACAGTTACCAACATAGTCACATGACGACTAAGAGTGGCGCAGACCAACGTTGATGAAGACGTTGAAAGCTCCAGTCAGAGCAACATAGGACTCGGAAAGGTAACTTACCGAACGGCCAACTTACCATATTTTCAAAACTATGTCTATGAATGTAACCGAGTCCGGAAGCAATCTACATGCTAAGAAGGTATTAAACATATTTTGCTGGTATTGCTGGATTTGTCGTTTAATAACCTTTCCAATGATAACCTTTCCAATGATACCAAATATGAGAAGAAATTATGTTTAAATTGCCGTCCTCTCAACTCCAGTACTGCCTACTGCCACTGCCCACCAAATACGAGAAGAAATTATGTTTAAATTACCGTCCTCTCGACTCTAGACTAGTACTGCCTACTGCCACTGCCCTGGTCCTACCTGGATCATGATCGCCAACCTTAACGAATCTTTTGCTATCAAGCCAGAACAAAACTTGCAAGATGCCCTATTACTTTTGGCATACTCTGCTCTGAAGTCATACTCGTGTTCTTCCATTATCTCAAGTTATGTTAACTAGTATTGTTCTAATTAACGAACTTTGAAAACCTGTCCAAAATTCACGCAGATTTCGCACACGAGGCACTTTGCGGTACGGCGCGAAAAATCAAAACTTCCGGATATTGTCGTAATTTTGCTTCGTCTCATATCACACCCTTCGTTGTCACAGGCAAGACGAAGATAAGAAATAGAACATTATTTTAGTAAAACTCGGCGTAACTAAATGTGTAATATTTGGCAATCAGGCAATGGTTGTACGTCGTAAAATAAATCGAGGCCCGGCAGGAAAACTGTAAAAGAAGAACTAGTTAAAAGTATCCGTAATGACAAAACTATACTCATCGCAAAACCGCGACGTCTATTCGTTTTTATATTATGCCTAGTGGTGCTTCCCACTTTCCCCGTAAGAAATATAAAAATATCATTAACAAATTAACAAACTATACCATAAGATATAAATAGTTTCACTATCTACCATATACCTCCTTGTTATTTATAATTAACTGTAACACGTGTTTTAATATAATTATTGACTTTTTAAGTGCAGCGAAATTAACTGCCGTGAGTAATAAATGCCAGACCATATTATTTTGTATAGCATTTAGTTTGTTTTCCTTTCGGAATGCCTCTATAATTACATGTTAATGCTTTGTGAATTTCACTTGATAGTACCCTGTTCTGTTTAGCTTATACACTACATCCCTTAGTCGAGTCGTAACTAATCAATCAATAACAATACTTTATTGTCTCTTAATACCCATTATATGTATCCTCAATCTTGTCATTTCTTGTTTGATGTTATCGAGTTTTCCTTCCTGATATAGATGTAGCAATATTCAAAATCTTTCTGTTGCGCACAGTAGCTGGATGACGATCTGGTGTCACCTGTCGCACATGACTATCCCTACCGAGCGAGGTGGTCCTATCAGAACTGTCAGAACAACCGTTCATGCCGTTAACGTTATTTTCTGTGGTTTTGTGGGTCGTGATTGTCTTGGTAAAGATACGGCAGTGGTTTCCCATTGCCTTCTGTCGGTTTTTGATTTGGTTTACTCCAAAGAACCGTAACTCGTACTGAGCTGTGCTCGCCGCGGGCATCCATACAACTGGATCTTCCATCGTCGGAACCGAGGGACATGCTGTCCATCACATTCTCTGCTTTGCTATTTGCCCCATAGCTGGAACAAGATTTGTGAGGGTCGGGACGTGTCCACACTGGTGGGCTCTGCACCCCGCACATATCGGGCACATGCTGCTCCGCCAAGGTTTTTCGTGGCTGGACCGCAAGGTGTCTAGTTACCATATGGTGTCGCAAGGTGGCATTGCATGAGTCTTGATTGAGGAGAAGCTGTATACCAGAAGGAAAGACTTACGCAATCGGCTTTCTTTTCGCCCCGGATAAGGCTATCTAGCGGCTGAAGCTGAAAGCGGGAGGTCAGAAGCAAGCTACTAACCACTACACTACGCTACAGCACTAGGCGCATCACTCAACCCTTGTGACAGAGTCACACACAATTATCCCTCAATCCCCTCCAAATCTCAGTTAACACAATCCTCCTGTAACGTTTTGTTGTTATAACGTAACGTAATTTCGGACGCGTGTTTTATAAAGACAACTGGTTTATTTGAACATCTCCATGCAGACCCGCTACACGAGGCTAGGTCAAGGACTGCTGAAAATGTGATGGTGTCACCTGTCTAAACTATGCCAAGTTAGTGGGAACATAGAAATACAGTAGCGCTACCTAGCGATTATACTAAATTTAAATGACATATCGCCACACCTCCCATTACAGTTTTGGTCATCCTCGTCTCCATTAACCTTGCAATATCCGACCATCTGTTTTCTTTGCCAACAATTCTTCTCCCATTCGCACCACGTGTCCATATGCGGATATATGGTAAGCTGATGTGCCCCCTAGACCTTTGGCATTTTTCCGCGCTATGCCTGCGCTAGAGTGGCGTGTCCCCCTTTGGAATGTTATGTGCCCCCTAGACTTTTGGAATATGCCTCCGTTTACGTAACTCTCACCATCCCCGTCTTGATCTGACAGCGGAGTCGGCTCAGCACACCCACTATTTATTTGGTTTGGCCGCCAAAAGTTTTTGGAGAACCTCAGGGGGTGCAATTGCATGGAGGTTTTTTTGGGGGACCCCAGATTACCATCTCTAGCTTCGACCCTGATGCTTAGTCAACTTTAGCCGACTCTTCCTCAGCTTCTTGAAACTTTCTTTTACAGCAATCTCTTCCACGTGCAGCTCCTCCATTATTTGCTTATCGATTCTATTCACTCTCGCTATAATTATTTTGTTGACCCATTTGTTTTCGCAAACCTAAATAAACTATGCTGTTGCTTCGCCGTCATTATCATGGTCTCTAGGCTATACAGGATTGCTTGCTTCACACATAACAATGCACATTTTGCTTGTGCTTATGGAATATACATACGTGTCTATCTCCTATCGTCCCTTCCATGCCCCCCATGCTATTGTCTCTGCTTTATTCTTCGGTGAATTTCAGTCGCTGAGCTATATCGGCCTAACAAACCTAATCATGTCGATAAAAGAACACAGTGAGAAAAAGGGCTTGTTTCTTAATGTGAAGAAAACAAAGATCATGGACACTGACAAATGCATTGAAAAAACTGAAATTGCAATCAACGGGGAGCAAGTTGAAAATGTGAACCACTACGAATACCTTGGAGCAAGACTACAAGGAGACGGCAAGACACCATCAGAGATCAGAAGCAGAATAGCCATAGCAACGTAGAAACTAAATAATCTAAAAAATGTATGGAAATGACAAAACATACCAACAAAGATAAGAATTTTTTGAAACTTTCGTTTTCCCAACAGCTCTATACGGGAGCGAAACGTGGACAATGAACAAAGAAGACGAGAAGAATACAAGCGTTTGAGATGAAATGTTACAGAAAAGTCCTAAGAGTGCTATGGATAACAAGAACAACCAAATGCAGAGATCCTTAAAAAATTCGACGTAAAGAACTGCCAACTAGTGAACAGAATAAAAGGACTAAAACTGAGTTATTTTGGCCACATCAAAAGACATAATTCCTTAGAGAAAACAGTCCTAGAAGGCAAAGTGGAGGGAAAGAGAGGAAGGGGAAGACTAAGGAGAAGATGGGAGCAGGACATCAGCGACTGGTTGGAAGACGACATCGTGAGAGCAGGGAAACGAACGGCAGACAGAGCAGCGTATCGTGGGATCATCGGGGCATCTACGTCTCGCAGAGATATGCTGAACTGAAGAAGAAGAGGTCAATAGACAGTGTACGCAAGTCAATAGCTAGGTCTTTAGTGCTGTGTTGGACAACCACAGGGTATGTACTGGGCCTTAAAATCATTGAAAATCAATCCCAATTCAAGGCCTTGATATCCTTTAATTGTAAATAGTAGTTGTTGTTTTTAGTCATTGTGATAGTATGTATGGAGTTCTAAATTGTTTATTCTTATTAAAGACTAAGTGAAATAAAAATTTCAATTTCTTCTAAACTTTGTATACGTAGACATAATGCTCTTGTCAAGTAATGTACCAAATATGAAGTCTGTTTATAGCGAGCTGATGTCATTAAGTCCGCTCAAACATGGTAATTTTAAGTGTTTTGTTTACTATTTGAACATGCTCCCGTGGTCGTAAGTAGTAGTAATAGGCGTGTTGTAGCGGGGATGGTGTCGCGCCCTGGGGGGAAATCCTATATTAAGAGATAGGGATTCCCCCCAGACCGCGATAAACATTTTTCGCGCCAATTATGCAAATGAGCTTGCCTAATTTGCATAAATGACCTTATATGGGCATGGTTAGTTATGAAATTGACCAATCACGAGCGAGCTGGCCATTGTGGGCGTGGCTAGTTATGCAAATGAGCTTGGAAAAGTAGTTCCGACCCCGGGTTAAAGTATACGGAATTTTATAGCAAAGGTATCCGACCACTTTTCGAATTTTAACCCCATGTTAAAGTATAGGCCATTTTTATCCCATGGTAAAGCATAGGCCGTTTTAATCCCACGTTAAAGCATAGGCCATTTTTATCGTAAAGGTATCCGACCACTTTTCGGATTTTTATCCCGGGTTAAAGCATAGGCCATTTTTATCGCAAAGGTATCCGACCACTTTTCGAATTTTTATCACGGGTTAAAGCATAGGCCATTTTTATCGCAAAGGTATCCGACCACTTTTCGAATTTTTATCCCGGGTTAAAGCATAGGCCATTTTTATCGCAAAGGTATCCGACCACTTTTCGAATTTTTATCCCGGGTTAAAGCATAGGCCATTTTTATCGTAAAGGTATACGAACACTTTTTGAATAAAATAACATATACCGAACAGCATTTGAATATGTCACACACGAGATTGCTTGACCCATAGGTCCAGGCTCCGCCAAGGGACCGAGCCTTTATTTGTTTGACTATGACATGTCGAAAATGTGGTGTTATAATAAGGCGTAATGTATAACAAAAGGATTATAAATTCAGCGGAGACCGTTTTGTCTGAAGTAATGTATACGAAATGTACATTACATATAGGACTATGTTATATCGAGACAAGAGACGAGACTATGACCGAGATGTGTCACGAGAGTTCGGATGACAAGAGACGATACTATGACCGAGATGTGTCACGAGACTTCGGATGACACGAGACAAGAGACGAGATTATGACCGAGATGTGTCACGAGACTTCGGATGACACATCACACGAGACAAGAGACGAGACTATGACCGAGATGTGTCACGAGACTTCGGATGACACGAGACAAGAGACGAGACTATGACCGAGATGTGTCACGAGACTTCGGATGACAAGAGACGAGACTATGACCGAGATGTGTCACGAGACTTCGGATGACACGAAACAAGAGACGAGACTATGACCGAGATGTGTCACGAGACTTTGGATGACACGAGACAAGAGACGAGACTATGACCGAGATGTGTCACGAGACTTCGGATGACACGAGACAAGAGACGAGACTATGACCGAGATGTGTCACGAGACTTCGGATGACACGAGACAAGAGACGAGACTATGACCGAGATGTGTCACGAGACTTCGGATGACACATCACACGAGACAAGAGACGAGACTATGACCGAGATGTGTCACGAGACTTCGGATGTCACGAGACAAGAGACGAGACTATGACCGAGATGTGTCACGAGACTTCGGATGACACATCTCACGAGACAAGAGACGAGACTATGACACTCACTCACTCACCCTTCGTGTCTGTTCACTCACTCACTCACTCACTCACTCACTCACTCACTCACTCACTCACTCACTCACTCACTCACTCACTCACTCACTCACTCACTCACTCACTCACTCACTCACTCACTCACTCACCCTTCGTGTCTGTTCACTCACTCACTCACTCACTCACTCACTCACTCACTCACTCACTCACTCACTCACTCACTCACTCACTCACTCACTCACTCACTCACTCACTCACCCTTCGTGTATGTTCACTCACTCACTCACTCACTCACTCACTCACTCACCCTTCGTGTATGTTCACTCACTCACCCACTCACTCACTCACTCACTCACTCACTCACTCACGCCGTCCCTTCGTCGTTTTCTAACAGTTTATCTTTTCAACATGTTACCGTGGTAACATTTTCGTAACTTTCTGACAATTCGACGGGTTATCGCGTGACATCTCACCTCTTTCTGACAACTCGACGGGTTATCGCGTACAGCTCACCTCTTTCTGACAATTCGACGTGTTATTGAAACACTAAACTTAGCCGAACACGTGACACGAATTGAACACAGTAATGACAACCACCTGACAGGACTTCATTCAAAGAGGTGACCATCAGGGTTCCCAACATCACTCAACGGATACCAATGTAATTAGTCAGAGTATCGCCATCTACTGACCATGATAGATCTCTATTCGTGGACACACTTCTGGGAATACCCGAAGCACAGAGGCCGCCATGACAGTCAAGTAACATCCGGTGCGACATCACTTCCGACGTAGCGTCCCTAGTATAGGCTGCCATAGCAAGCGAATTTGAAAACTGCTATGACCGAAACACTAAACTATATACACTAGTTTTCGGCGTCATCTCATTTGCATAAACAATCAGACCGAACGTACATCACGTGACTTCCCTTAACACAAAAAAACTGTGCACGTCCATGAGAGAGGCGACATTCGACGCCACCTGTTATGTCTGTGTGTAGTTCACTACAGACGTTAGCTGGTAATGTCTGTGTGTAGTTCAGTAGAGACGTTAGCCAGTGATGTATCTGTGTAGTTCAGCACGGAGACTTTAGCCTGTTATGTATACGTGTAACAAACTCGCAGGATTCTGTGACAAAAGAAACACCAAACACTTAGATCAGCGTGTGACAAGAATCAAAGTTGTCGGATAAAGAAAACACCAAACACTTATTAGGTTTCGGCGTCATGTCATTTGCATAACCAATCAGACCGAACGTGCATCACGTGACTCCCCTTAACACAAAAACTGTACACAGACATGAGAGAGGCGACATTCGACACCACTCAACGGATACCAATGTAATTAGTCAGAGTACCGCCATCTACTGACCATGATAGATCTCTATTCGTGGACACACTTCTGGGAATACCCGAAGCACAGAGGCCGCCATGACAGTCAAGTAACATCCGGTGCGACATCATTTCCGACGTAGCGTCCCTAGTATAGGCTGCCATAGCAAGCGAATTTGAAAACTGCTATGACCGAAACACTAAACTATATACACTAGTTTTCGGCGTCATCTCATTTGCATAAACAATTAGACCGAACGTACATCACGTGACTTCCCTTAACACAAAAAAACCTGTGCACGTCCATGAGAGAGGCGACATTCGATGCCACCTGTTATGTCTGTGTGTAGTTCACTACAGACGTTAGCTGGTAATGTCTGTGTGTAGTTCAGTAGAGACGTTAGCCAGAGATGTATCTGTGTAGTTCAGCACGGAGACTTTAGCCTGTTATGTATATGTGTAACAAACTCGCGGGATTCTGTGACAAACGAAACACCAAACACTTAGATCAGCGTGTGACAAGAATCAAAGTTGTCGGATAAAGAAAACACCAAACACTTATTAGGTTTCGGCGTCATCTCATTTGCATAACCAATCAGACCGAACGTGCATCACGTGACTCCCCTTAACACAAAAACTGTACACAGCCATGAGAGAGGCGACATTCGACACCACTCAACGGATACCAATGTAATTAGTCAGAGTATCGCCATCTACTGACCATGATAGATCTCTATTCGTGGACACACTTCTGGGAATACCCGAAGCACAGAGGCCGCCATGACAGTCAAGTAACATCCGGTGCGACATCACTTCCGACGTAGCGTCCCTAGTATAGGCTGCCATAGCAAGCGAATTTGAAAACTGCTATGACCGAAACACTAAACTATATACACTAGTTTTCGGCGTCATCTCATTTGCATAAACAATCAGACCGAACGTACATCACGTGACTTCCCTTAACACAAAAAAAACTGTGCACGTCCATGAGAGAGGCGACATTCGACGCCACCTGTTATGTCTGTGTGTAGTTCACTACAGACGTTAGCTGGTAATGTCTGTGTGTAGTTCAGTAGAGACGTTAGCCAGTGATGTATCTGTGTAGTTCAGCACGGAGACTTTAGCCTGTTATGTATATGTGTGACAAACGAAACACCAAACACTTAGATCAGCGTGTGACAAGAATCAAAGTTGTCGGATAAAGAAAACACCAAACACTTATTAGGTTTCGGCGTCATCTCATTTGCATAACCAATCAGACCGAACGTACATCACGTGACTTCCCTTAACACAAAAACTGTACACGGCCATGAGAGAGGCGACATTCGACGCCACTCAACGGACACCAATGTAATTAGTCAGAGTATCGCCATCTACTGAACATGATAGATCTCTATTCGTGGACACACTTCTGGGAATACCCGAAGCACAGAGGCCGCCATGACAGTCAAGTAACATCCGGTGCGACATCACATCATCAGAAAAACAAGTTGGGGTTAACCTCGCGAAAATTTAAACAACCACCAAAGTGGTTGTATAAATTTTCGCGAGGTTAACCCGAACTTTTTTTTCTCTAGCTAACCTAATTATATATTTTTACCCGCTAGATGGCGCTATCGCGTAGGGTAGTACTTCAATTACCCACTAGGGGACGCTACACCGGATGTGATGTCATACCGGAAGTCACTTGACTGTCATGGCGGCCTCTATGCTTCGGGTATTCCCGGAAGTGTGTCCACGAATAGAGATCTATCATGGTCAGTAGATGGCGATACTCTGACTAATTACATTGGTGTCCGTTGAGTGGCGTCGAATGTCGCCTCTCTCATGGCCGTGTACAGTTTTTGTGTTAAGGGAAGTCACGTGATGTACGTTCGGTCTGATTGGTTATGCAAATGAGATGACGCCGAAACCTAATAAGTGTTTGGTGTTTTCTTTATCCGACAACTTTGATTCTTGTCACACGCTGATCTAAGTGTTTGGTGTTTCGTTTGTCACAGAATCCTGCGAGTTTGTTACACATATACATAACAGGCTAAAGTCTCCGTGCTGAACTACACAGATACATCACTGGCTAACGTCTCTACTGAACTACACACAGACATTACCAGCTAACGTCTGTAGTGAACTACACACAGACATAACAGGTGGCGTCGAAAGTCGCCCCTCTCATGGACGTGCACAGTTTTTTTTGTGTTAAGGGAAGTCACGTGATGTACGTTCGATCTGATTGTTTATGCAAATGAGATGACGCCGAAAACTAGTGTATATAGTTTAGTGTTTCGGTCATAGCAGTTTTCAAATTCGCTTGCTATGGCAGTCTATACTAGGGACGCTACGTCGGAAGTGATGTCGCACCGGATGTTACTTGACTGTCATGGCGGCCTCTGTGCTTCGGGTATTCCCAGAAGTGTGTCCACGAAGAGAGATCTATCATGGTCAGTAGATGGCGATACTCTGACTAATTACATTGGTATCCGTTGAGTGATGTTGGGAACCCTGATGGTCACCTCTTTGAATGAAGTCCTGTCAGGTGGTTGTCATTACTGTGTTCAATTCGTGTCACGTGTTCGGCTAAGTTTAGTGTTTCAATAACACGTCGAATTGTCAGAAAGAGGTGAGCTGTACGCGATAACCCGTCGAGTTGTCAGAAAGAGGTGAGATGTCACGCGATAACCCGTCGAATTGTCAGAAAGTTACGAAAATGTTACCACGGTAACATGTTGAAAAGATAAACTGTTAGAAAACGACGAAGGGACGGCGTGAGTGAGTGAGTGAGTGAGTGAGTGAGTGAGTGAGTGAGTGAGTGAGTGAGTGAGTGAAAAGACACGAAGGGTGAGTGAGTGAGTGAGTGAGTGAGTGAGTGAGTGAGTGAGTGAGTGAGTGAGTGAGTGAGTGAGTGAGTGAGTGGGTGAGTGAGTGAACATACACGAAGGGTGAGTGAGTGAGTGAGTGAGTGAGTGAGTGAGTGAACATACACGAAGGGTGAGTGAGTGAGTGAGTGAGTGAGTGAGTGAGTGAGTGAGTGAGTGAGTGAGTGAGTGAGTGAGTGAGTGAGTGAGTGAGTGAGTGAGTGAGTGAGTGAGTGAGTGAGTGAGTGAGTGAGTGAGTGAGTGAGTGAGTGAGTGAGTGAGTGAGTGAGTGAGTGAGTGAGTGAGTGAGTGAGTGAGTGAGTGAGTGAGTGAGTGAGTGAGTGAGTGAGTGAGTGAGTGAGTGAGTGAGTGAGTGAGTGAGTGAGTGAGTGAGTGAGTGAGTGAGTGAGTGAGTGAGTGAGTGAGTGAGTGAACAGACACGACGGGTGAGTGAGTGAGTGAGTGAGTGAGTGAGTGAGTGAGTGAGTGAGTGAGTGAGTGAGTGAGTGAGTGAGTGAGTGAGTGAGTGAGTGAGTGAGTGAGTGAGTGAGTGAGTGAGTGAGTGAGTGAGTGAGTGAGTGAGTGAGTGAGTGAGTGAGTGAGTGAGTGAGTGAGTGAGTGAGTGAGTGAGTGAGTGAGTGAGTGAGTGAGTGAGTGAGTGAGTGAGTGAGTGAGTGAGTGAGTGAGTGAGTGAGTGAGTGAGTGAGTGAGTGAGTGAGTGAGTGAGTGAGTGAGTGAGTGAGTGAGTGAGTGAGTGAGTGAGTGAACAGACACGAAGGGTGAGTGAGTGAGTGTCATAGTCTCGTCTCTTGTCTCGTGAGATGTGTCATCCGAAGTCTCGTGACACATCTCGGTCATAGTCTCGTCTCTTGTCTCGTGAGATGTGTCATCCGAAGTCTCGTGACACATCTCGGTCATAGTCTCGTCTCTTGTCTCGTGTCATCCGAAGTCTCGTGACACATCTCGGTCATAGTCTCGTCTCTTGTCTCGTGTGATGTGTCATCCGAAGTCTCGTGACACATCTCGGTCATAGTCTCGTCTCTTGTCTCGTGTCATCCGAAGTCTCGTGACACATCTCGGTCATAGTCTCGTCTCTTGTCTCGTGTCATCCGAAGTCTCGTGACACATCTCGGTCATAGTCTCGTCTCTTGTCTCGTGTCATCCAAAGTCTCGTGACACATCTCGGTCATAGTCTCGTCTCTTGTTTCGTGTCATCCGAAGTCTCGTGACACATCTCGGTCATAGTCTCGTCTCTTGTCATCCGAAGTCTCGTGACACATCTCGGTCATAGTCTCGTCTCTTGTCTCGTTTTATCCGAAGTCTCGTGACACATCTCGGTCATAGTCTCGTCTCTTGTCTCGTGTGATGTGTCATCCGAAGTCTCGTGACACATCTCGGTCATAGTCTCGTCTCTTGTCTCGTGTCATCCGAAGTCTCGTGACACATCTCGGTCATAGTCTCGTCTCTTGTCTCGTGTCATCCAAAGTCTCGTGACACATCTCGGTCGTAGTCTCGTCTCTTGTCTCGTGTCATCCGAAGTCTCGTGACACATCTCGGTCATAGTCTCGTCTCTTGTCATCCGAACTCTCGTGACACATCTCGGTCATAGTCTTGTCTCTTGTCTCGTGTCATCCGAAGTCTCGTGACACATCTCGGTCATAGTCTCGTCTCTTGTCTCGTCCCTATTCTCGTCTCTTGTTACTCGGCGTAGCAGTTTAATCTGAGTACATTAACATCTCTGTACTGAACTACACAGACATAAGTGGTTAACATATCTGTGATGTCGCCAGAAGTTCCATCGCCACTGTTTCGAAACGGGAGTCTTGCAACCAAGTATTGATATTACACAACTGTTCGACTGTCACGTCGGATAGCTTCACACCTGCGTCTAACAAAACACTCAAACAGTCTTTCACCGTCTAGTTGGTCTGAGTTCATGTGCGTGTTGTGTGTTTCATACCACGTGTATGTATCTATGAGTTCATTTTCGGTTACCAGTGCCAGGTTAGTTGTTTTACGACCGAAGCTAATTTGGCAGGTTTTAACGAAGAAGCACGAATTTAAATACTATAGTCCGAAAAAAGATAAAAACATTCTAATGGACATTTGTACACTTGGCCCTTAATACGGTAAACTATATAAATACTGGTACATCTTATCTGGGAGGTTATTGTGTGTCTGTACTGTTCTAACATAACGCTTCACTTTCTTCGAACAATATATATAGCAAGCACTGCGCCGTCTTTTATTGCTATATGATCTTTGATATCGAGACGATCGAATCGCCATTGTGCATCACTCAAAGCGTGTTTATTTATTTAATAATAATGTTGAACGCAATTATACACATACGTACATACGTACACACATATAGGTTAAGAACACCAGCGTGATAAAATGCTGAAACGGTATTGTTGGTCTCTAGGCACAGATGAGACATACATGTAGATGAGCCTTGAACAAGGAATACCTCTTCAAAACAGTTTGACACCAGTTTGGAACCAGTTTGTGTGCAGGCTTTCAACTGTGACCGTTGGTGAGTACAAATCTCTTATGACAAATACTGTTACATGACAAACAGTTTGATAAAAATAATACACAGATAGCTGATAGTTTGAATGTTTTAGCTGATAAGTTCGTATAATTTCCTATGTCTTAAGGCTTAACACGGGACAAATACACGGATGCTTTTTCAACACAGAACCTGTCCTTGAGGCTTGATTTATACCAGTTTATACCGGTTAACACCGGTTAACAGGGAAATTTTTCACTCGCTATAGTATGTCAGTGTTTTTGAGTTGTATATCCGTGTTTGAAAGTTGTTTGTCAGTGTTTGTAAGTTGTTTGTCAATGGTTATGCACTGTAGGCCGGATAGCCTTTAAGTTTAGCCTCTATGTCTATGCCTATGGCTATGCTTTATCGGGTTTGGACTTATGTTAAAGTTGTAAATGTATAGGAGAGGTCTACACCTAATCAAAGGGTCGACAACCTACGACATATAAGAATAGCCACTATTGCGCATGCGCAATTGCTTATTTAATTGACGTCACATGAAGGGATTACATTACATACGCGCAAGTTCAATACAAGGTCTAACCAAAGCACTATCTGCTTGAACAACTCACTTCGTGTACAAAATTACAGCGCGTACCATGACGTCATACAGGGTGCGCGTGCTTGCGACAAACAAACGTGTCCAGACACGTCTCGAGTACGGATTTTTGTAACATACACCAAAGGGCTAATTCCAAAATGGTCACTCTGTTCAAAAAACGAGGCTATAGGCTCTGATATAACATAGTCCTATATGTAATGTACATTTCGTATACATTACTTCAGACAAAACGGTCTCCGCTGAATTTATAATCCTTTTGTTATACATTACGCCTTATTATAACACCACATTTTCGACATGTCATAGTCAAACAAATAAAGGCTCGGTCCCTTGGCGGAGCCTGGACCTATGGGTCAAGCAATCTCGTGTGTGACATATTCAAATGCTGTTCGGTATATGTTATTTTATTCAAAAAGTGTTCGTATACCTTTACGATAAAAATGGTCTATGCTTTAACCCGGGATAAAAATTCGAAAAGTGGTCGGATACCTTTGCGATAAAAATGGCCTATGCTTTAACCCGGGATAAAAATTCGAAAAGTGGTCGGATACCTTTACGATAAAAATGGCCTATGCTTTAACGTAGGATTAAAACGGCCTATGCTTTACCATGGGATAAAAATGGCCTATACTTTAACATGGGGTTAAAATTCGAAAAGTGGTCGGATACCTTTGCTATAAAATTCCCTATACTTTAACCCGGGGTCGGAACTACTTTTCCAAGCTCATTTGCATAACTAGCCACGCCCACAATGGCCAGCTCGCTCGTGATTGGTCAATTTCATAACTAACCATGCCCATATAAGGTCATTTATGCAAATTAGGCAAGCTCATTTGCATAATTGGCGCGAAAAATGTTTGTCGCGGTCTGGGGGGAATTCCTATCTCTTAACATAGGATTTCCCCCCAGGGCGCGACACCATCCCCGCTACACCACGCCTATTACTACTGTCGTACCTTCAAATTGTGACCGTTGTTACGGGCTTAATTACTAAACACAATTTGACGGACATTATACCTTCAACATAGTTATGTTTAAACGGCAATGATTAAAAAGTAACCAAAATCCTATGTACATCCAGCGACACATTTGTTGGTAAGAGTATGTTCTTCATGGTAATATAACAAGTACAAATTCCGCCATTGCAATTTCAAGTACGGCGTGAAACACCGTGCGCCGCTCAATTAAGTGGAAACGTGGTATTGTACTATTTGTAAACTAGCAGTTGATCACTGATGGCCAGTATTAACAATTAACTGACAGTGCAATTTTCCGCATAGCATCATACCAAACTAGTAGGAATTTATTTACTAATGGAATACTTGGATAGGTATGTTAACCTTTCCTTGAATTCTTCTGACTGCTCTACCTACGATCGCTAATAACGTGATGATGTCATACTGCAAGACTACGGAATTTGCTACATTTTGTTGGCAATACTCTCCTAGCATAAACACAATTTATTGAAACAAAAAAATCACAACTTACAACAAATTTGCATAACGTACCCAGCATACATAGCATCCACGAACTTGGAGAACGCCGGTGATGGCGGCGGTGCATGATCGCGTTTGTAATATTGTTATTTATACATTTGGTGTGTTAGATAATTAATTAATTTGGTTGACATTTTTTCTGTCATACATTCTGTAGGTACCTTCGTGAGCATTGGACGCATGTCTACACCGATGGGTCCGCCACCGAAGCAACCCAAGTTGGATGTGTAGGAGTGTACATCAAGTACAGAGAAGAAGAAGCACGACACACAGTCGCAACCGGCAAATACTCCACCAACTTCAAAGCAGAAGCGGAAGCCGTTAAAACAGCCACAGTACAACTGCAGAACAACCTGAGGAAAACACATGAAACACCCTCATCTTTGCAGATGTCCTGTCAGTACTCCTTCCCCGTAAAGAAGTAATTGAATGAACTGACTACTTCTCTGTCAGAACGGAGTGCGCAAACAAAAATAGCACTACACTGCACACTGCGGAGTCAGGGGAAAGGAAATAGCTGACAGACTTGCAAAAGAAGGGGGCAACTGGAACAACACAACAAAGGAACATCATACAGTGATGAAAAGACCACCATCAAGACCCTGATAGAGAGAAAATGGCACCAACACCACCCCAAGCCCAACAAGAGTGACAGCTACTAGCATCCCAGCAGAGCTGACCAGGTCATTCTGTTCAGACTCCGAACAGGGCACAACATGAACAAAATGAAAGCACATCTCTACAATAAAATGAAGATTGGCCAGTCCGAGATGTGCTGCTGTGAAACCGCCCCATTGACCAGTGAGCACCTACTTCAGCACTCATAGGCAGATCCAGGGGGCACATTTTATAATGGGCCCACGTAACCGTGCCCCCGAGACCGGTAAAGTAGTTTTAATACGCTGAAGTTACGGCGACGCGACTGCGAACATTTTTCAACAGCAGCCCCTCTCCCGTCTTCCGATATCACCAGTCCAGCCGAGACAGCGGCTCAACTTACGTCGGCGCGGCAGCAACACAATTTCTGCTACACCATTTGGTTAGGCCGTCAGTGGATATTTTGGTGCCCTCCTAGACTCGAATTCTGGATCCGCCCTTGGCACTGCCCACTACAGAATAGCCACAGGCAGCAAGCGTGGCCAGAAGACATCCCCCTAAATGAGAAACCACATGGTTGTATCTAGGCTCTGGGGAGGACGGCATCATTTGCGAGAGTGGCAGGCGCTCCCGTCTAAGTGATCGACGAAGAAGAAGTTTTTGCAATGACGGTGAGTAGACATTCTCACAGCGGAAAATATT
Organism: Escarpia spicata; assembly: GCA_963995525.1. Taxonomy (NCBI): domain Eukaryota; kingdom Metazoa; phylum Annelida; class Polychaeta; order Sabellida; family Siboglinidae; genus Escarpia; species Escarpia spicata. The sequence continues at coordinate 8,075,725 of OZ023211.1, forward strand.
TAGAATAAGCAGCACATACGTGACATGCGTCTAGGTGCACGAACGTAGAGAACTGTAGTGTACAACTAAACGACCAATAACAACAGTATAGTTAGATGATAATGTTTTATTAATAACAAATCACGAGTTGAACAAGATGATTAAGATTTCAAAAAAATAGCAGCGGCTAGGCGAATAATTACATGTGTTCGTGTCTCTGAATCCATACATCCGAGTTGTTTGTTAAACTATCGGTCTGTTCACAACTGGCATTGTTCTCGATGAGCCTCACGCAACTCTCGCGGTCCCCGCCATGACGAGTAGAGTCCTCGGGTAAACCCGACCCGGGTGATGCAGCCGGCGTACAGACGGCCTCTAACCACTCAGCCGACTGTTTGCGGAGCTGCACCGCCTTACAAGCGAGTCTGTGCTGCTGCCGACACGCGTCTCTCGTGTCGTCCGTCAAGTGTTCCAGTTCGTGAGTCTCGCTGCTGTTGTTGGCGTGCGTCACACTCGAGCACGACAGCGTCGATTCGGACATCGTGTAGACGGTCTTATCAACGTGACGCCGCCACCGCGAGCCGCCGCCGTCGCACACGCCGCACGTCGGCCAGTGGAACTGTCCGAAGCCGCCCTCGGGACCGAAGCAGCGCAGCAGCGACTGGAAGAAGAACGTCGCGTAAGTCCAGCTGACGGCCATGACGACCATGAGGAAGGTGCCGAGCTGGCGGTAGGCGAGGATGGTGGACGGCATGACGAGCGCGCCCGCCAGGAATGTCGTCAGCGCCGCCACCGCCACGGGACTGCCCATGCGTGCCGTCGCGCACGCCACCCGCATCTGGCGGTCGAGGTCGGGCGACAGGCGGTACGCCATGCCGTAGTGCAGGGTGAAGTCTATGGACAGCCCGACGGCGGCCGATATGGTGACCGACTCGAGCACGTTGAGTTGCCAGCCGAGCAGGACGAGCGCGGCGATCGTGACGAATATGGCGGCGGCGATACTGAGCATGGCATAGAAGGTGATGAGGAGGTTGAGTGTCGTCAGGAAGGCGACGACCGTGGCGACGACAATAGCGATGCCGATGGCGAGCGGCGTGCCCTCGGCGATACTCGCCTGTAGCGAGTAGAAGTCAAGCAGACTGACGAACCAGCCGTGGCGCATCTCTTCTGGCGCCGTCGCCATCCGCTCGCCCACCCAGTTGTTCATGTAGCTGTAAAAGGTGGCGATCTTCTCGTAACTCAACGAGTACGGTTCCTTGCTGTTGAACTCGACGACGAGAGCCACCAACTTGCCCGTATCTTTCGCGTAGCGGGGTCCGGCGTTTGGATTGGCATGATAGAGACGCCTGGAGTGTGCGAGTATAGGCACATACACTTGTATGCACCTGTTAAACACGCCTTCGCTATAAGGGAAGGTGTCATAACCGCAGCAGTCGTGCTGCGCGTCACTGGCTGTCGCGTCGCAGCCAGACTCCATGAACAACTTGAAATGTTCTATGAAACAGTTGGTGAGCTGAATGCCAGGCTCGCGTTGGTAGAAGTCTGTGGTGCGCACGGCCCGGCAGAAGCGCAGCAGCCAGCGCTGGGCGCGGGGAGTCGCTGGGTTGAACGTGTCGTCGTACACGATACTGCTCTTGCTGAACGGGTCGAGTTTGTCACCGGCGTCGACAGGTTTCACACCCCACACAATCGTCATGGGCATGGTGCCGACACTGCTGCCACCGCCCCGCTCGAAGTGACGCTTCATGCGCAAGTCGTACACCTCGAAAAGGTGGTCGTCGGAGAAGAGCTGAAAGTCGTCGGACGTCGGCAGGCGCAGTCTGGGCGCGTAGAAGACGACGACGACGGCGCCAAGAGCGAGAGCGGCGAGCGAGAGGAGCCACACGACGCGAAGCCGCAGCACGGTGCACGGCAGCAGTTTCTCGAAGACGGCGCGCCAGAACTCGCACGCACGCTCGTACACCGTGTAGGGCAGCGCGCGTGCGTAGTAGGCACTTCCGCGCTTGCTGCCGTAGAACTCTGTGCCGTAGCACAGGCAGCAGTCTGACAGCCACTTCTCGTAGACAACGAGCGACGCGGGAAACCACGTGATGACGATGAAGAAGTTGACGATGACAGTGGTGCCGGCGAAGAGCGCGAAGCAGGCGAGTGCCGTGATGTGGCTCACGTAACTGGCGTAGAAGGCGGCGGCCGTCGTCAGACTCGTCACGAAGATCGACAGAGTGGCGTGTTTGAGCGTGTCCGAGACGATCTTCTCGAGCGTGCCGACGTTTTTCTCCTGCTTGGCAAGCGTCCACGTCTTGCAGTAGATGAACACGTTGTCGGCGCCGACGCCGATGAGGATGACGAGCACGAGCAGATTCATGAAGGGAAAGAAGTGGATGTTGAAGACGTGCGTGTACACGAAGTAGGAGATCTCGAGCGAGAGGAAGAGCGAAATGACGGCCATGAGCGTAAGGAAGAGCGACGTCGTGTAGATCCACATGGCAAGCACGATAGCGAGGAGCGCGACGCCGAACCAGAGTACGTCATCCTGGAGGTATTTGTCGAACAGCTCCTGCTTGACGCCGAAGTCGACGGCCACCACCTTCACGTGTGTGTCGGCGAGCGTCGTCGTCGCCTCGAAGCTCTTGTAGAGCGGCACGGCGCCCGTGCCTGCCGCCACGGGCAGGAACGACATGCTGTACGACAACTTGTGGTTGATGCCGTCGTCGCGGTCCGCCATGAAGTCGACGTCGGCGAGGAAGTGCAAGATGTCGTAGACGGCGTTGTAGCGCTTGCACGGCGCCGGAATCGAGTTGCACTGTCGGTAGCGGTCGCCGTTCGTCTCGGCGTCGTAGCAGTCGGCCAGTAGAGACAGACTGCGGTAATATTGGGCGCACGTCGTCAGCAGGTTCTCGACGTAGGCGACATCGCGGCGACGTATGTCGTAGCAGGAGGTGCGGTTCGTGAGGCGACTGATGTAGTTGCCGAGCGACCAGCTACGACAGCACTGGCGTGTGACGGTCGTCTGCACGCAAGAGTCGCGGAACGACTGGTGGCGACGGAGCACGTCGTCCTCGAGTCGACACATCGCCTTGATCCGTCTCGCCGTGAATAGGTTGTCCCCGTCGACGTCGGCGTACACGACACGCGCATACGCCTTCCCTGAAACACGGCCAGGCACGCACTAGTCAACAACACGGTACACTTCCAGTTACACGGTAACTTACATCAGTTTCATTAGTAGACATCACCTCACACGAAACTTGGGTTCAATTCCGAATAGTTTCGTTGTATCACACAACCCTTGTCAGCGGATTCACTTGCTCACTACGAAGGTTGTGCGATGGAGCAAAACATGTGAGCAATAGCAACCACGTTTCCTGTGAGTATATGTCTGTCTACTAATGTAGCAAGCCAAGGAAGTCTCTTCAGTGTTTCATAGAGACTCTGGTGGTACTCACGAGGTCTGTCGCAGAAGAACGCGTCGGTAGCCGTGTGTGTGTCGTTCACGGCCGTGTAGTCACTACTCTCAACGTCGTCGTCCGTGTCCGTTAGAGCGTAGCTCGCGTTGATCGCTAGGTGTCGCTGGTGTATAGTTGTCGGATCCGTGTGTACGGCAGGTGGCGCCATGGTGTGCGTGTGCTGCGTCTCCTCGAACAGTCTCGCGTGACTGCGGACGCGCTTGCTGATTTCTGTGCCGCGTACCTCGAAGCCCTGCAGAGACACGCTCATTAACTAATCAATTATACAATGACAATAGAATTGTCATAATAATGTCACCAGATAGCTCTTTCACTGTTGCTAACACGCTTCATCTGGTCACATTTAATTAAGACAATTTTTTATTTTAAATACTGAATGATTGTTTGGCAACGTAATCAAACCAAAACGGCAGAACTTCAGAAGTATTTGTTTTAGGAAAAATGTATTGACATTCAGTTATATATTTTTATTAAATATTTAGCTGTGTACATTTTATATAAACATCTTTAATAATGAATATTAGTTGTTAAAAACAGTTTAGGACAATCAGCTGGAACAAGATGTTCTGGTTTAAGTTATTTGTAGGAATGATGTGGCAATGAGCAATAAGAAGGAAAGTGGATTAGTCTCACTCTGATTCACTCAGGGCTGTGAATATTTGTGACCTGTCACCGCGAAGTAGGTATGTTGTGGTAAGTTGCAAGATTGTGAAATAGAGTTTTGTATATGTCTGGGGTTCCAATGATTGTAAGATTACAAATGATTCCTTTTTTTAGATATATTCAGTAGTTTTTTATTTATAAAAAAAAATGTAGCAAACTTTAAAAAAGTAATGTTTTGTGGACTTTTTTTTAAATTGGACTATACTATATGCAAAATCAATGCCTAATGCAACCAGACATTAAATTTTAGTTTTATAACTTTTGGATTTGTCAAGGAAATTAAATCGGACACTGAAAGATGGCATTTACGTCACATTAGGCCACACCAATTTGATTGTTAGGATTACAGATTTTTTTGACATTTTTTGTTAGGGAGGAGGGGGAAATAAAAATAAGACATTGCACGAGAAAGGTGGTTTGTGTAAATACATGAATGGTCATATGAGCCATGCAGTACACTGCTAAACAAATAATTTTGCCTTGAATCAAAACTTACTAGACACATACTTTTATGAAAGTTTAATAAAAGTTGAAGACTATTAGAATTTAGAATAACAAGCACTGATAACAAGACTTAGCAGATACCATTATGGTGTGTTAACATTACAGCCATAAACGTGTAGATTAGAGGCAAGATATATCTTGCTGTAATAATATTAATTTGCCTGCCATAATTACGATTTGATTGTCGTACTTCCAAATATAACTACATCATTCTATTCCGGAGTAATACAGAGCGATGCTGACATTGAAGAGAGTGTGCTAAACATGTGCACATGACTGGTTTCGCCTGTTTTGCGAGTTGGCAGTTTATTTTCTTTATTGCTATTTTGCATCATGTCTAAAATGTCAGCCTTCGGGTTGCCTTTTCGCTTCATTTCGGTGGCACTAATGCTGTCATCGTTCAAGAAAATAAATGTGTTAAACTTTGAATAGCTCTCGTAGCATGTGCAAAGACGCTCGCTGTCATTTCGACAACAATCTGTGCATTCGATGCCAACACATACTTTCGATAACAGAGCTGCGTCGCTACAAACATGGGAAATTACATTGTTGATCGTGTCGAACAATTTAAATTTTGTTACTTCCTTTTGGGAAGCAGCGCCAAACTTTTTCTTCTTGATACAAAACCACACTGCAGCATCTGGTTCAGCCACGGTTTGGATCAATTAATGACAACTTGGACTTTCGCGGATTCGTTGGATCGTAGACCGAAGATGCGAGACAACCAATTAAACGGTGTTTAATATACAACGTTCAGTATGATGCATGTATGCAATACAAAATCATTGGTTCGGGATTTCGATCAGAAATAAAAGTTCAAAATTGCAATTTTATTTTTATTTCCGTTTTGTTAAAAACAACGTTGGCGGGTCTGTAATCCGAATAATCAAATTGGTGTAGCCTTAGTAGGTATGCATTTCCGCAAAAATAAACAAATTGATGAAACATGAACTAGACACCTATTTTTGGTTTGGATGCAGAGTAGACCTGTGCAACATAATACCCAGTTCCATGGATGTGGCGGGTCTCATGTCAGCTAGGTGTAAACAAGTAATTGTTACTGCTGTTCCACTCACCAGGCGCGGGTCGGTGAAGTCTGGCATGGTGCCAATGGTAAAGGTGACAACCAGACAGGACGCAGCCACGATGGCTACCACCGCCAACACCACGTAGGGGTAGTGTGTGAGTACACGGGTGTAGCTGTAAACATACGGGTAGTGCGTTAGTACACGGGTGTAGCTGTAAACATACGGGTAGTGCATGAGTACTCAGGTGTATCTGTAAACATACGGGTAGTGCATGAGTACACGGGTGTAGCTGTAAACATACGGGTAGTGCGTGAGTACACGGGTGTAGCTGTAAACATACGGGTAGTGCATGAGTACACGGGTGTAGCTGTAAACATACGGGTAGTGTGTGAGTACTCGGGTGTAGCTGTAAACATACGGGTAGTGCATGAGTACACGGGTGTAGCTGTAAACATACGGGTAGTGTGTGAGTACTCGGGTGTAGCTGTAAACATACGGGTAGTGCATGAGTACACGGGTGTAGCTGTAAATTTACATTCATTAATACAAATTACTGGGTACATGTTGATCTGTGCACACAAGCAAGTCGTGTGTACATTCGAATGCTTGTTCAGTAGGCTACCTGAACACACAGACAAGCCTAGGTATACATTGCATGCTGTCATCAAAATGGAAACACATATTTGATTTAAGTACCTAGGGATTGATCTGGAAAAAGACATGCATGTGCCCTTTGGACACATCAGAGATAGAACTACCAGGGTATGCACCTTTTCAAAATTTGATGTGCCCCAAATCAGTTGATTAACATTTTATTAATTAATTTGCATGATAGTATAGCGGTAAATAATGTAAACATTACATTTCTTTAATATTAGGTATAAAATCATGTTATTTTTAACTTGTTTTGAATTCTAATCCAGACTGCCTTTGCGACATATTTCTGGGTACAAAACATGTAACATTCTGAGTAGGTGTGCCCCATTTTTCGTAGGCTGGTCATACTACTACAGTCTACTGCTCCAAGGAATGGGAGATTCTAGCTGAGAAAACAGTGCAGCAGTTTGTGACATAGAGTGACAATGATTTACATACACGTGCACAAGAGAGCCCCAACTAAAAATATTCAAAGAACCATGTTGATTAAACATTAAAAAACTCATTGATACAGCGATGAACAGATGTATGGAATAGCCTCACTCAGTCTGTGGTTGAGACTGCATCGGTGCAGTCTTTTGAGAGGAAATTAGATTATAAGTTGTGGGAAAATCACCCAATTAAATTAGCCCTATTAAAGTAAACTATACAGTAAGACTATTACATGTAAGACTAGAACATAGGAGTCTTTTTTCCTAAGTTTATCACCCAAGGTGCACTTAACACTGGGTGACTCCTCAAGGAAGGGGTATCAAGTCCGTTCACAGGTTGTGAGTCTGTTGATAAAACATGCTTTTAAAAATGTAAATTTTTCATTTCTAATATACTCCAATTGTAATATTTAGCAAACATATATGAATTTAAAAAGTGCATATAGTGTAAATGTATAGATGGATATTATTTTGTATAGATATGAATGCATTGCATTTTGTTTGGCAAGAGTTGAAAGTTGACCATGGGTGATAATATGGATATGGTGTCAGCGGCAACAAACACTGTTCACAGTGCTCAACTAAAGCTTATAAACAATGTCAATGACAGGAAAGGGATAGGCAAGGCACAAGGGTCTTGATTAGACTGTCCCAATGTCCAGTCATTAATGTAAGATCTATGTGATTTAAATAACTTCATTCAGGCCATCGTTCTGTTTGCTGTCCGTGTTGTCTGTTCGGGTGCAGACTGGAGCAAACCGGAGCGCTATTTGGGCCTCAAAACGCGATAAAGCCTAAGATACAATATTGTTAGTGTAAATGCTGCCTGCGATTAGACAAATGCTTTCATCATCCCGATACTCCCAGACTGTGCCAGAGTGGACATGGTCCTCCTCTCACAAATAAGACACGCAATCAACATACATGAACCATTGCAAACACTGCCCACTGGAGATATCAGCCTGGCCAATGGAGTCTGGTTATAGCTAAAGCTTAACGGCACTTGTTTGGACATGTGCTGGCCTTGGTACATCATGAAGCAGTGGGGGAGGGAGAGGGGGAGGGAGGGAGATGGGGGAGGGAAGGAGATGGGGGAGGGAGGGAGTTGGGGGAGGGAGGGAGTTGGGGGAGGGAGGGAGTTGGGGGAGGGATGGAGATGGGAGAGGGAGGGAGATGGGGGAGGGAGGGAGATGGGAGGGGAGGGAGTTGGGGGGAGGGAGGGAGTTGCGGGAGGGAGGGAGATGGGAGAGGGAGCGAGATGGGAGAGGGAGGGAGTTGGGGTGAGGGAGGGAGATGGGGGAGGGAGGGAGATGGGAGGAAGAGGGAGGGAGTTGGGGGAGGGAGGAAGATGCGAGAGGGAGGGAGATGGGAGAGGGAGGGAGATGGGGGAGGGAGTGAGATGGGAGAGGGAGGGAGTTGGGGGAGGGAGGGAGATGGGGGAGGGAGGGAGTTGAGGGAGGGAGATGGGGGAGGGAGGGAGGGAGATGGGGGAGGAAGGGAGATGGGAGAGGGAGGGAGATGGGGTAGGGAGAGAGGGGAGGGATGGAGCAACGGGGGAGGGAGAGGGGAGGTGGGGGAGGGAGGGTGAGGGGAGGTAGATGGGGCAAGGAGAGGGGAGGAAGAGAGGGGAGGGAGATGGTAAGGGAGAGAGCGAGAGGGGGAGGGAGAGTGCGGGAGAGAAGGAGAGAAGGAAAGAAGGGGAGGGAGGGAGATAGGGGGGTGGAGGGAGAGAGGTGAGAGATATGCGGGAGAGAGAAGAGGGAAGTAGAGGGAACACGAGAGGGGGAGACAGATAGAGAGGGATAGAGAGAGAGGGAGAGAGCAGTGAGCACGCTAGCCCAGTTATCTCGCCTCTAGACATATAACTGTTCTCAGTGTGGGGGCAGAGCACACACTGCCAGAAGAGTAGCAAGCAATCTTTGGAATAATCCTATCAATATCACATTATTCCGACAACACGATGCACTCTGGCGCATGCTACATCTATTACAGATTTGATAGTCAAAATGTTTTCTCTTGTTCTGTTACAATAGAGTAATGAACACACGTGCCAATTAATTACTACCCACTATGTACATTTCCCAGCAGAGTTGACGTCATGAGATGAAAGATCCTGCACTTGACAGATCTCCACTGGCTGCCTTCAGAGACAGACAATAGGCTAGCACCAGACAATGTCGCCAGAGTAATTACAACTCTTCCACCCACATGACGATGTTTAAACATCAATTCCTCAATTCGATTTTGTCAGTTGTCTCATTTCAAATTCATTTTTGAACAAAACAAATAAGTAGTTTTAATATCAAATTACAATAATATTAAGATAACTTCTATTGCGCCTAAATCCTTGGAAACCAATCTCAGAGGCGCATCAAGACAACGGGATTGGACAGTCTCAAAATCCATAAGCAGTATTCCAGTCTGGATTCGATAATAGTGCCAACTAGTGAATAGGATGCACGGTTTTTATTTGGGCTTCAAAAGGGTCCAGATTTGACACAAGTGCCGACCAGTGAATGTAGTGCCATCAGCCTGCATGGTTTTTACTCTCACCACCGTCATAAAACAGAAATTCAACATCAGCTACACCAGCATTCTGATTTATTGTGGCGCATACTATAATACTAAAATTGAGTGCAAAATACATCATAGTTCTGCTACTGTTTTCTTTTCTTTTTTCTCCTAGTTCCACATGTCTTCCAAACTTAGTTACCATTTGGGCGCCACGTTACATGAATGCCTAGATTTCTAGTATGTCGAAACACCATTGGAGACACCAGGGATTCTGTGGGAATATTCCGTGATTGGCCAACTGACACGTGATGTAATTCCCGTTGTCCAATGGAGTAAATTCCATCAGATTTAACAAGATTTAACAAGATTGCCATCCAGAAAATTACTCTGGATGGCAGTTGGACAAGGAAGCCTTTTGGCTTATCGAGAGTCCAATACTTTTTATCTACATGTATCCCGCCTTTTCAAGGTGTGTGTCGATTTTATTTTTAAACATATTCACGCTACTAGCACCAACACAATCAGGAGATAATCTGTTCCATTCATTTACAGTCCTTTGTGAGAATGAGAACTTTCTTATATCTAATCTACACTGCTCCTTTACTAATGTAGCTTCATGTCCTCTGGTCCTTCTATCTTTCTTAACTGAGAAAAAAATGTTTCTATCAATATTTTCATAACTATTCAATATTTTAAACACTTCTATGTGATCTCCTCTCAATCTCCTGGTCTCTAGTGTTGTTAAACCACATTCTTTTAGGCGTATTTCGTAACTAAGATCCCTCAGATTTGGTATCATTTTAGTCGCTCTCCTCTGTACTCTTTCTAGCATATCTATGTCCTTCTTGCGATATGGCCTCCATGCTTGTATACAATATTCTAAATGAGGCCTCACTATTGTTTTGTACAGCGGTACTATGAATTCTTTTTTCTTATACGCTATATTTCGCCTAATTAATCCAAGGATTTGATTTCCCTTTGACGCTGCAATTCCGCACTGCTCTGAAACCTTCATATCAGCACTAATGGTTAACCCTAAGTCCTTTTCTTTTACTGTAGTACTTAGAACAGTACCCCCCATTTTATATTTTACCTCTTCATTCCCATGACCTGTGTGGAGGCATTTACATTTCCCAAAATTGAACAGCATTTGCCACTTTTCAGACCATTTGATCAACCTATCAAGATCATCTTGTAAATGCTGTCTGTCTCCATCACTTTTAATCCTTCTAAACACTTTTGTATCATCCGCAAATTTTAACACCTTGCTTGTTATATCATCGTCCAAATCGTTGATATATATTAAGAATAATATAGGTCCTAGTACTGATCCCTGTGGTACCCCACTCAATACCGATTTCCAGTTTGAAGCCTCCCCATCAACTACTACACGTTGTCTTCTGTCATTCAGCCATTTTTCTATCCAGTTTATTATACCATTTTCTATGCCATGGGCCTTTAGCTTAAGGAGTAATCTTTGATGTGGTACTTTGTCGAAAGCTTTTTGAAAATCTAAATAGATGATATCTACTGGTGATCCCTCATCTACCCACCTAGTGATGTCTTCCAAAAAACATAACATATTTGTTAAGCATGACCTCGCTTTTAAAAACCCATGTTGAGATGGGTTTATCAAGTTATGTTTAACAAGAAAATCCACCATGTGATCTTTAATTAGTCTTTCTAATAATTTGCAAATCACTGATGTTAAACTCACTGGTCTATAGTTCTCTGACTTGTTTCTCGAACCTTTTTTAAATAACGGTATAATGTTTGCCTCTTTCCATTCTAAAGGAACCACTCCCTCTTCTAATGACAAATTGAAAACTGTTGCAAGCGGTGCGTTAATTTGTTCTACAATTTCCAATAGTAGTTTGGGCGGAATCCCGTCCACTCCAGGTGATTTATTATCCTTCATAGCCCTTATTTTCTTAGCTACCATTTCCGAGGTTACAACTAACTGCCCTCTTGAACTTAGCCTCTGGTACTGGCAGTGAACTAATATCTTCCCTGGTAAACACTGAACTAAAATACTCATTCAGGTCTTCTGCCATTAAGAATCCCTCTGATATTGTATTTCCAGCACTATCTTCTAGAGGACCGACCTTATCCTGAACTTTCTGTTTGCTTCGAATATACGCATAAAAACTCTTACTGTCATGTTTTATATTACTAGCTAATTTGTTTTCATAGCTTCTCTTTGAATTTCTAATTTCAGCTGTAGCTTGATTAAGTGCTTCTTTATAAATGTTGTAGTCTTCATCATTTCCAGTACATCTATATGACTTCCACATCATTTGTTTATACTTAATTTTTCTAATGGCTTCTTTCGATAAGTGTTTCTTTTTAGACCGTTTCCCTTGTTTTTTTAAAGGTACAAATTTATCGACTATGCACTTAATTTCACTATTTAAGATATTCCAGCATTCGGTTGCTGTCTTATTCTTCAGTGTGTTATTCCAGTTTATCTTTGCTAAATATTTCCTCCTTCCTACCTTCCTTTGTGGAAATTTCTCCTATACTGCTTTTTACTATTCCTTTCTGATTTTACTTTGATGGTAAAATGTATCTGGTTGTGATCACTACTCCCCAGTGGCTCACATATCTTGACATTGTCAACTAATTCTTTCTGTGAGGACAAAACTAAGTCTAACACATTCTCTCCCCTGGTTGGTTCTAGCACATGTTGAGAAAGGAAACTATCTTGTACTAAAACTAAAAACTTGTGGTCCTCACTCCCCATACTCTGTAGAGATTTCCATTGTATATGCCCATGGTTAAAGTCCCCCATAATAATACAGTTCCGTTTGCTTACTTCCCTTATAGCGTTTTGTATTTTTTCATTCTCTTCTATGCTTATGTTTGGACTTCGATAAACTAACCCAACTGTTAACGTTGAGTTTCCTGTAACTATGTTACACCAAACAGCTTCTTCGCAATCTGCTTCTCTTTCTAATTTTATTTCATAAGCCTGGATAGATTCTTTAATATATAAAATAACTCCACCTCCCTTTCTTCCTATTCTATCTTTCCTAAACATTACATATCCTGTTAGTCCCAATTCGGCATCTGATATATCAGTGGTGGCCCACGATTCGGTTATACCTATTATGTGAGGTTCAATATCTTCTACCATAATGTTTAGTTCACTTCTTTTGTTTACTATGCTCCTTGCATTTAAACAAATGCATTTATATCCTGATTCAGAACAGTTTTCCAGGCTGTTCTTTGCCGATTTATTTCTGCTGTCTTTATCTATGCCTCCAGTTTCAGGCTTCTCTGTGAATCCCCCCTGCGAATCTAGTTTAAATAGATGCAGCCTGTCCCACTGTCAACAGATTGCAGCAAATTCTCTGAGAAAACTGCTGCCCCCTTTCCACTTAGATGTAGGCCATCTCTCATGTACATATCTTCCCTCCCAACAAAGTATCCCCATAAATCTACGAATCCCACCCCGTCTTCTTTACACATCTGCTCAACTAGTGCGTTGATCGCCATCCTCTTGCAGTTTCTATATGTCGGCGAATCCTAACCGGCTGTGAGCGACGTTAAGACGACTAAACGATGTTGCCACAAATCTGCAAGGAATATAAGTAACTTTGTGGTGTCATTTCGCACCACTAGTCGACACTGAATATATCACGAAAGAACAAAAGAAATGGGCATAAGAAATAGCTACGAGGCGGCAATTTTTTTATATTTTAGGTGAGGCAGCATATAAAAATGGCGAGGCGGCTCGTCTCGCACATCACATACCAAAGCAGGGGAAACACTGGACATTACTTAAAGTATGACGTGGGAAAGCAGAACGAATAATACTGATGTTATTCTTAAAGTGACTAGAGAACGAGTCACATAGAAACTTAATTGATACATGATCAGGTTGCGATGGAGTAGGCCGTCTATGTAGAATGTTATTGATGCAGTTCCATAACTGACGCGGGTTATCTGACTTATTTATTACCATATTTGTATAATAATCTGATTTAGCTGTGGCCATTTGTCTGTTACAGAGGTGACATTGCTTAGAACAGCAGGTAATAATCAATTAACAGGGTTTTTGTTAGAACTAAAAATGGGTATAGCTATGCAGTGAACATCAGCATAGCCAATGAGTGTGTAAGACTAAAGTTCTAGTTGACCCTGGACAGCCAATGACTTCTTTGTGGAAGCTAGATCAAGTACTGTTCCGTTACTGTGACCTCGAGAACCTTACAGCCTCTATCAATACAACCCACGCATACATATGCGCCATCTTGCACATCAGCTCAATTATTGCCCCAGTGCAGACTGCATGCAGCCTTCTCAACCCACATAGCTACTAGTTTAATGATATCCATTTCCCTGTGCGTTTCATCTTCTAAATGACCCGTTACACAGTCAATACTGTTCGTCTTTCATGTGATTTGCCACAACGTAAGCTATATTGCTGACTTGACGGCTTACAATGTCACATGTAATGACGCAGTTTGTTTTCGTGGACATACTCAAAATGCCTGACACTATCTTGTCGTAGATCCGTGTCACAGCAGATGTGAACATCAGATCCTATTCGTTGAACTACTCGATATCTGACTTCCACCGTTTCCATGCAAGTGGCTGACTTGCACAGTCAAACCTCCCTTTACGGTCACCTCAGTAATACAGCCACCTCGCAATTAAGGTCACCCTATGACAAAATTACTTCCATTTGGACAGTGAAGTATAGGAAATTAGTCCCGCCAACAAGGTCACCTCATTATTCATGTCACTTCTGCCCAGTCCCGAGGTGACCTCTGTAACAACTTTACTAATACAAGAGATAAGATGTTACAAACATGGCTAGTTTGTGTGTAACTGTTTACACACAGGCTGTGTTAAAAGATCCATGGTTGATTCTAACTGAAACCTCTGTCAGTTGAATGAATGAATGAATACTTGTTTTCAACGGCAATCAAAATTCTGACTGCGATGTTATAATGTAAAACAATAACGTATTGAAAACGGCATGTGGCTTTGCGTATTATTAATTAACCATCGACCCACTCTAACCTACATGAGATTTTGAATTCCATATGAAAATGACCCACTCCTTAACGGTGCAACATGACACCATTCACAGTCTTCGATCATAACACAAGACTGTCAACAAGTACTTCAATTACTTCAATTAGCATTATTAGAAAATAAGCCATTGGGGGATAGACATCAATGTACCACAGTAAACTACACAGCTGCTAACCGAATCACCCTGCTAACCGAATCACCCTGCTAACCACTCCCCATCCACGGAATGAAACTACTTTTGTCAGTAACAAACACCCATGTTTTGAAATGGTCCCTAAAAATGAAACAAAAGATATTGCTGATGATAAACATCAGTTATTTCATTTGACAACAACGGCAACGGTGGCTTTATTTTATCACCAGAACACAGGTTGCCTGGTGGGTGGATTAGCCCCAGGGATTATAGCTTAATACCATCTTAAACAATGCCATCGATGCTGCCATTACTGGCTGGTAATCCTTATTCTATTTATGAACTAACCATTCAGGCATGTGGAGGAGGTGATTACTGTTACCATATATCTGTTGACTCGCATTTTAAGGAAATAACACAACCTCACTTTATCGATATAGTTTTGTATAGTTGCTGTAATTAAGTATGAAAAGTCTCAGGTATTCTTACTGTTATTATACTTTCTGAACGGTTGTTGTAAACATGGCCAAACAAAGTTTTACTTTCGATTTTAGTGTATAAATAAATTTGCTATTACTCTTGTTATTGGCTCCATCGCCGCAATATTATAGCCAGCCCATAATAATCACCGCAGGAGAACCACAAACAACCGTGACCAAAAAAATGATAGAAAATGAGTCTTGCTGGTACGGTTGGCAGGTACTTAACTATTCAGGTCACTTTGACCCAGAGCTGAGGGTGTCTTTAATATTGAGGTTTCTACTGTATTTATACATGTGCCACCTAGTTAATCATAAGGGGTGGGTCCAGGATTTAGATTTTTGAGGGGGCAGGGGGATGTTGGTTTGAGATCCCACTTGGTAACAGAAATGGAGAATGAAGAATTGTTATGACATTACCAAGGCCATGTAACCGTACATTGATATAGGAGGTAACTGTTATGAATTTACCAAGGCCATGTAACAGTACATTGATATAGGAGGTAACTGTTATGAAGTTACCAAGGCCATGTAACCGTACATTGATATAGGAGGTAACTGTTATGAATTTACCAAGGCCATGTAACCGTACATTGATATAGGAGGTAACTGTTATGAATTTACCAAGGCCATGTAACCGTACATTGATATAGGAGGTAACTGTTATGAAGTTACCAAGGCCATGTAACCGTACATTGATATAGGAGGTAACTGTTATGAAGTTACCAAGGCCATGTAACCGTACATTGATATAGGAGGTAACTGTTATGAAGTTACCAAGGCCATGTAACCGTACATTGATATAGGAGGTAACTGTTATGAAGTTACCAAGGCCATGTAACCGTACATTGATATAGGAGGTAACTGTTATGAAGTTACCAAGGCCTACTAATAAAATGGGGATGACATGACGTCAAGACTCATTTGTGTACGTAAGTATTCGGACAGTGTATCTCAGTTTGTGTGTTTTCAGACAGCTGATAATTTAATAATTTTTAAGCCTCCAAACACAATGTCATTAATTAGTTTGGGATAGCATAAAAACCAAAAATATCCCAATATTTGAGGACCTATTCAACTCACTGGAGTCTGTGTTATCTCAACCACAAACAATGTTTGGGAATCACACAAGAAGTACTTTTTTTATATATATTTAATGTATTAATCCAACTTCTGAACCCGTAAATACGTAATGTGTATTTAAAATGTGCCTGTTGTCCTTTCAGAGTACATCCATTCTACCTGGGGTATGCAGTAGTTTGTCCTGTTTTATTCTATCCACCATACAAGTTGTCCTGTGTCCTTATCTATCCCTGCAGGAAGGCATGAACCGCACCAGTGCGGCTATGACATGGCGCTCTCTGTATGTGTCAAATAAGTCTTGTAGGTTAAATATTCTCTGTCTGTGGTCAGATTGATGCATAATTCATAAGAGTGGGAGGACAATATGCACACAGTCTCGCCACCTGCATTCTCTTGTCACCTGACATATTATTTCTCTCCCGCCCACTGCCGCATAACAGAGCTGATGTGTGGACAATATGACAATGATACTTTGTCACCTGCTCATCGTTTCTACATGAAGCTGCCCAGTGACACTCCCGTGACAGTACTTCATGGTGACATGTGCAGTGAATGACACGATAGGCTTAAAGACAAGGACAGTTATGACCTGGCAACTAACAATGGTTAATCACTAAATTATGTGACCGACATAACTATCACAGTAGGTTGACATGATTAGAAGCAACAACTACCAAAATATAGTCGGTAGGTTTCTGATGATAAACCACAACTACCAAATACAATTGGTAGGTTTCTGATTATAAACCACAACTACCAAAATACACTTTGTAGGTTTATGATTATAAACCACCGCAACTACCAACACTTACTAGGTTTCGGATTATAAATCACAACTACCAAAATACACTTTGTAGGTTTATGATTATAAACTACAACAACTACCAAAATACACTTACTAGGTTTATTATTATAAACCACAACTACCAAAATACACTTTGTAGGTTTCTGATTATAAACCACAACAACTAACAAAAGGCACAATGTAGTTTTCTGATTAAATACCACAACTACCAAAGTACACTGTACATACAGGTTTCTGATTATAAACCACAACTACCAAAATACACTGTACATACAGGTTTCTGATTATAAACCACAACTACCAAAATATACTGTACATACAGGTTTCTGATTATAAACCACAACTACCAAAATGCACTGTACATACAGGTTTCTGATTATAAACCACAACTACCAAAATGCACTGTACATACAGGTTTCTGATTATAAACCACAACTACCAAAATGCACTGTACATACAGGTTTCTGATTATAAACCACAACTACCAAAATGCACTGTATATACAGGTTTCTGATTATAAACCACAACTACCAAAATGCACTGTACATACAGGTTTCTGATTATAAGGGGTCAGCACACTGTCAGTTTTCCCATTGGCGACCATGTTAATGTTTTGAGTAATTAAAAGAAAACGTGACCTATAAAGTTTCTTAAACTTCTCACCTGCTGTTATTGTCATCTCATTGACATGCTGGTCGAGTTTAGTAAAAATCTAATATCTCTAGCTCTTGCAAAATGCCTGTATGTATGACACCCGTCAATATTTACAAATGGATGCAGGCAGTAAACCGGCTAAAGTGTCAACTAGCCAAATTGCTGCCAGATACCCTTCCGCTTAGTAAAATCAGCTAAAAAGACACCAGTTTACTGTCAACAGCTTCTACAATCACATCTAGAAATCTGACTACTCAAATGCACTTATGTCAGAGCAAGTGAATATTGTAGTCATTTCTCAAAAATATACTGCACTTTTTTTCGTCTGTAACCAAGCAGGAAGTCTAACCCCATAAACCACAACTACCAAAATACACTAAACCACAACTACCATGACACAGAAGCACCCTTTCAGGTGACATGATTATAGAGGGCATACTGTCACATATACACAGTGGAGACAAAATCCTATGCAGCCTGTGAATGTGTGATATTTGTCATTAGAACCATGTCAACCTGACTGACTTAACAATCTAAATATCAACAACAGGACAAACTGATACATCACCCAGAATGCTCAGTTGAAGCTGAACGCATTCAAAGTTGTTTTGATAGAGCATAAATGACTGAGACAAACGAGACGTGTGTGTGTGTGTGTGTGTGTGTGTGTGTGTGTGTGTGTGTGTGTGTGTGTGTGTGTCTGTGTGTGCGTGTGTGCGTGTGTATGTGTGTGTGACAGTGTTGATAGAGCATAAACGAACCAGACGTGTGTGTCAGTGTTGTAAGTAACAGTAGTCAGCACAATTCAATTAATGTTGTAACTAAATAGTATTTTGGGAGAGATATCCATAATATTTCTACTTGTGAACCTGCCTATAGCCATCCGATGGCATGCCAGTTGATATATATTATATTTACAAGACAGACGTTCAGCCTTTTATTAAAAAAACAGCTTAGATTATATAGGTGGTTGTTACCTCCAGTGTTGCTACTAATTAGTGGAACAAAATTGCTTTTTTGGTTGCAGATAGATAGACAAAAAGTTTTAAATTTTTTGTCCAAAGTTTTAAAAGAATCTTACCGGAAAAGTTGGAGAATTGACAAAGACAAACTATCGGACTGGAAAACAGGAAACGCACTTTTTAAGTTCAAGTATTTGTACTACATTGTAATGTAAACGGATGTGAACTGAACTTGTTGTGTCCCAATGATTTATGAATCATAGCACTGCTACAATGTATACATGTACACATTTCCGGCAGGGTTTCTTCAACACATCAACACCATTCTCATGGGCACTTGGAGGAGTTCGCACAAGCTCAAAATGTCTCAAAACCGTTACTTATGGGTGAGTGGTGGTTTGTTAACATGTACTGTTATAGTGGCGCCGTCTGTTGAGTGTAATTTATGTTAATGCATTTTGACAATATTTTGAACATATCACAACCAGGCAGCAGTGTGTAATATGTTGACAACCATGTCACGTCTGTTGTAAGATCCGGTGACTACTGGCTGTCGTTTTGTAAGACCAATTTGGGTCTCTTAAAATGTTAAGTCCTCAGCCATTGTACTGGTGGGGTGGGTGGTGTTTTGAACCAACTACAAAACATTATACACTTTTTCGGACTTTGGAAACTTATGAAACCACCATTAGTAATCATCTATATAAGCATTGTATCTTTATAGAGAATAAAAATTGAGTGCCAACTAAAATGCATTTTGGTAAAGTGAAAACAAAGAAAGTAATGTGTTGACATTATTTACTTATGGTTCGGCAGTCGGAAAGAACAGAAGCGAGATCAAACAAGTGACAATTTATGACGCAATAAACGTGGAAATGTTGCAGGTATTTATGCAGTATATTTGATGGTGTGACAGACAGACTATAGTGACGTCTTCTGTCAACTCCCACGCTTACAATGACATTAGTAGAGTACTGCTATCTGGGACACCGTGCTCCCACGCAAGTTTGTCTTTTGAGTAATTGCCACAAACACATGAAACCACAATGAACTGATACTGACACAAACAAACAGCTTAGTGGAGCAGACCATACAATTATTACTGTAGCAGGCAGCTGGTATTGCATTTATACAAAATCACATCTAAAAATACATATTAAAAATAACTTCTTGTCAAATTGCAAAAGAAACCTCCACACATTTTTTTTATCTATTCAATATTTTTTCCCAGATATTCCCTGAATACCTAAACAAACAGATCTCTAATTTTAGTTTCCTACTCATAATTGTGTCTATGATAATAACCGTTTTGTAAATAAATTACTTATGTTATAATTTCAGCAGTTTGAGGTCAATTAATTCAGTAATCAGTAGGGCTACAGATTGACATTTTATATCTATGTTTATTCCGACTTGTAGATTTATAGAATATATCCACTTTGACTTCATTCATACATAATATGGTTGTGCTTTTGGAGCATGGGAAAGATCTTGTTCACTATAATTGGAGGTGCAACAGGTAGTTGTATGCAACACACACAAAGCTATGTTCAGTGGCATTAGGGAATCAGCTGTTCAAAGCTTACAAGTTTCCATTATGCAAACCTTATCATTGGTGACTTTCCAAGAATCAGTATTTTAAATTGATTGATTATTACTATTATGTTTACTTACCACCGCATGGTTCAACGTCAGTCCAGCATTGACAAGGAACCTCAGTGACACCAGTAGAGGCAGTCACGCACCGTCTTGATGACAGTGTCACGCTGCAGGTAGTGACTTGGTGGCAGTGTCACACTGCTGGTAGTGTCTTGGTGACAGTGTCACGCTGCAGGTTGTGTCTTGGTGACAGTGTCACGCTGCAGGTAGTGTCTTGGTGACAGTGTCACACTGCAGGGTGTGTCTTAGTGACAGTGTCACGCTGCAGGTTGTGTCTTGGTGACAGTGTCACGCTGCAGATAGTGTCTTGGTGACAGTGTCACGCTGCAGGTTGTGTCTTGGTGACAGTGTCACACTGCTGACAGTGTCTTGGTGACAGTGTCACGCTGCAGATTGTGTCTTGGTGACAGTGTCACGCTGCAGGTAGAATCTTGTTGAGTGTCACGCTGCAGGTAGTGTCTTGGTGGCAGTGTTACACTGCAGGTAGTGTCTTGGTGACAGTGTCACACTGCAGGTAGAGTCTTGGTGACAGTGTCACCCTGCAGGTTGTGTCTTGGTGACAGTGTCACACTGCAGGTAGTGTCTTGGTGACAGTGTCACGCTGCAGGTTGTGTCTTGGTGACAGTGTCTTGGTGGCAGTGTTACATGCAGGTAGTGTCTTGATGACAGTGTCACGCTGCATGTGGAATCATGGTGACAGTGTCACGCTGCAGGTAGTGAATGGGTGGGTGACAGTCATTGGTCTACATCTCTCAAAATGATCGATGACATATCAGCTGACAGCATAGCCTGCAAAAAAGGCATTGGAAGTGAGTGACTGTGTGACACAGACAAGTGACAGTGTGACACAGACATGTGACAATATGACAGACATGTGACAGACACATGACAGTGTGACACAGATATGTGACAGTGTGACACACGACAGTGTGACAGACATGTGACAGTGTGACACAGACAGCATCAACTGTTTGTTGACCATGACAAATGTTCCTTCATCCTTCAGTCTCACTCTTATATAGCTTCTTCACTCATGTCAACTTTTTGTCGATGCGTGTCATATACAGGCAGTGGTTGCACAGCAAGTGTCACTTGATGCCCTGCCACCCCCCCCCACCCCCCCATCCCCCATGCGGTTCCCCCACTGAGATGATCAATATGTCCATAACAATCACAAGTCGGGCTTGTCAGCTATGCCTGTTGCTGGCATTGTCGTAAACCACTGCGCAAAATAACAGACGACTGTTAATGCAGATCTAGTCCTAATCCACTGCCTTTGACCAAGAAATATTGACTCTGAGAATGTATAACAATGTAAGTTTAATTGTGACTTGTTGCGTGCACAAATGTTACAGTTCCTGGTAATTAGTTACCTCTGCCACGTTACTCACAGCATACGTACATCACACACACATACACACACACACACACACACACACACACACACACACACACACACACACACACACACACACACACACACACACACACACACACACACAGACACACACACACCACACACACCACACACACCACACACACCACACACACCACACACACAGACACGCGCACACGCACACACCACACACACGCACACGCGCACGCGCACGCACGCACACACACACACACACCACACACACACACACACCACACACACAGACACACACACACACACACCACACACACAGACACGCGCACACACACACCACGCACACAGACACGCGCACACGCACATGCACACACACACATCACACACACTTACACGCACACACACACACATACACGTCAAACACATTCCATGAACATGGCATAAACATACATTAGACATACATCACACATGTCACACACACACACATCACATACATGCACACATACATCTCCCTCTCAGCCCCACACAAACACATGTACGCAGCATATGCACGTCCGCACACATGAATGTCACACATACGTCACACACATATATACATACACACACAACATATAAATAGAGCAATGCCAGCCATGGTGATCTTGATAACTTAGCAGCCAGGCAGACTTCTTGACGTAACGGGAAACAGTAGCCGCAGTTGTCCTGTTGAGCAGGAAGTATGAACATGGCACAACATCTTTTGTTTCCAGCGGGATGACGTCTGCAGGTAGATCCGACACCAACATTTGCAATTACACACGCCAGAGGAGACTAAGGTTCCAAATAACTAATGTCTCACATCATTTCCTGCCTCCGAGACATCTCCGGTTTTCATAAGAATCATATTGCAAATAAGCAGTGGCGAACTGCATCGCACTCGCGTAAACACGATGCACCTGTCTACCTGAAACCACGGTCAAGTCGCCGTGTGAGCAAGCCACTTGAAGCAAAGTAAATGCCCAGAAATAGCCAATTTGTCAAGATCTTTCATTAACACATCACTGCATCAGTATACTGAAACTAGCTCAAAATTAAAGAAACTAATGCAATCTTCACACACAAACAGTTAACCCTCCCTAAGGGAAAGTGTTTATCAGTTTGGTGAGTAGGAAAGTCCATGGGTGTTTGGAAGGATTGTGGGTGATAATGTATGACTTTAGTTACACCTTCGACTGCCAGGAGCGCATCAGCCACTTTGTAACCACAAAGGTATCAGCTAGGATAGCTTTCAGGAAAGTCTTGGTGTGGTGTGTTGCGGGAATATTGTTTGGTACGTACATTGTGGCATAATACTATTTTTTTTAATGGGCCAAGTAGCCCTGAAGTCCTTTGGATTAATAGGTCTATATGTGACCCCAGCTGACCAAATGAGTGATAAATCGGAAAAATTTTAACATTGTTTTCTTACATCCTTCTAAAGGTTTGGTAGGATGCTTTACACGGTTTCAAAAAATATGACTGCTACAAAAATTGGCGAAGTTATGGAGCATTGAACATGGTAGGGATCAAAAAGTGAAAATGAAAAATGTTACATTATATATGCAAATGGATTGCACGGAAATATTACATGCACAACATTCAAATGTGGCACACAGTATGTCATATGTATGTTATGTTGCAATGATACACTGGAAGTACAAATGTGCTGCTACAAAGACTTATCAAGTTATGCCAGATTATGTCTTCATGTGTAAAACTAAGAGGACAGATTGTTTGAGAGCAAAAGGTAGACTCACTGTTTGACACAGTTTAAAACCTACAGGCAACTTTCCAGTTTAACAGGGGTCTAGTGGCTTAATGCTGTCTGTTGACACAAGCTACTGCCAGTGACCAATTACACATTAGTCACAGTTTCCATCAAACAATAGCAGGCAGAGAATCCACAGCCGGGTGTAATACACAACCAGAGCCACCACTGATTCATGGTCAAGTAGATTAGCTCAATGCACCAAGGCTGTGTCAGCCTTCTTCTCATGTGATGTATAGGTATGGCAGGGAGAAGGCTGATGACACTAGAATGATTCAATCAAATACAGATTTCTTGCTTGTGTATAGCGGAACTATGTCAACTCTTCTAATGGTTGACATTTGGTTGTTTCAGGTGTCAACTATATCATCAATCTGTAATTATTAGTCTATATTGATACCATTGATTTACACAGTACCATGTCTACACAAGGCATGGCAAGCGTAAACAGAACAGTAGAATGCATTTGATATCAATAAAGTGTAGGAAATTTCACTCTATAGTTGTCCAGAATATTAATTTTCTATGTTTGTCACCTACAGGTGACAGAATATTAATTTGTTATGTTTGTCACCTACAGGTTTCTACAGACAATACATCATTAACCAATAGACACCACAGTCACACCATTTTATAATAATTAAATGAACATCAAAATAAACACAACTTGCAATTATAGAAAATCAATAGTTTTTAAGATAAAAAGTATTAGGCAACTGTTCAGTCTAACAGGGGTCAAGTGTGTCTACTCTGCCTGGGCGCTGTGACCAATTAAAGATTAGTCAAGGTCTCAATGGAACAGTAGCACTAGGCTGCAGAGTTTAGTCATGGTGTTGACTTTGTGGCACATTAAACAAAATCTACTGTTGGGGGTGGTCTCAAGGGCCCTTCTCAAAACCACATCACTAGATAATGTAAAACTTTGGGGGCACCTTAGTTGCCCTTAGAATGATTCAATCACATACAGATTTATTGTATATTGTGGCAGCACCCTAAGATACATCTATGCAAAATTAGAAAAAAAGTTGCTGAACAGTTTTTGAAAAAATAGGCCAAATGTTACATTTTTACCAGTTTTGGGGTCCTTGGAGGCCCTAGGGAGCCCTTAAAATGATTCAATCAAATACAGATTTCTCGTGCATAGTGACAGTACCCTAAGATATGTCTATGCAAAATTATAGAAAAAGTTGCTGAACGGTTTCTGAGATACGGCAGCTAACGGCGGATGGCGGAGGGAGGACGGCGGACGCAGAGTGATGGCAATAGTCCCTTGGACCTTCGGCCAAAGGACTAAAAAACCGTTAGGAGCGCACTTTAATTCCACAACAGTCACTTCAGGTTATATGTAGTTTTGTAAGTATTCACCAGGGGTGCTGCATCTATTTTAATGACAAAATTTCATGAACATTTTCTCATTCCACATTTCCGCAAATGGAGCACTTCTAGTTTGTGACACCAATTCCAGGAGTGTGCTATTTCCTCTAGTATCCACCAGGGGACACAATACTGGATGCGATGAGAGATTTCCACCATTCCACCAGGCTCCTGGCTCCTTCTACCTCGGCTGGACCACACATATACTACTATTACTATTGTCGTATGCACAGTCGTTAAATGTAGAGCCTAATGATTCATTTGTCTCTGTAAATTAATACTCTGGCTTTTATCGTTTTATTCATAATTTTGTTATAATATTTTTATGGGACACACATGGTGTGTGATTACATAGGAACACTGGAATGGTTGCATATTTGCAAGGCAAGCAGATGCGAGGCAAAGGCAGATCTCTTCCATTTACTAATAATCTCATTTTGATCATAATGGGTTGAAATATGTTATATAAAAAAATATTGTCCAACTACATAACGTCACTGCATGAAAGGCTGAATGTTCACACACATAGTCAAGTGCAATTATAATTATAATTATGTGCCATCAGACAGCAGGTGACACATTGCTTGTAAGTTGTGCCATCAGACAGTAGGTGACATGCTGCCAGTGTCATCAGACAGCAGGTGACACACTGCTTGTGCCATTAGACAACTTGAGCACATATATCAACATGCCACATAACACATGCTTCAGTTCCTGGCAACTGGCTTCTAGGAAGTCATCTGTCTGCAAGCCTTCCAGACAGTCAACACTGGTGACAAACAGTGAGCACAGAGACACTCGTACTTCTCGATTCAACCCACACCACCATCTGTCTGACTCTACTGCACTATCAGTGTCATCTCACACAGACCGTGGGTGTAGTCAGGGCAGGGACTATGGCCATAAATAACACTATTATTAATAAACTAATGTTGGAGGTGTCACTGACACATCTTTGTGTCTCACTGTCAGGAGGCCTACGACACAGGGACACTGACGTCACCTACTGTCGTCACCTGCACTTCCCTCCAATTGCTGCACCACCTTCATCACTCTGCCACCTACACCACCACCACCACCATAACCACTTTCATTACAAGCACCACTACCACATCCATTACCACAACCACCACAACCACCACAACCACCACAACCACCACAACCACAACCACCACAACCACCACAACCACCACAACCACCACAACCACCACAACCACCACAACCACCACAACCACCACAACCACCACAACCACTACCACCTCCATCACCACCACCAGAACCACCTTCACTACAACATCCACCACCACAATCACCACCACAACTTCTACCACAACCACCACAACCATCACAATCACTACCACCTCCATCACCACCACCACATCCACCACCACCACAACCTCTACCACAACCACCACTACAACTTCTACCACAACCACCACCACAACCTCTACCACAACCATCACCACCACCACAACCTCTACCACAACCACCACCACCACCATCACCACCACCACTACCACCACCACCACCACATGATACATTATAGGTATAACACAAACACTGACTTGCTACTTGTTTAAGAACCAGGAAGTGCTCCTTGTGAACCATGACATGCAGATTAATTTCCCACGGGTGTGTTGTTCCGAGAACCTGGCTAACATTGTTAAGGTGAAGGAAAACACCACTGCTGTGACCTATCCCGCCTGGCCTGCCCTGGGACCAGATGTAATATGTGCGGTATGCATGATCCATTTTATGTGATCTATCACAGTAAGTTGGGAATGCATGATCAATGGAGGACATCAAGTGACAATGCACCACTGTGCAGAAGCCACTTAAAGTGGCTGCATCCGCTATTATATGTTTCTTTTGAATTAATCATTTCTAATATAAGTTTTGCAGATAAGCTAACCTTTTATTCTTTTTTTTATAGTTTGCTTCAGATACTAAACAATACTCCAGACCAAAAAGAATATATTTTTTATGTTGTTTAGAGATATTTAAATGTGTTTAAAGACAATTATGAATATGTCAAAAATCACCTTAAAATGGCATTTTATTTCATTTTGAGAAACTCCCCAAAAGAAAAATTTGTATTGTTGTAAGTACAAACATGTTATTGACATTCAGACAGTTTTTTTGGTAAACAAATGCATATTAAGTTTGATACAGCTTCATAAAAATGTTTCTACAATGTTGAAAGACAGCAAAAATCTGCACTGCATTTTTGGCACGACCCCTTCACCAAACATAAAACCATCCCATGCAATTTTGGGTAAACACAAGTCGAGTTCATATGCCAAGTTATGGCTTTGTAAGTAGTGTAGTTTTTTTTTTTTTAAGTTACATTAAATAATACTTCCTGGTTGTTACAATTATAAGGGTGTCACCAGATGCTTGCTTTTTGCTTAGAAATGTGACTTTTTTACTGGCATGTGGCTTATTTCAACACAATTTGACAGACACTGCTATTACTGAGATTTCCCCCAAGGTTGTCCCACCATGTTGTCTCATGATATTGTGTTACGAAGGGCCATGTGTTGAACTTGTTGTGGTAGACAAGATTGATTAACACCTGCTGGGGTCAGTCACGTGTCATTGTAAATGGCGGCTGAGGTCGGGCATTATCGAAGAATAAACAAAACTACCGCCAGTATTTGGTGATTTGACAGCTTGATGGATTTAGGTAATTATAATACAACAGCATAGTGGCATGAGAATAACCAAACTATATGATCTGCATTCATGGTGAATGAATTTATGTTTGAACTGGGCTGACGCACACGTGATCGTCACTATGGAATCATCGTCAGTTTCCAAGAATCTGAAAAGGGACTTTCCACAGACACACTAAAATTACTAGTTTTTAAAGATTGGTGACATATGGTGATAGTGCCTTGGTTTTTTAAATAGTACACCTGTTCATATTGACACCTACTAATGTTCTATGAAGAAAAAAATAAAGAAATCAACTGACATGATACCCAGTGCAGCTACCTTAATTGGTGTAAGCTCACCACCAGGGTGGCTGTTGCAAGGAGTTTCAGGGCAGTATGACAAGGACCTAATTGGCCTTGATGTGAGATCTAGTGCCAACTACTGATAGCTACCTAATTACTCTGTAATTAACATATATATCTATACATGTATGACATTTGTATATGAAGTGGGAACTGGGACTAGCCTAGCTGCAACAAAGATGGCATATTTTAGGATTGTTGTTAAATATTTTGAATGTCAGTGAAACTGTGAATATCTCCAGCAGATAAGGTATGAATTAACCAAATGCTTAACAGTATATGCAAATTTGCATAACACAATTTTATATGAGGTCTAACAATGTTCAGTTTACCTGAAGTGAGTTAACAACCAACAGGACAAATGGTAACATAATGATTCACCATTGTGGCAAAATATAAACTAGCCACCCCAGAGATAGGGCAATGTCCAGTTATAGAGATCAGTGCAGGAGGCTTACAGCAGTAAAGAAATACTAGGAAAATTTTGTATTTTGGTGGCCCTGAGGTGCCCTTAGAATGATTCAATCATATACAGATTTCTTGTGTATAGTGGCAGTACCCTAAGATATGCAAAATTAGAAAAAAAGTTGATGAACAGTTTCTGAGATATGGCAGCTAATGGCGCATGGCGGACGCGGAGTGATGGACTAAAAAGGGTAAAGTATATAAATATATATATATTCTTATATAGTGTTGTATCAAGTCCTTAGGACTGCTCAAAGCGCTCTAC
Organism: Escarpia spicata; assembly: GCA_963995525.1. Taxonomy (NCBI): domain Eukaryota; kingdom Metazoa; phylum Annelida; class Polychaeta; order Sabellida; family Siboglinidae; genus Escarpia; species Escarpia spicata. The sequence goes on from OZ023211.1 coordinate 8,104,068, forward strand.
ACTTCACTCACTGGCAGACCTGTTCATTTGAACACCATCTCGACTTCTCTGGGAAACATTCAGCCACACAGCAAATACTGTGCAAACACTTCATACACAAATACCCACCACTGTCTATAACCAAGTATTCGTTCATACAACTGAGTGACCTGGAGCAACTTGCTCCAAGGTTCGACCGAGCACCAAGATCACTCAGACCCGGGTTCTATTCACTGAGAACTCACTCACTTGACTGATGCTCTAGACACTGTGCCACAGCGCTCCAGATATTACTCTGTCAATGTTTATAGGTTTAATGTGAAATTTGTGCCATGTAAAGCTTACTTGCTATGCTACTTAAGCAGAGCACAATGGTGATTGAGCTGGTAACTAGGACCACTTAAGTGTTTATATTAGATTAATAATTCATGTTGATGAGGTCCCATTAGTTGAGTTTATGCTCTAAGTCTAAGCGCATTATATAGCAGCTCAATGGTGACTAAGCTAATGCCATAAAGCAAACTGCAAATCAGTATTCAGAAAATAAATGTCAAATGTGTTGAGTGGACATAAGCAGGTGCAGAGATAACTCCTTGGTGGGCGGTCAACTAGTAGGGTGACCCTTTGACCAGGCATTGCAGCTGGTAATGTTACATTCAATACTAACGAAACACCACATCTGGCTTTAGTACACTCCCATAGCAACACAGCGTAAACAAAATGTCACTGACACTGTCACATAGACACATGTCACCGGCACACTCTGTCACATGTCACACAAACAAATGTCACAGACACACGTCAGGGACAATGTATATCACATAGACACATGTCACGGACACTGTCTATCACATGTCACAGACATTGACTACCACATCAACACATGTCAAGGACATTGTGTGTCACATAGACATATGTCAAGGACACTGTCTATCACATCGACACACATCAAGGACATTGAGTGTCACATAGACAGATGTCACATACACTGTACGTCACATAGACATGTCACAGATACTGTCTGTCGCAGACACATGTCACAGACAGTGTCACATAGACATGTCATGGACACTGTCACGAAGACACATGTCACGGATGCTGTCTGTCATGAAGACACATGTAGACAGTTTTTACACGACATTTATGAAGTAAACAATGTCACCAGTAGATTCCACGAAGAACTCCAGTGTGGAGGAGAGCCAAAGTGCAGATAAATAACGCCAATAGAGACGGTTATTTCTGGCTGAATGACACAGCTCTAATTATACAAGTGAAAGAGTGAGGCATCACACTAGACTCATGTTATCTCTCTACCTCACTTAATGTAGCTTGGAGGCTGTGGCAAACACACATCATGTCAGTGACATTGGCACAATGAGAAGTGTGTGTGTGTGTGCGCGTGTGTGCGTGCAAGCGTGCGTGTGCTTCGGATGTTGTATGTATGGGAAATGTTGTGTGTGTGTGCACATATACATTTTGTTCTAATCTCAAGTTGGTCAGTTTTAATATATAATAAATACATATATTTAAATTAGAGTTTATTGATGTATTTGTTTTCTTTTCTTTTTTATTATTAGTACATGCTTGACTGCTTATTTTAATATAAGAACAACGAAATGTCTACTTAGCAATTGTCTGAAGCACCATCTAGACAATTTTGGATTTGGTACTACATCTAATACAAGATTTAACAAGATTGCCGTCCAGAGCTATAAGCTCCAGGCAGCATGCGGACAAGGAAGCCTTTGACTTATCAAGAGTCCAATAATTTTCCACCTACGTATAACCCGCCCTCGCCAGATAGCTGTCATTTTTATTTTGGAACATATTCACACTGCAATTAAATTAAATTGTTATTATTATTATTACAAGTGTGGCTGAAACAAGAGTGCAGATGAAGACAGCAGAGCTAGAAGGATCAGCAGTGCTCTGATTACCCACAAACACTCCAGGGACCAAACAGTGCTAGGTTTTATGTTAATATATTCCAGAGTTTTTGCTGGCAAAATGTCAAATGAATGCTTGAGACCCACCCAGCCTACCACGTCCTGTGGCGGGCTGAACCTGGTGCCCTCTGGTCACCAGACACCAGCACGACCATCACAATCTGATGCCACATCCATCATATTTCTAATTAATTCTGACAAAACCTCCCAGTTGCTGCTGTTGATGCAACCAGTGCAGGCTTCAAGTTCAAGTGCAGCAGGGCATGAAGGTCTTGTTGCACACTGTAACAGGGGCTTAGTTGGCAGGATACCTGCTCCAGGTGTGTGCACTGTCCCATCTTCTCACAGGGGGTGGATCACATGGTCACACAGGGGGTGGATCACATGGTCTGACAAGGTTGTGACCACAAGGTCTCACAGGGGGCTGTGATCACATTGTCTCACAGGGGGTTGTGATCACATTGCCTGTTTGACTGATCTCACTCACTAGACAGGAACAGCACCCACTATGTAACAATAATGTGTCACCCCTGTAGAACAGTGATCACACCCCCTGTACAACAGTGATCTCACCCGCTGTAGAACAGTGATCGCACCCTCTGTAGAACAGTGATCTCACCCCCTGTAGGATAGCGATTTCACCCACTATAGAACAGCGATTTCACCCCCTGTAAAACAGTGATCTCATCACTATAGAATAGTGATCTCACTCCCTGTAGAACAGTGATCTTACCCCCTGTAGAACAGTGATCTCACCCCTGTACAACAGTGATCTCACCCTCTGTACAACAGTGATCTCACCCCCTGTACAACAGTGATCTCACCCCCTGTACAACAGTGATCTCACCCCCTGTACAACAGTGATCTCACCCCCTGTACAACAGTGATCTCACCCCCTGTACAACAGTGATCTCACCCCCTGTACAACAGTAATCTCACCCCCTGTACAACAGTGATCTCACCCCCTGTACAACAGTGATCTCACTCTGTACAAAGACAGTGACGTTACACCATGTAAGAGAGTTCAGGCTGTGACAATGATATAAGCACATTACTATTATACTTCCTTCTTATAAGTGTCCCTGGTAGGCTGAGTTCACTCTACCTGCATTTCCACAGTATTACAGCTACAAACACAAAATACACATTCAAGACACAAGTTTCTACTCCAGACCAGAAACATTCATCAAGCTGTCTCGAGTCACACACATATGCGACACTGCCAAATATTCTGCCCTGCACACTGGCAATATATCACTGCGCTAAAGTCAAATCAACTTGCATTATTCCAGACCAACTACACATGCATGCGTGCATGCATGCGTACATGCATGCATACATAACATTAGATTGACCAAAGTAATTTCACCAAAGCGACCCATGACGTACCTTATCCTAGCGTCACAACAACTGCATCTGCTGCTGTTGTTTCTGCCGCTGTTGCTGCTATCGGTTCTGTCCAGTGGCATGACAACGTCAAGGAGCAGTGACATGCAGACACGCTGTCACAATGTCACCAGTCTGAATGACACGAGAGTCTCTCCACTCACAGGTTCTGTGGAAGCGCTGTAAGAAGAAAGATGACACTGTGTGAGATGGCAGGAGGCAGCGACTGGCCAGCTCATCCATTAAACCACACCCACATCACTACACAGCCACAGCACGCCCATGGTAAATGTGACATCACTTTATCCCAGTATCAACTCTGACATCACTTTATACCACAGTAATCATGACAGCAATTTCTCACATAGCAGATGTGACATTACTTTCTCCCTGTAGCAAACACAACGTTCACTCCCATAGCATATGAAACAGCTTTTCTCCCAGGTGAAAATGCAACAGTATGTTCTCCCAAAGGTAATATGAATGTACTTTCTCCCATAGCAAATGTGACAGGACTGTTTCCCACTACAGTAGCAAACATGATGGCACTTTTCCACATAGCAGACGTGACAGCACTTTCTTCCACATAGTTAACGTGACAGCACTTTCTCCTGGCTGTTCTATCAAACACGTCCCTCCCATCGATTGTGTGTCACACTCTTCTCTCCTGTCTAAAACCATTCCTCATGTGAGTGTACGTGATTCTGTGTGATTGTACGCAATCGTGTGTGATCATCTATGATCTTGTGTGATTGCGTGTGATTGATGGAAACAACAGACTGGACAGCCAATGGTCCATTCGGCAACTGTCCAGTGCTGGACAGTAAGCCACCTTTGTTTAAAAAGTGTGATTGCTGGATGAGTGACTGGAGCAATCGGCCCCGGGATGGGTGTTGGGATCGGAGTGCTGGCACTCTCTATTTGTTGCCATACGATCCATTATTGTTTGATGATAACGAGAGGTTAGTTATACAAACGAATGTCCATAAGTCGCTTTGTTTTTCATTGCTATAGCTCTAATAAATTAGGAAGTCTTCAAATGCACAGCGACTGCGCTCAAACCTTGAAGCTTGAATGGACATGCACATGGATTGGAATGGTATTCTGGTTCGCAAATCAGTCCCTAGAGGCACTGTGCAAAACTATGCACAGGGCAGGATTAGGCACCCGTCAGAATCTAGTCGGAATCGGGAAACATACGGCTACGGGAATGATTATTTGGAAGGACTTGTGAAAAGAAATACCAAACAAACTGATTCAGTAATAAACTATCAAGTTAAAGGCATTCATATTCAATATATATTTTTGTTATATGTCATTGACATGCATGCTTCCCGTGGGATGCAACGATTATTTTGCACGCATCTGGGTACTGTTTCTATGCGTATAGGACGCAGGATCTTGCATCCCTTAAACCCCTGCATCACTAGGGTAAACCAGTACACTGCCCGCAAAATTGTGCAAATAATACAAAGCCTGACAGTGTTCACAAGTTGAATATTTTTACCATAATTAAAATGTGCAAATTAAACTGTAGACAAAAGATTCATATTCTAAACACACTCTATTGACAGTAAATTAAATTGTAGACAAAAGATTCATATTCTAAACAGACTCTATTGACAGTAAATTAAATTGTAAACAAAAGATTCATATTCTAAACACACTCTATTGACAGTAAAATAAACTGTAAACAAAAGATTCATATTCTAAACACACTCTATTGACAGTAAATTAAACTGTAAACAAGATTCATATTCTAAACACACTGTATTGACAGTTAATTAAACTGTAAACAAAAGATTCATATTCTAAACACACCCTATTGACAGTAAATTAAACTGTAAACAAAAGATTCATATTCTAAACACACCCTATTGACAGTAAATTAAACTGTAAACAAAAGATTCACATTCTAAACACACTCTATTGACAGTAAATTAAACTGTAAACAAAAGATTCATATTCTAAACACACTCTATTGACAGTAAGTTAAACTGTAAACAAAAGATTCATATTCTAAACACACTCTATTGACAGTAAATTAAACTGTAAACAAAAGATTCATATTCTAAACATTTGACAGTAAATTGCTGAGGTCGGCTGGGTTAACAGCAAGGAGTTTTGACATGTGGCATGATCACCAAACAAGTCAACCGATTAAGTGAACTTCCTGCTAATAAGGACCATCTTTGGCTGATTCTGAGTAAAAAGCAAAACACCTCGCTGTCACAGTCAAGTGTTGCATGCAAGTCAATGATACAATGTGGGTGGTCTATTATCTGGGTTGGTTTAGAATGGTTTCTACATAGGTGGTCCAAGCAAGGAAGACCACCCACGCCGTCTGCAGTAAAAACTCATCTCAGATATGATTCTTTTTATTTAGATTCAGATCATTATTTAGAGAAGCCCACCATTCAAATGAATTTCTTAATAATCTCGAGCCCATTTCATTAACATTCTCATGAGCAAAAAAGGTTGAAATTGCTCTTTAATTTAATAGATTTTTCTACTTAGTAGTGATCTTGTATACTGAAATCTGTCAACACTACACTAAGAAACACCACCAGGACAATTTTGTCGGTGTGTCACGAAGTGTCCTCAGTGATACAGCACCACTGCGTCACGGAAATAGTGTCCTTTGTGAAACAGCGGCAGTGTCACGGAAATAGTGTCTTCGGTGAAACATTGCCAGTGTGTCACGGAAATAATGTCCTCGGTGATACAGCAGCAGTATGTCACGAAAATAGTGTCCTCTGTGATACATTGCCAGTGTGTCACGGAAATAGTGTCCTCGTTGATACAATGCCAGTGTGTCACGGAAATAGTGTCCTCAGTGATACAGTGCCAGTGTGTCACGGAAATAATGTCCTCAGTGATACAGTGCCAGTGTGTCACGGAAATAGTGTCCTCAGTGATACAGTGCCAGTGTGTCATGGAAATAGTGTCCTCAGTGATACAGCGCCAATGTGTCACAGAAATAGTGTCCTCAGTGATACAGTGCCAGTGTGTCATGGAAATAGTGTCCTTTGTGAAACAGCGGCAGTGTCACGGAAATAGTGTCTTCGGTGAAACATTGCCAGTGTGTCACGGAAATAATGTCCTCGGTGATACAGCAGCAGTATGTCAAGAAAATAGTGTCCTCTGTGATACAGTGCCAGTGTGTCACGGAAATAGTGTCCTCGTTGATACAATGCCAGTGTGTCACGGAAATAGTGTCCTCAGTGATACAGTGCCAGTGTGTCACGGAAATAATGTCCTCAGTGATACAGTGCCAGTGTGTCACGTAAATAGTGTCCTCAGTGATACAGCGCCAATGTGTCACAGAAATAGTGTCCTCAGTGATACAGTGCCAGTGTGTCATGGAAATAGTGTCCTCAGTGATAGTGACAGTGTGTCATGGAAATAATGTCCTCAGTAATGCAGCGTCAATGTGTCACAGAATTAGTGTCCTCAGTGATACAGTGACAGTGAGCATCACTTCCACAGTTAGTGAGAACAAATACTGGGTAAATGATGAGCCCAATACATAACAAATTCTCTATCTCTATTCTCTATGGAAAGGTTATTAAACCTTAAAAAATAAAAATAAAGTTGAGGAACATTGTGAATAATGTAGAAAGTATAAGTTAAGTACTGTAGAGCAAAGGATTGTCTCCGTACACATTGCAATATTACAGAACATTCGTTGTTACTGTTGGATGAAGTAAATAATCTTATCGGTATCCTCACCTCAAACTTCAGGGGCAAAGAAGGTAACAATCACAACGACATTGATGACACTAAGATGATTACTAAATAACCTTATCAGTAACTTATAAGCATGGTAGTGGTGGCCTTTGGGTATGTGCTATCTGAACCACAACATGGTAGTGGTGGTCATTGGGTATGTGCTATCTGAACCACAACATGGTAGTGGTGGTCATTGGGTATGTGCTATCTGAACCACAACATGGTAGTGGTGGTCATTGGGTATGTGCTATCTGAACCACAACATGGTAGTGGTGGTCATTGGGTATGTGCTATCTGAACCACAACATGGTAGTGGTGGTCATTGGGTATGTGCTATCTGAACCACAACATGGTAGTGGTGGTCATTGGGTATGTGCTATCTGAACCACAACATGGTAGTGGTGGTCATTGGGTATGTGCTATCTGAACCACAACATGGTAGTGGTGGTCATTGAGTATGTGCTATCTGAACCACAACATGGTAGTGGTGGTCATTGAGTATGTGCTATCTGAACCACAACATGGTAGTGGTGGGCATTGAGTATGTGCTATCTGAACCACAACATGGTAGTGGTGGGCATTGGGTATGTGCTATCTGAACCACAACATGGTAGTGGTGGTCATTGGGTATGTGCTATCTGAACCACAACATGGTAGTGGTGGTCATTGGGTATGTGCTATCTGAACCACAACATGGTAGTGGTGGGCATTGGGTATGTGCTATCTGAACCACAACATGGTAGTGGTGGTCATTGGGTATGTGCTATCTGAACCACAACATGGTAGTGGTGGGCATTGGATATGTGCTATCTGAACCACAACATGGTAGTGGTGGTCATTGGGTATGTGCTATCTGAACCACAACATGGTAGTGGTGGGCATTGGGTATGTGCTATCTGAACCACAACATGGTAGTGGTGGGCATTGGGTATGTGCTATCTGAACCACAACATGGTAGTGGTGGGCATTGGGTATGTGCTATCTGAACCACAACATGGTAGTGGTGGGCATTGGGTATGTGCTATCTGAACCACAACATGGTAGTGGTGGGCATTGGGTATGTGCTATCTGAACCACAACATGGTAGTGGTGGGCATTGGGTATGTGCTATCTGAACCACAACATGGTAGTGGTGAGCATTGGGTATGTGCTATCTGAACCACAACATGGTAGTGGTGGTCATTGGGTATGTGCTATCTGAACCACAACATGGTAGTGGTGAGCATTGGGTATGTGCTATCTGAACCACAACATGGTAGTGGTGGTCATTGGGTATGTGCTATCTGAACCACAACATGGTAGTGGTGGGCATTGGGTATGTGCTATCTGAACCACAACATGGTAGTGGTGGGCATTGGGTATGTGCTATCTGAACCACAACATGGTAGTGGTGGGCATTGAGTATGTGCTATCTGAATCACAACATGGTAGTGGTGGTCGCTGGGTAGTCTTTTGGTAAGTGCTACGTAATGACTAAAAACGAAAAAGTGTTGATTTACCTAGAGCCATCTACGTCACTAATAAAATTAACTGCTATACCAATAGTCATCTAAACTATATACACCTCTAAGTGTAATGAATATATCAGTACAAAAAAGAGGTTCCATGGGTAGTACTTAATAATGTGCAATCTTATAAATATTGTGCCTAGACAGTGCGATCGTGGTGCCTACTCTACCACCTGTATATTTCAACTTCAGCATCTATGGATTTGCCACTGTAGGATCTTTGATCTCACCTGACTTAGACACCAGATAGAAGGGACTGTAATGACTTTTAATGCCTTTTCTGAGAACACACGCAACATGGGGTGAATGAGACTACACAAGGTTCAAAACGACTCTAGGTGCACTCGAACTGTGGAGTTCTCGACTCATAGTCCAGCACAACCACCAACTAAGCTGCCACATCCTCATTAGGCCTATGTACAATTATTCATGTTGAAACCTACATAAACATGGACGTTCCATGTTATGGTTTATTATTAGTCATACCGACCTAAATATTTTACACCTGAACTATGAATCAATACAGACATGCAACGAATATAAAACTGATATATATGTGCATAATAAGATGGAGCATCTTTCTCAAATCACACCCTTGTGATGCCTACAAATCTCATCACGACATGAATATTTTGATTATGTACTCACTGTTATGCATATTAATGCAATAATTTAGAAGGTGAGAGATTTTCCATGTCTGAAACCATTCTAATTTCTTCTAAGGATTGGATGTATGTGATTAGGTGACTTTGCCTTTCTTTCATCTGTTTTTATTGGTTGAAACTGTTTCCTCACAATGACTCTGTTTATGACTGGTCATGTAGCTTTGTGCTTTGTTTGGTTGTTCTGTGAACACGTAGTCATGTTCTTCTGTTTATGACTCGTCTTGTAGCTCTGTGCTTTGTGTGGTTGATCTGTGAACACTTAGTCACGTTGTGTGACTTCTGCAGATATCTAGCTTGTCTGTCAGGTACACTTCATCCAGTTTTATTTCACAGAGGCCGCTTCTTTGATGTAGCATCATATTCTATGAAGGCTTTCAATGTACACTTGTCGTGTCCTCCCAGGCTTCTGTCTGCATTTCCTCATTAAGTTTACATGTCAGTTGTAAAAGGTAGAGGTAAGTTCTTATATAGCGCAGTATCCAGTCCTCAGGACTGCTCAAAGCGCTTTACACTTTACTCCCTGGCAGACCTGTTCAATCGAACACCATCTCGACTTCTCGGGAAACATTCAACCACGCTGCAATTAATGCGCGAAGAATAATTGTACACAAATAACCATCCCTGTTTATAGCCATTCATATAGCCGAGTGAACTGAAGCAATGTACAGCAAACGAACTTGCCCAAGGTTTGACACCGCCACACAGGATTCAAACCCTCATTCTCTCAGTCAAGAGCCGGGAGCTCTTACACTGCACTGCTGTGCTCCATGTTGTTTCTAACTTATAATAAAATTAATAATAATAAACTTCTATAGCGCCTAAATCCCCAGGAATATGAGCGCAGAGGCGCAACATTCAAGAATCATTGGGCAAAATCGTTAACAGGGACAAGCAAGAGTCGTCATTAGAGCAAGGGACCGCCGAAGCTAAAGATATGGAACACTTTAGGAATTTGAGTGTCATAAACATACACGGATGGTTTTATTGTAAAAACAAATGATCTGTGATACTAGAGGCAAATGGTTTCTTCTCAATCAAGACATATGTTGGAGCGAAGTGTTAATTAAATTTGTGTACAGGTTTTCGCTGATCAGCCATGGAAAAGGCAGATGGACGAAGATGAAACCATTAAGGTGAAAAGATATCATTTTCGCCAAGCTAATTACACAAGACCTTTATCTCAGCCAGCCTAGCACTAGCACGAAATGTGACAGTTCATGGAGAGGACAACAAGGCCAAGACATAAATAACACATTGATCATTGCGTCAAGTGACATCCACTGTCTGGATATAAGTCTGTAATCTGATCTCAAGAGGAACAGTTCCTAGAATCCTGTCTCTTTCACTCTAGACATCTGTAGAAATCTACTTCTGCTTCTGCGATCATCATCTGAAGGCAGCATTGTTTTAAAGTTATTCAAACATTGTCGTAATCATACGATCATCTCAATTTCATCTACTATCTATGCTTTAAATTTCCAAGCGGTGTCCTCTTTCTGTGTCAATAAACTATAGAACGCAGCTGATTTTGTGATCCCTTAGCATTCAATTCAACAAACAAGTTTACTAAACATTCTCATTTATTATTTATTTATATTATGCCTAACTATTTTAGAATTATTTATGTTATCATTTATTACATGTTAACTCTTCGAAGGCATGGGTCACCAAGCAAGTCCCACTGAAATTTGGGTCACCACCAAAAAGTTAAGAACCACTTTTCTAGAAGACTTCTTTAAAACACTCAAATTTGAGTGTTATAAATCTTTTTTCAGTACTTAATGGGAAATTCAGAGAAAACTGACAGCCCTGAGCACATGACTGCAAACAGCATACCTAGTAAGGGACCAGGGATTATGTCCAGTTGACCTATACTACTGACATTTTTATCAAGACTACTACCCAGAGAATTAACTCTAGAAAAATCAAGTGGACAAGGAAGTTTTGGGCTTACTGAGAGCCCAACTTCTGGTGTCCACAGAGAGGCAAAATTGGGGCTTAAAGGCCAGCGCACAGGAGAGCTATCTGCTGAGCCAACAGCCACACATGGCTCTTGGCTCAGCTGATAGCTCTCGTGTGCGCTGCATTTATCATGAGCATTACGCCACGCAAGGCGGTGAGCAAAATATCTATCGTGTTTTATATTTTTCACCACGCGAGGCCAGTCTCACCGTCTGCGGGGTGGTAAGCTATGTGCTAAGCTGCAAAAATCAACTGGCCAATGAAACAATCCGTAGCGTTTACGTCATTTCAGAAATGGCAACTACCAGCGAAATCGTGAACTATATCCTTTTTGACACTACCGAAACGTTTCGGAATCCTCAGCGTTTAGTTCTCTAATCAGATTTGAATATACACCTTGTCCCTGACGTCTTTAAATCCAATCCTTGGCCCACATCGTTCGGTATTCCGCTCTCGAACGACAACGTCGTAACAACAAAAGGAACAGAAGATATGTTAATTAGTATTAATTAATTAGTATTAATTACTTTTTGGCTAACTGTTTAGATGTTTTTTAAATAAATAATTTAATAACGTTTAACTATTGAATAAATGTCCGTTTTGTTTTACCTTTAGTGTAATTTATATATTATTATTCTAGTGTATTATTTGGCATGTTTAGTTAGTGTTAGTAGTTAGTTAATGTTAGTGAGTTAATTAGTTAGTTAGTTAGTGCTAAACACTGTAAATTAATGCTTATTACTTATAAAATCATATTTAATACAAAAATTATTGTTATATATTATAACTTTGTATTAAAATTATACATTTCACAACAGGGTGGCTCATATGTTAGCGGCATGCATAATGCCTTAAAAGGCTTAATGAGTCTCCCTGACCATACATTTCTTTGTATTTATTTGCTGTATATAATATGTATTTTATGGTCGAATAAATGACTCTGAAGAGACCATTTTTAACAAATCACGTGATTAAAACATAGTCAAGAGACTTGATATGTAGACTCTTTTTGTAGAGGTTAGCTCTGCACTTTATTCACACTCACAGTGTGCGGTGAAACGCTGCGAGTGCTATCAGCTGAGACCAAAGCCATACATGACCGTTTGTTCAGGCGATAGCTCTCGTGTGCACCAGGCTTAAGACACTGCAAAGAGTATTTGACAGTGCGTTCGCAGGTGATTTCTATGATTAAATGCTAACTTTTGAGCGGTCTATTTTGTTGTAAAGAAGTATTTATGCGCTGCGCGACGAAGCGGGTGGTGTTTTTTAGCTTGGATGTAATTCTCGACATTGTCATTATGTCGAACTCCAATGATTTGGACTTTGATAGGATTTTCAAATCAAGTTTATAACGAACGCTGCCATCGAAGGGGAATGTTTTGCACTATGGTTACGCATTTTAAATATAACACCGACTTAATAGTTCAGACGGGATGACGGCTATGATAAAAAAAAAAACATTTTTATAGTGTTCTGGAATCGTATGTGAGATGCATAAATCGCTTGTCAGTCATGTCTGCTGAGATGGCTGTACTCAGGAACCACAGGAACCAAAGAAAATGGGTGCACACCTCTGTACGCTTATTGGAACCAAAAATTTGACATATGTCCATGTCTCAAATATTTGCTAGGCGTACTGTACGCTTAATAGAATGAATATGGTATATGTCACATACTTGGCTAATTACACCAGGAATTAGTTCTTCAGATGTAGTAAAAATGTTATCTGAATCGGATCAAAAATTATTTTTTATTTGTAATCATGCAACCCGAGTATATCACATGATTCACTCACAGCACATTCTCTTGATTTAATAGGATTCAATAACAGGCACATATTTGCATTAATCTGGCCTTGAGAGGGTTAATCAACGAATGGCACATACATACATTTGGGTAACATAAAAAGGGAAGAGAATGTATTCAACAAATCAGCATCTAAGTCATTGCATGCCACCTTGTTGCATGCAGTGACTTGCTAAACTTGTCTCTGGCGTTTCCCTTCTGGTCTATACTGACACCCAGAAAAACATCAAAATGAAATCAATCATTTAAACATTAGTCTGCACAGCTTCATTAATTAAACTAGATGATGAAGTCATTGTGTCATTTATATGTCCTGATGTCAGTGAATCCTGGTGTGGCCTATTGTAAGGTGAAATCACAGTTAATCCTAATGTAGCATATTGTAAGGTGAAATCACAGTTAATCCTAATGTAGCATATTGTAAGGTGAAATCACAGTGAATCCTGGTGTTGCTTCTAGAAGAGACAACTCTAAGACTCTGAGCCTGTGTATCTATATCCTACTACATATATATACTATGACACTGGGTAACTATAGATCACAAAATAGATTAAAAAAACACAAATAGAAATCTCAGAATGTAAAGCTCTAACATGTCTATCATTAATCACAGATACACACAGGCATGTGATGAAGTTATCATATACAATGATTCACATTACCTTTCTTCTGATCCGTGCCTATTTAATAATGTTGTATACTCGGCAGATACGTCATCATAACAGACAATGTCCATTTTGCATAAGCCGTACAACCAGGCCTCTGAGAGACAGCATAGAGACCGGCAGTGCACAAGCGAAGAGAGGTTGTCAGTGAAAGTTGTTGCAACTTTCAGTGATTTGCATTTATGCCTAGTTTGCCACAGCATGTGTGCTCCAGCAAATGTCAAGTCTTAAGAGCAGTGCGCACTGGCACCACTTTGAAGTGTGCTGACACAGTCAGAGGCACTCTAGTGTTACTCTGACATTTGGATGGTCAAAAGAGAACATTAGTAGAATGTGATGTTTTACATAAGGGAGGACAAAGGACGGGCAATGATGACATCCTGAGCACTGTCGGCAGTGGCTGTACAATCAGTGATGAATGCAGGAAGTAAACTCGCATAAAAAGGCACGGAAAACAGTGCTCATCTTACTCATTAGACTTTATTGTTCTTGATTATTAGACAATTTTTCGTACTGTAGCTGTCAGAGTGTTGTGGATGTATTTCACTAGACTTTTTCCCTACTTAACAGCCTTGCAAAACTGCACTAACTTAAAATATACATGCATGCACACATGCACGCATGCACGCACACACATACATGCACAGTCACACATACATATGATATATGAAGGGCTTGAGTGCAAAACACGATTTACATCCATTTTATTGGTTGTGAGAAAAAACAGAATGGTAGCCAAAGATGAAATGTTTTTTGCAGAACTGTGATATTAATATAATTTTGTTATCAAAATGCAGCATACACATGCCTTTTTGTCAAAACGCGATATATCCAAACAGTTAACGCCATCACGACTCATAGTGGGAAAAACGACAAGGCGATGCTCATTGGCTGAATTGGATATATCGCGTTTTGGTAAAAAAAGAAAACAAACTCCTTTGTGTACAGCATTTAATACAGATTTGATGGCGCTTAACAAAGATTTGTTATATTTTTGTATAAAGTAGATATTATACTAATTCAACACAAGGTTAACAAAATATTTTGCTCTGATTGGGCAAAATTTCATAAACAGCGTTTATCAACAAACTTGCTCTAGTTCTATTCCGGGGTCCTCACTTGTTTTATTAAATCTTGTTAAATTGTCCAAGCATCACAACAGTCAGCCTACAGAGCCATTGTGAGAGGTCAAACACAGTGCTGCCAACTGCAGTGGTCATAAACTCTGCCACAAATGGCTACAAATTGTAGTACAATGCGTATCATCCCACTGTTTCACTACTAAGGCAGTGTTCTGGGTCCATGGCATTAGACCTCATTACAGGTGAGGTACGATATATAACATCGTGTTCTCATATTTACCACCAGAGGAGTCCATAACAAACAGCATTCGACAAGCCCACAGCACCAAGAGTGCAAACCAAATATTCATATATTAAAAAACTAACTTTGTTGAGTTTGTTCCCTCATGAACAAAGAGAAAACGGTTTAGGGGCAGTCATATGAGTTCGCAAACTTTGCAGACTGTTTCAAAACACCACCCGCATTAATTAATATCTGCTCCAATAGATAGGTGGTGCCACTGTGCAATTTATTTTCGCCATGATATGCAATGATGATCATACCATACATACTACTATTTATTTGATATGGTTAGGACCTCACAAACTGATAGTCCTGACCACCCCTTCAAGGAAACAAAAGGTTCTTTTGGACTATGCATCTAAAGGAATTAATAAAAACTAACCATTTGCAAATATAATCTAGAATATCATGCCAGTAGTTTAGTATTTTAGTAGTACCAGAAAACCTTGTTGAACATACAGCTGTACATGATTTAAATTGCATGGAGAGCACCATTTTGACAGATAGCCTGATGTCACAAGAGTTGAGTGTATGCGAGAAATAGATCTATAGAGCACTACAAGGTGGCATGTTATTCTGTCAGTTGGCCATCAGTTGGCCTGAGACACCTGTGTGGCCATCAGTCAGCCTGAGACACCTGTGTGGCCATCAGTTGGCCTGCGACACCTGTGTGGCCATCAACTGGCCTTGCCTGAGACACCTGTGTGGCCATCACTCCACCTTGCCTGAGACACATGTGTGGCCATCAGTCAGCCTTGTCTGAGACACATGTGTGGCCATCAGTCGGCCTTGCCTGAGACACATGTGTGGCCATCAATTGGCCTGAAACACCTGCGTGGCCATCAGTCCGCCTGAGATATCTGTGTGGCCATCAGTCAGTCTGAGACACCTGTGTGGCCATCAGGCGGCCTACACTCCCAGCCAGCCACAACCAAGCCAGACCACAGCTCAGATCAACAAGACTTGACATCAACAACACTACCATCTGCCTTGAGTAATCTGACACTGACAACTTCACTATGGATTACCGGCCTGGTGCTGTGATTCCTAGAATGCAAGGCACCTGCAACTGCCAGCAAATACCTGAAGTAGCCGCAATGAGAAGCCTACACCTGGTGCCTATCACTGGCACATGGAGATCAACACCACAGAAACAGCTGCACATTTACCACCATTTCATGATTACTTGAAACCTTAAAGCTGTCCCGAATGATAAGATTAATGAAATGAGTTCTGATAGAGGTGTTGTTCTCAGGGGGATGTCTGTCATAATTAACCCAGGAGTCACACAACCTCAATAAACTTGCAGCCATTTCAGTATTACTTTACACAACTAATCTCTGGACGGCATTGCCGTTATCAATGACACCCGCTTAGTTGACATATGACTGTCTGAGGATAATTTCGCTAGGAATAAAACACATGTTTATGTACTATATTACGCCTTACTGAATTTCAACATCTTAAAAACTAATGTCATCCTTTTTTCTCAGCTGAACTGCTTATGTTTCATGTCATTATCAAGATGTTTTTCTTTCTCAATTCTCTGCAATGTGTTGCTATTCATTAAGGTTTACTGATGTTTATTAATTAATATTAATCCAAATGTTATAATTTTGAGCTATCAACGTATTTGCATTCTGTCTACCACCTTCTAAACACACAATATTTTAACACACTTTTGCAATGCATAAAACAGCAATACACCATAGTAATTAAGAAAATCAGTCCTTGTTTGGAAAGTAGAATACAGTGTAGCAATGCTAGATATGTGCAGCAGTCTAATGGCCGAGACACAGGTGCTCGCTTCCCTCAATAGGCCCACAAGGCAATAGGTTAAAACTAGGATAAAACTAGGACAGATACATCACAAATTCAGCTACGGAATAATTTCAGAACAGTGATGTCCGATATCAGATGAAATTACTTTCATCTGGCCTCAACCCCCTCCCCACCCACCCCCACCCCCGCCCCCCAGACAACAGTGTGTAAACACGGATATCATGATATCACTATATTAACAGTACCTATCGGTCCAAAGAATAAAATATCAATGTCCCACGCCAGACAAAACTGCCTCTGAGTCTGACCCCCCTCCCCAAACAAAAGTAATTTAATCAGATATCGCATATTAACAGTCTGAGAAGATCCATAAAGAGGCACAAAATGAGTTTCATTAAAACATTAAGCAAATGAATGTGTTCAGTTTGAAATTTATACTAATGGTGGTCAATTTCAAAAGCATTTTTAGACACATCTTAATTAAATTTAGAGCAGTTTCATGGGGGATTATGGCTGCCATCATACAAGCATTTGGGGTAAAACTACATTAAGCATTCATCTGCCTTTACCCAGTTAAAGAGTGCCCTTGAAAATAATGTTTTTTGTTTGAGCACTTTGACATGGGACAGGTCTAGTGAATACTGAATGTACTACTGCATTAGATCTTTCACGAGGTAGCAATAAGTATACGCTAGTCGCTCGCGTATTCGCACAGTGGCTATTTTGCAGAACGTACCAATATCTCAAAATCAATCACCATTGTGGCAAAATTGACTATGAGGGGTATCAGGTTTGGGTGGATTTTTCTGAAAAATGAAGCATGATAATTTCACGAACTTTCCACAGCATTTGTGTCAATGGAGGGTAAATATGTTGTGAAATTGTCAAGAAGATTGTTAGACAAACTTTGCAGGAAACGAAGGAAATGTTATAATGGCCGCCTATATAAAATCTAATGTGGTCTTACCCCATTTTGAAGTCCAAGAAAAATGTCAAACATTGATATCTAGTCAATATTATCGTGTGCATGACTATAATGATGGCCAGTCTCACCCAGTGCTATTTTGGAAACAAACAGAAACTGATCTCAATGAGAAAAGCAAAGAACAGAAGCAACTGCACAGTGCTAGCTAGCTAATGCTTAGAATACACATAATTTTATATGTTTTATCTGTTCCGTTTCTGATAGCATTATTTGGGAGCGCCTGATAACATCTCCCCATTTATTTATAGACCATTAACTGAAAATGCTGAATAATTACACGAGCATTAGTGCAAGACCTGCATTCAGTGTCATTTATAAAGAGAGCTGATGCAAATAGTGCGCCATGTACGATGACCCAGGGACATATTCAGTCTGATATTTATTACTGCTTGCAGCTAGCTGGCATAGCAGTCAGCCCAACACACGCATCCATCTTTTCTAAACAGGATAACTGTACACATTCGTACAAACTGATGATTTACATATGAGCATGCATGTCTGACATAAAGTGTGTGCATGTACGCCTTTATGTGAGCATGTGTATTCTGTTCATGGACATGTGGATCCAGAGGGACCTGGGTGGCAACGTGCCCCCCTAGACCTTTGGAATTTGGCATGTCCATAGACCTTTGGAAATGTGCCCCCGTTCAGGTTACAATAGGCTAAAGTTACACAAATGGCAGTGAAAAAATGTCAACAGCACAGCCGTCACCAATCCAGACGAGACAGCGTGGAGAAGCTGAGACGCTAAACTCACGATGGTGCGGCAGCGAACATTTTTCAACACCATTTGGTTCGGCTGCCAGTGGAGGTTTTTGTGCGCCCCCCCTAGACTGCCCTCTCTGGATCAGCCCCTAATGGAAGCTACTTATGAACAATCATCACTGAAAGGCAACATGGTAAAAGCATGGTAAAATTACCAAGAGTTTTTAAGGAAAAAATATGTTTTCAGATGGAAATTTTTTTCAGTGCGGTAAATTTGTTTGGGTGGGGCAATATGTACCCCTGTAGTCTTTCCGGGAAAATCAAGACCAGGGGAAACCGTGCTTGCAGACATTTCGGGGACCAATGTCCTGGTAAGACTAGGCTACTTATTATACTGTGTGTAAACAAACACCAACACAACATATAGCAAGTTGAACCTTTCTTTACAGTCACCTTGGTAATCAGAAAGTAATGGAAAAAGGTATGTTTTGCTAGGAAAAAAGGAACAAAATGAAAGTAAACTTTCAACTTTCATATCAAGAAATAAATTTAGGAAACAAAATAACAAAGTTTGCTAGGAATTTAACACATACATATATACATATATACGTCATCAAATAGAGTTCTGAGGGCGGCAAAAATAAATGGGTTCATATAACTTGATACTTCCTGTCATACAATCAGTACATATTGACGAAGTCAGTAAAGAATGCAGGAACATTAACTCCTAAAACTCACCCTTTCAGAGCATGGTGAAACAGTAATTACACGCAGCACGTAACCGTACGAATGCATATCATTTATTAACTTTACACTGCTGCTACACGTGTGAATGATATAAATATACTTGTTTTTTTGTTACTTGTCGATATGAAACATATTTTTGCCTGTGAATCAATACAGAAAACTGTTTTCAGTTGTTTGGCATTTATATTATGGGGATTCTAGTACTCAATATACTTTCAGACTGTTATGTTTTATGTAATGAGCATGATGTTATATATCATTGCAATAAAAATGTAATTTACAATTTTGTTATGCATTTACGTAACAACAGAAAATATGTACTTCCCAACAATACATATATTTTGTTCATAGCCATTTTTAATTATCAATCTGGGTATATATTATAAATGCATTTGTACACATGTTAAATCAATGTTAGTCTATACAGTGTGAAGTGTGAACGTTCTCCGTTTCAACAGGAAACATGTCCATTAACTTCCGAATGTTCTGGGGAAGTAGATACATCCATCTACTACTAGTTACTCAGTTACAGTTCCATTTACCCATTCACAGTACTAAGCTGTGTACTTTGCTGCTATCCTTCACATCTGGCCTGAAACACACTGCCCTCTCGTAGCAGCATGACTTGAAGTTGAAACATGATGTGCTCCACCTCATCATGCTGGGACCAACTGGGACTATAGTATCTGCTGACATAATGCCCAGGACAGCAGCACACTCCAGCCTTCCACCTCATCATGCTGGGACCAACTGGGACTATAGTATCTGCTGACATAATGCCCCGGACAGGGACACACTCCAGCCTTCCACCTCATCATGCTGGGACCAACTGGGACTATAGTATCTGCTGACATAATGCCCCGGACAGCAGCACACTCCAGCCTTCCACCTCATCATGCTGGAACCAACTGGGACTATAGTATCTGCTGACATAATGCCCCGGACAGCGGCACACTCCAGCCTTCCACCTCATCATGCTGGGACCAACTGGGACTATAGTATCTGCTGACATAATGCCCCGGACGGCGACACACTCCAGCCTTCCACCTCATCATGCTGGGACCAACTGGGACTATAGTATGTGCTGACATAATGCCCCGGACGGCGGCACACTCCAGCCTTCCACCTCATCATGCTGGGACCAACTGGGACTATAGTATCTGCTGACATAATGCCCCGGACAGCGGCACACTCCAGCCTTCCACCTCATCATGCTGGGACCAACTGGGACTATAGTATGTGCTGACATAATGCCCCGGACAGCGGCACACTCCAGCCTTCCACCTCATCATGCTGGGACCAACTGGGACTATAGTATCTGCTGACATAATGCCCCGGACAGCGGCACACTCCAGCCTTCCACCTCATCATGCTGGGACCAACTGGGACTATAGTATCTGCTGACATAATGCCCCGGACGGTGGCACACTCCAGCCTTCCACCTCATCATGCTGGGACCAACTGGGACTATAGTATGTGCTGACATAATGCCCTGGACAGCGACACTCCAGCCTTCCACCTCATCATGCTGGGACCAACTGGGACTATAGTATCTGCTGACATAATGCCCCGGACGGTGGCACACTCCAGCCTTCCACCTCATCATGCTGGGACCAACTGGGACTATAGTATCTGCTGACATAATGCCCTGGACGGTGGCACACTCCAGCCTTCCACCTCATCATGCTGGGACCAACTGGGACTATAGTATGTGCTGACATAATGCCCCGGACGGCGACACACTCCAGCCTTCCACCTCATCATGCTGGGACCAACTGGGAGCCTCGCAGAACTCCACCTACTCCGTCACATGGCCCTTTGCTGTGACCAGACTCAAGCCATGACCACGATGCCTTGATACATTAGACCCATGTGTTCGAAATGTGCAACAATTGCCCAGATTTCAGGAACGATTCCTGCATTGTGAACGATGATGACGTGAATTGTATCAGCATGGGGATGTTTTCCTCGATATCCTTCAACAAGGACTTTATGAATGCGAGGGTGGCTGGTACAGACTGTGCTGTCACACTTGATACACCAACATAGCATTTGGTGATCAGTATATCCTCGTCATCTTTAATCTTTATAGTGTACCATCATCAGATGAACTGTGACCTGGTTCTTGTCACAGTAGACGGATGCTATTTCATCTTTGTACTTTCCCCATAGTCCAACTGCACAGTGCCTTCCGTGTTAGGCACCATGGGCTGCTTGAGCAACTTCACTTGTGCATACTGCGTTTTCTCTCTATAACAGAGTGCTCTGAAGTCGGCCAATTCTTTGATGAAGGTATCCACACACTGTTCCTTTGTTGCCTTCACCTTCATTAGCTTTTCTTTCTTAACTATTCTTCCCTTATACTCGACATGTTGGCATCACCAAGTGCAGTACTTTACTTTCATTGTCTCCATCCATGATGGCATCATCACTCACATTAACCAAAACAGTGGGTGATTGTGGCAAGATTTTGACAGATTGAATCTTTAGCGCCATGTTAGCGTGCCGCTGACACACACACACATATATATATATATATATATCTACGTGTATATAATCAACCATTTGAAAGTTGGTCGTTATCAGCAGAAAACCACTCACGACATTGCAACTTCGGGGTATTGGCTTCTGAACTTTTGATGGAGATTGTCCATGGTATCTATTAGACAAAATATCATGGAATAACCCGCTACCTGACATAAATATCACATACAAGGTCGTTCCACCAATAACACACTGCTTTGTTAATATTATTTACAACATTCAAATGTACAAAATTACTAAACTTCTCACCTAGTAGGTTTTTCACGGCACTGTCAAAGAGAAACTCATTGTAATGATTTACAGTTTGCAGAGATTATCGCTATATGCAGTGTATTTATCATTGCGTCATACCACAGCATGGTTAGTTTGTTTTGTATTCGTACAGTTTCACAGCCAATATAAAATATCATCAAACAGAAATAAATAAACCATCATATTTCGTTTTGGGGCACTACGTACCTTAGCAGATATACTTTATTTCCGTGTAATGTATTTTACTAATCTTTAAAATCTTTCCAATACATATATGTGTCATTCGTACAGTTTCCACACAGTTACACTACAGCATTTCATAATTCATACTGTTGTCGCATATATTTCAAGGTATTTTATCCTAAAGGTACACAGCATAAGCTTAGCGAATAGTTGAAAAGTCATGTTATTCCTATACATTTTCACCTGCGTTTGCCTGCATATGCATGCTGCATTCGTACGGTTTCACCAAACTTCCCCTATAAATCAGGAAAAATTGTGTGTTCTTCAAAGGATCGTTATAAAGTGGTCAATGAATATTGATAGGCCATTTCAAAAATATATTACACTGCTGTGTGAGACTTGTAGTTTTTATTATGCAGGGTCCATACACAACGACAGGCATCAAATTCAAGGCTAATGAAAGGAAAATTCAAGGCTATTTAACCAAGAATGAACTGGCACCAGACCATTGAGCGAAACCTACAGCAGGGCAACAAGAGGAGAGTCATCAAAATTCTGATAAATAACAGATCTTTGTGGAATACTTTGACTGCCTCATGATCTATAGATGCATGAACTGCTAAATCCAAGTATGTAACATAAAAAGTGATTGGTCAAGGAAGGTCAATTTGAATGAACAGGAAGACAGCATCATAAAAAGGGGTCCCTGGGCAAATGTTGTGCAATATAAGCAATTGGGCAGCAGAAGTGCTCCCAGCCAGAGGTCTACTGGTGAACAAAGGGTCAGGGTCAGTGGGCAACTGTAGCCAAATGCATTGCCATGGATTATGCAAAATAAGCAGATAAGGGGACCTGGGTTTCAGGCTGAGATCAACAGGGAATGCACTGGCTATCAGTGAACAAAGGCCAAAGGTAGCCTAATCAAGGCTTTTCAAGGCTGCAAGCCAGAATTCAAGGATATCAAGGCCTTGAATTGGGAGCTATGTAATTTAAGATTTTCAAGGATTAGGACCCTGGTTATGGTACATGGTAAAGCAAATTCTTTGAATCAAGAATGTTGAGTACTGCCTAAAGATGACCCCTTTATCGATGATAGTGTTAAGGGTTTTCATGATACATACATAAAAGTATACATCCCACAAAAGCTCTTGTCAAGACGGATATATATATATATATATATATATATATATATATGATGAACATAATGCCAATCTCATAAACTAAATATCTAAGGATTTATAGCAATAAACACATTTTGTCAATGTTTCAAGAGAAATTACCATAATTATATATATATATATATATATATGTACATAAACTGGGTAAATGTCAATATTTCCTTTTTTCCTGTTACGTTCTTTCTTACTACGTGAAATACAGAGATAATAATAATCTTTTATTGATACGTAATGTTCAGTATAGCACAAATGTAGCAGTAATATAAAACATGTATACTTTACATAACAATTGGAACAAAGCAACACATCGTTTGTGTTCCTTATTCATGTCAATTGAAATGTAAACTATAATTCGTGTCAAAAAAACATACTAAATAAACATAAGCAACTTCATAATAAACTAACTAATTATTTAATAGTGCATTATACGAGTACCGTAACACTGAACACTGGTTGCATCTTAACATGACAAAAATTACATTAACACAGAAATTAGCGTACGTTTGATAGAATTAGATGCTTGGTCGTTTGTTTGAACATATGAATGAAGAGATGTAAAATATTGTAAATAATTATTTGTAATAAATGTATTCCAGATTTTAGGACCAACATAAGTCAAAGACAGTTGTCTGCAATTAGTTTTGCTGTATGGTATTTTATATGTTACTTCCTGCCTTGTATTACATTTATGTGTGGATATTTGCAACTGACCATGTAGGTCTTTAGAAGGCAATTAGGATCACCTTTGGCCAGTTTAATTTGTCTCCACAACAGAAAAGTATAGTAAATTAGTAAATTATCCCTGGTAATAGGGTTCCTTTGTTGTGTACATGATCACTTTGGCCCAGTCCCAATGGTGATCTTGACAGTAAGGTTCCAGGGTACAAGATCAATAAGTAATATGTGGGCCCATTCCCATAAAATGTGTATCAAATGAGTCGTTTTGATGGGGACAATAAATTCCTTTGTCATGCTGGTTGAGTCATTTATAAGTGGACTGGCTGGATTACTTCATGGCAGTGGTACTACAATAATTCAGTTCCGTAGCAAGGCTTTCTTTCAAATACATGGTCAGTTGTAGTGACCACAGCAATATCTGCCTTCTGGTCAGTGTGAATGTTCTGGTCACACACATGATGCACACAGCATGGACATTAAGGGAGACAAGCACTGGGCCATACAGTGATTTGTGTTGCTAATTAGACAGGGGAGGCAGAGTTAATTGGCTGTGTAGAATGTTGTTGATGCAAGGGATGATTACAGAACACACCTACCAGGTAGTATGTCACTGACACACCTGAGTCTTCTCTTGCATTAGCCTCTGCCCACTTGCTTGGTCACTGATACCAGCACCTGGTTAACCTAAGGTTGGCTTAAGCATACATGTAACGACACGACTGAGTTACAGTGTTTTTTTATTGGCGAAGTTTTTTGTGTTATGTGTATGACCCCCTCCAGGGGCGCATAGAGTTATGACGCGACTAGCAACACGACTGGTAGCTGCGACAAGTCCACGCATGCACTGCTGTCGGTAGCGGCTGGAACAGCCACCACTGCTTGGCGGAATCATGTGGAACTATTCGAAAATGGCGTGGTTGTCTGCTCATCAATGGCGAGCTATGGCATTAAGCTGCACCTACCTCATCATCCAGAGAGAGAACGTCGTCGTTCATGCTGGACTAAGCAGTGGTTGTTAAGGCACGATGAACAATGTGCTTTTAATATCTCTGACTTCACAAATTATTAAAAAGATTGGTACTTGCTCCAAAAGTTGTTCTTATATTGTAATATCCATTAATTTCGCTGTACGTAAAAATTCGCCGCATTAACATCTCGTGCAAGCCGCCTATGAGGTTGGTAAAATATAATAAATAATATCAATAATAAAGTTGGTAAAAAAGTCATTAATAATACAACATGGAACATTTTCATGATAAGTTAGATAAATAAAAACTATAGTTATGTTCTTTTCCCCCGATATAATTATGATATTGTTGTATCAATTTGTTCTACTGCGTATAGCAAAATTGAGGATCACTAGCAGTATATATACACTAATAGAAATCTACAAATACATAAAATATTATATACTGCTCAAAATATGGGCCACCGAGAGGTACAGATAGAACCAGAGAGGTGATGTTCAAATGCCTACAGGGCAATCGATACACGGACGCTAGCGAAGAACACTCAACACATCCACCGCAGGCACTCGGTGACATAGAAACACCCTATCGCCACTTCCTCCCAGGAGCTGGCCTTCAAATCTCTATTGCTATATTCTTTTGTCGTGGAATCAAACAAACAAAGTCTCTCCTGCCAGAGAGCTATAAATTTTTCTTCAAATTGTTCATCCCAAACAATAGTTGCCGCCATTTTCTCTATTTCTGGGACAGTCCCATGACTTCTACGAAGACCCTGATTGGCTAAGTGTCTCAAGCACTTTTGGAATGCAAATAAATGCGTCACAGATGCATCGCAGATGCAGTTGTACCAGCATACACGTAAAGACGTGACTCGCCAACAGCGGTTTGTCTGCGACTACATGTTTTTAATATCAAACATGTTTGATATTCTAAGACACATTAAAAACTGGATAAAGACTGCCCTCAAGACAAGCATCATGTCGCAAGGGGGGCATATACGTAACAACTCAGAGTCGCAGACATGTCTAACACACTCAAACTCAGTCGTGTCATTAGGCTTTATGTTCCTGGGTAGCACTACTCTAACATACCCAATCCATGGGCCACTGTCCACAATGTTACACAGTACATGTAGTGTTACACAGTACATGTAGTGTTACACAGTACATGTAGTGTTACCCAGTACATGTAGTGTTACACAGTACATGTAGTGTTACACGGTACATGTAGTGTTACACAGTACATGTAGTGTTACACGGTACATGTAGTGTTACACAGTACATGTAGTGTTACACTGTGAATGTAGTGTTACACTGTGCATGTAGTGTTACACTGTACCTGTAGTGTTACACAGTACATGTAGTGTTACACAGTACATGTAGTGTTACACAGTACATGTAGTGTTACACTGTACATGTAGTGTTACACAGTACATGTAGTGTTACACTGTACATGTAGTGTTACACTGTACATGTAGTGTTACACTGTACATGTAGTGTTACACTGTACATGTAGTGTTACACAGTACATGTAGTGTTACACTGTGCATGTAGTGTTACACAGTACATGTAGTGTTACACAGTGCATGTAGTGTTACATTGTACACATAGTGTTACATTGTACATGTAGTGTTACATTGTACATGTAGTGTTACATTGTACATGTAGTATTACACTGTACATGTAGTGTTACACTGTACATGCGGTGTTACATTGTACATGCAGTGTTACACACTTTCTCACTGTATAAAAAGAACACTGCCAAATAAAGAAACGATAGCTTCATACTGAAGTCACCAAGGCATTAAGTGTCAGAGAGACAAACAGCTGCCACTGTTGCCAGTACAAACTATCTATCAAGTCTATGAAAAGAATGCCAGATATTAAATACAAAACAATTTGCATAATGGTAGTCAATTTTGCCATACATACAAAAGTCGCCGTATTAACATCTTGTGGTAGCCGCCTATATTTTCAACTAAAACAGCAAAACTGAGGTGCGGTGAAGCCTGAAGTTCAGAAGTGAAGGGTGCGCACCATGGCGAGAAGGGAGCGTACTATGGCGAGAAGGGAGCGCACCATGGCGAGGAGGGAGGGCACCATGGCGAGGAGGGAGCGCACCATGGCGAGGAGGGAGCGCACCATGGCGAGAAGTGAGCGTATCATGGCAAGAAGGGAGTGCACTGTGGCGAAGACAGTGCTGAACAAACAGTTTTTTGACAAACTCTGCTATGAATAATCAGGTTGATAAAATTCAGATTCAGAATATGAATATGTTATGGATGAGATTGTTCAGGTTTTTTGTTAAAAACGATTGTTCCTATTGTGTACGGCAAAATTTGGGACCACCTATATAAATTACAAACCTCCAGACGACGACCACTTTCAGTCAATGACTAATTTTGAATATGACAATTTATTTTTACTCACCTAACTGAAAAAATACTGGCAAAGGTCTTTGTGCCTGTCA
Source organism: Escarpia spicata (assembly GCA_963995525.1). Taxonomy (NCBI): domain Eukaryota; kingdom Metazoa; phylum Annelida; class Polychaeta; order Sabellida; family Siboglinidae; genus Escarpia; species Escarpia spicata. The sequence goes on from OZ023211.1 coordinate 8,131,573, forward strand.
CTGCTTTCTTAAGTTGATCCAGTTTTCTTTTTCTTGTTGGCTTTTTCGTATGCCGTGAACGTATTTTAACAAAATGGCATGCTTCAATGTGATTCGATCGAGCGTTTTGACTGGTCAAGACGTACGCACGTGACCTATTCGCGTACCCTCGAGAAGGCGTGTTAGATCAAGTATGGCAATCAATCATACAAAATGATGATAATGATCGGCAGGACAAGCACGATGGTGGTAGTTTGGAGGGCGCTTAAAAAAGCATAGGGCACCAAAAAAAGCATAGGGTGCAAAATAAAAGGCACATCAAAATGAGGGCAGGGCGCAGCGCCCTTGGGAAAAGGCCTAGCCGGAACTCTGTACATGTAGTGCTGTTATGTAGTGTTACACTGTATAGTGGTTATAGCACCCGACTCTCAATAAAGGGAACCCAGGTTCGAAACTTTGCTGCCGCTTTGAAGCTTGGGAAATTTTGTTCACTGGACATGGTGAAAGAGAGACAGAGAGAAAGAGAGAGATAGAGAGAGAAAGAGAGGACAGAGAGGAGAGAGATAGAAAGAGAGGAGAGAGAAGGGGGAAAGGGAGAAAGGCAGGACAGAGAGAGAGGAGAGAAAGAGAGAGGACAGAGAGGAGAGAGATAGAAAGAGAGGAGAGAGAAGGGGGAGAGGGGGGAAGGCAGGACAGAGAGAGAGAGGAGAGAAGGAGAGGGGGGAGAAGACAGAGGAGAATGAGAGAAAGAGAACGAAAGCGAGAGGAGTTATAGAGACAAAGAGAAAGAGAGAGGGAGGGAGGGAGGGAGGGAGGGAGGGAGGGAGGGAGGGAGGGAGGGAGAGAGAGAGAGAGAGATGAGTGAGAGGAGAGGGAGGGGATATACATAATCATTGTGATCATGCCACACAGTTATTGTGCTATGAGAAGACACGAAGTGAAGAAGCAATATGCTGCCTTTGTATCATGTTTACACAAAAAGCTTTCCCATGTCTCTTCTGCGTGCAAATAATACATCATTTCCTGCCACACTCAACATATCAGAGATATATTTTTAGTATACATGTCAGTGATGGATGAAATTCAGCACATCATTCCTGGAACTTGTCACCATGTGTGGTTTATGGATTAGTGGTCCAAGTGATGGCATATTATTGTTACAATTGGTGATGTCTATATCCTTGATACAGGTGACTCTAGCTGCATCAAGTGGGTCTTTGTGGGGGGTACAGTGGCAAGGAAGCAGTTATCAGAACATTACACCCTCAACAATGAGAATCAGGGCTCAAATCCGCTTGTTGTCATTTCGTAATTTTGTTCACCCCACAGTCAGTAATTGAGATGTGGCTGAATACTTCCCAGAGATGGCAAGTAGTTTTCCAATGAACAGGTTTGCCACTGGGGGTGAAGTGTAAACCCTTTTTCTTATTTGGGTCTGGTTCAGAAATAAATCATGGTTCATTATGGCTAGTAGCATTGGAAGGGTCTATAAACATCCCAATCAGTTTATTTATAATTCTTATGAAAACAAATTATAAATCAACATTTTGGATGACAATGTAATTTAGTCATGAAATAAACCATACTAAAATATGATTTTGTCAAATATCATTATATATAATAAAGACAATGTTGTCTAACATTTCCAGAAACCTACATTATTATGACATGAATTTCCTAAGATTTATACAAGTATGTACACCATAATTTTAATACCAAATACGTAGAGCTTGTTTTTATTTGTGTACCACGTTACATATCAGGTAAAAAGTGTAGAACCCACCTGTAAGCACAAGTGGGCAGACATTGCTCCCTGTGCTGAGGCTGGGTGAAACTGAAGGCACTTCCTTGTTATGATATTTAGGCATGAGTGATGAGTAACTTGAGCCGCCCACACATCATCCTACCTCGGAACTGACATGCATCAGGACAACAGTAAAAACTCACACCCATCAATAAAGCACAGAATGGTCCTGTCAACAACAGGAAGTCACAACAAATCTTACTCTCGTCTCGCAAGAGAAAAACAGCTGCTACTATTGGAAAATAAAAGAAAAACATACGCGATAACAGAAAAAGAAATAATTGATTTAAATATTACGTTATGCGTTTACATCATCAATTTATGGCGGTGTCCATTTATAACTGATAACCTTTCAAGATGCTACAATAAAACAATGCATTCTATAGAATGTATATCGTCAGACACTGAGCAAGATTGAGAGACTCAGAGTATAAAAGAAGCTGGCAATTGGGGGTGGCTTTCCATATCCAATGTGACAGTCTCTCTTTTTACACTATCATATTAACATTTTAGTGACAACCAGTTTTAAAAGAAAAGCCATAAAACCACCTGCGAACACGATGTTATGTATGCAACGCAGACTTTCATTTTGTGCAAATGTCCATTAGTAGTAAAGAAATGCTTTAAATAGATTGTGTAATGTAGCTCCAAGCAGCATTGCTGTGACATTTGAGTAATTGGTCTGTGTTACGCTTTTTCTTTGCCTCCTTCCCCAGATACCATGTGAAGCTCTAGCCAGAAGCCATCAAGCAGGAAATGTCACCTTCAGCTGTCTGTATTTATTAGGTTAACTGCACCAGAGGATATGACACTGTTGGCACAGTAACAGGCCACAGCCTCCATTTTGTTTGTCCTTGCTGGACGCAGTAACACGCCACAGCCAACATCTTGTATTGGGTCAGACTACACTTAGTTTTCCCATTGGTTGCCATGTTAGCGTTTTGTATGATTATAAGAAAACGTGACCTACAAAATATCTTAAACTTCTTACCTGCTGTTATCATCATCTCATTGACATGCTGAACGAGTTTAGTCAAAATTCAATATTTCTAGCTCTCATAAAATGCCTGTGTGTATGACACCCGTCAATATTTACGAATGGATGCAGGCAGTACTCCGGCTAAAGGGTAAAATATCCCAATTGCTGTCAAATATCCTTCCGCTTAGTAAAATCAACTAAAAATACACCATTTTACTGTCAACAGCTTCTACAATCACACTCGGAAATCTGACTACACAAATGCACTTATGTCAGAGTATGTGAATTAAAAAAAAAAATTTTTTTTTTAAATACACTGCCCTTTTTTGTCTGTAACGAAAAAAAGGAAGTCTAACTGGGGCATGACCCCATCTGTCCTTGCTGGGCACATTAACAGGTAGTCTCGCTTAACCGACTCTCATCTGGCTGCGTGACTTCGCTAGGAAGATAGTCTGGCTCAGAATCGCCTTTTGACTGCTTACTGCCAGTTAGCACATCTATCCCCCAGAATGTTTATATATTATGTATGTTTTCGAGAACGAAATGAAATTATGAAATAGTGCCCGAAATAGTATTATACAAAATAAAATGAATCTTAACCTAAATGAACACAAACAACAGTTTCGAGTACTTTACAGGATTCAAACCAAGGACCCCAAAAATAGTTGCTCGACACCCTACCGACTTAGCCACCAAGATCAGCACGTTTTGGTTGTACTTTGGCGACTACATGTATTAGTTAGCAGTCCGATCCTTGCGCGTGACATTGATTGCACTTTGTTTAGTTAAGTATGTCCTTGTTTGGTATTTATATCATGCTTATTCACACTTAGACTTATTTCTGGTCAAGCATAAGCAAAGAACGTCAATACGGAATCGTTGACAGCCACAACAGCTGCCACCTAGTGAATATGCATGTGATTAAAAGGCACTAAACTATGAAAAAAGTTTAATGTCGGTTTAGTATTTGTGTGACATGTTTCAATATAAGTTTAATGTTGAATAATTGCTATAGTATAGTACTATCAGGAATATGTGCAGTAATTGCAGCACTGCTGAATGCTTTGCAGCGAGGGTGAGATGGTGTTTGAATGAACATTTAAAGTACTTAATCTATGAAAGTAAGTTACCTGGAGGTTACCTTCACCCCCCTCCCCCCAAAAGTGTAATTGTTCCACTGTCACATGGGATGTGCCTCAGCCAGTTGCCAACATTGCTGGGATGCTGTGACCTACTGGTCCATACATAAGACTAGGCAACCGTGGTTCTCTTATCACTTGGGCTATCAAAGGCTGACGAACCTGGTATATCCAAGTCAGTATTCATTAGCAAAGTGTACCTGGATCAAGTCAACAATGAGATTAATGTGACATGTGGCTAGATCACACATCAGGATTCATCAGGCGTCTTGGTTGTAATGCTAACTTGAAACAACTCAACAGGTCATGGTCACTCTAACTTTCAGACAAGTATTCAACCTGTAGAGAGATGAGAAGACAACTTCTCATGTTCAGTTTCTGTGCCAACCCCTCCACTGTATCAATTCGTGTGTTCTCATTTGCACACTAATTCACTGTTTACATTCGTCACTGATCTAAGTCAACAGGCGTAAAGGACAAAGTGTGCCTGTTGACAGTCATACCCAGTATTGCGACTGCAGAAGCCGATATTTCCATACTACAGCAGTAACTAATTGCAGCCATAGCCAGCTTTGCTGTATTCAGGAATAAATTGATGTATATTTATGTATAAATAATATTACATAAGATTTTGTTATAGATATGGTAGAAAAACTCTTAGATCTATACCAAAGTTTGTAAAGTACCAATATCAAAAGACTTACAAATTTTTTATAGCTAGCAGCAATATTTTGTAATTAATTCATTTATTACTTTATGACGACTCTGTCTCATATCATGATTAAAAGTAAAACTCAAACTCATACTTGTTTTACTGTTCAGTTTAATATTGAAATGTCAAAAGTTTGAGCTCTATTTTAAAACAGAATTATGTTAAAATATGACAATAACAAGAGATATTTATTTTAAATACTAAATTAATCATATTTCAACTTACAAATGTTTGTCTTTTCACATATTTTGTACTGTCAATAACTCAATGGTTAGATCTGTTCTGCCAAATGCTAACTACTCAGGACAGTCAAACTAAAGCTGGGCACATACTGTGTTGTGAGTGAACCAAGTACTTACTTTTCATTAAGGATGTCAATTTCCAAAACTCTCTTCCATATAAATACATAGATAACTTTAAATTTGAACATTAATAAATCGTGAGCAACTGATAATTTTCAGTATGCAGGGATTCCTTTGGACAGCGGAAATGCGTCAATAATGCATTGTATGCTAGAATGCTGCAAACGTTGTTGCCGCACATGCCCAAAAGATGCATACAAAACTGTGTCTGAGAAAACTGAGGGGCACTTACCTAGAATCTGGGTCCACCTCGATTTTGCAGTTATTAACTACAAGTTTGCCTAAATTTGGCACATTGATGCAATAATTAAAGCATTCCACATCATCCCAGGCATATTTACACTACAAAAAAATATCGCGTCTTAGCGCATTTTGAGGCAGTCTAATCAATACCCTTGTGCCTTGCCTACCCCTTGTCTGTTTAGATGAGCACCATGAACAGCGTTTGTTGCCGCGGACATCAACGCCCATCGCCAACTTTCAAGTCTTGCCGAGCAAAGTTCAATCCGTTCATATCTATACAAATAATATCCATCCATACATGTACTATATGCACGTTTTTAAATTCATGTATGTTTACTAAATATTACAACTGGGTACATAATAAACAGAAAATAAACACTTCAAAGCATGTTTATAAATCATGCCTCCGTCACCAAGGCTCACAAATAATACATTCATTACAAATGCCCCCATCACCCAGGGTCATAAACTTTGAAAAAAAGACCATGCTATGTTCTAGTCTTACATGTAATAGTCTTATTGTATAATTTAACTGGGCTAATTTAATTGGGTGATTTCCCACAACTTATAATCAAATTTCCTCTCAAAAGACTGCACCAATGCAATCTCCATCATAGACTGTGTGACACTATTCCATACATCTGTGCATCAGTGTATAAATGTGTTTTTTAATGTTTAATCAACATCGTCCTTTGAATATTTATTTAGGTAGTGCTCTCTCGTATGTGAATCGTTGTCCCTCAATATCACAAATTGCTGCATTGTATTTCTCAAGTACAATCTTCCTATCCTTGGAGCAGTTGACGTTTTGTAACGTTACAGATTTTGACAATAAAAAAACAACCATTTCTGAGCATGTTGATATTGATGGTTATAATATATATTATGTGCCCAGAAATATGTCTCACAGGCAGTCTTGAATAGAATTCAAACAATAACATGATCACATGCCTAATAAAAAGTAATATTTAAAAAATGTAATGTTCACATTCTGGTTATTTAAGCGATCATACTATCATACAGATTAATTAATAAAATTGTAATCGACTGATTTGGAGCACATAACATTTTGAAACACCTTGGACAGTCTGAAAGTGAAAAGGCCTTTTTAGAGAATAATGTTAGGGAGAGTATCAACAAGCAAAATCCAAATGAGTTTGTGGCTCACTCTATTCAAGGAGACCTTCTATAATACCCACCAGGTTACCAAGATTACAGTTATACTGCCTGATTGCAATGTTCCTTATACACTTACAAATTGTAAAAGACAGTCACACCTATTTACTCTTGGCCACTGGCCAGCTTTACTCAGTCCGATTAACCCACTTCTGCTTGAGTAAAGCTGGATGTAAACACTGCTCCAACAAAGTAAACATACCATCCATGCCTGTGTGATTCAGGTCAGCTGTTGTTTCCAAAAAACTTAAAGGCCTTAGATATATATTCATATATATATATATATATATATATATATATATATATATATATATATATATATATATATATACATATACTTATTGTGCAGATTTAAAAGTACTCAAATGATGCAGCAGATAATCTTCATATATATATATATATATATATATATATGAAGATTATCTGCTGCATCATTTGAGTACTTTTAAATCTGCACAATAAGTATAGACACAATGACCAATGCATTTCCATCATTATATACTTGATCACATACTTTAAGGTAATTAAACATACTGTATATGTACAGGTTTGTCTCCATCTTAAAACATAGTTTTATTTTACAGAACAACACAGAGTTCTTGTTTTATGACCAATGGAATACGCTTAACCCCAACTTTATAATCTACTAGTCTACTGAGTCCTTTGGGGTGTCTGGGTATGTCTGCTACAAGAAAATGACCTCTTGCTTCCAAGGAAAGGCTATGATCCAATCTCCTGAAAACATACTTTTGTGGTTATTAAAATTGGAATGTCACATGTATTATTTCAAAATACATTTAAGACACACAGTACTTAAACATGTATTTCATGGATAATCTTACATAGTTATTTTGGAGTTGATTTTTGGCGTGCTGCCTACTGTGGCTTTGGTTGCCTACCAGGGTCTTACTTAGAGGTTGTCTAGCCCTTGGCTAGCCCCAGACTCTAGACTAGACGATGGTGGCTCACCATTTGCTTCCATTAAATGAAAAGCAAGAATCCCATCAGTCAAAACACACTTTTTTGAGGCTATTTGGCTAGTTAGTTGCCTACAGTTAGGTCTAAGTTAGGAATACAAATAGGGTGGGTTAGTAGTTGGAGAACAAATTAACTTATTTCAGGATGGCCAGTTACTAATTTTATAAAAAAGATTACCCGACAATGTTAGTTCTGGTAGGTACAGAAGTGTTAGTGTGGTATTCTGTTAGTGTACACTGTCACTCAGTGACTGTACTGTTGTATAATCATAATAATGTAGTCTACTGTAGACTTTACTGTACAGTGTAGTGTAGACTGCAGTGACAGTGTAGTTATAAGTTATATATAAGTTATAACTTGTAAGTTGTAGCTGTAGACAGTATTCGAACTCCGGTCCAATGCAATATAACCCAAAGGGCCAAACCACATGCAAGGATGAGGAACTAGCTGTACCCTGGCCTACGTCCTGCACTAACTCACAACATCAAGAACAACACTCAAGTCTCAACACAGACACAGTGAGTGCACACAGTAACACAGCCACAGCCGGTAACGGGTCCCAGGCCGATGGCGATGTGTCAAAATAGAAGCTCCACTATTCCTGACCTGTGCTCAAAGATTAACCCACATTGTCATCCGTAACTTGACATACAACCATATTAACTGTCGCTCGAACAAGTGTTAACTTACCTGTTTAGCAGTGATGGTATTCCACCAGAACGAGCAGTTTACACAACGAAACAAAACGTTTATAATCGCGCGCTTCGCCTTTGGTCGGCCGATTCAATTACCGTAAAGTGGTCTCATTTCCGTTCCGAAACATGAGTCATAACATATGTGTCAGTCTTGCAAAATTGTTAATTAATGGTATATTCTGTGTTGTTATGATAACTAGTTCAAGTAACATTCAGTTAATGATATAATATTTCTGAATAGGATCACATATAACGCCATTAATGTCTCTGCATCTATTGACATTATCTTTGGTAAACCTCGCTACACGTGGACGAGGTGGCCGAGTGGTTAAGGCGATGGACTGCTAATCCATTGGGGTCTCCCCGCGTGGGTTCGAATCCCATCCTCGTCGAATATTTTTGCAATCTTTCTTTCATTTTTATTTGTAATCGCAACGCAATATATATTTACGCAAAATTTAAACATTAAAACAAAATAAATTTGACATTTTAATTTTCATTCGAATCCCTGGTACTTAACGATAACCCGTATTTAAAGCAAAAAATCCATAGAATTCTATAGGAATATATATATATATATAATTATATGCTACAGGAATTTCTTTAGACTTCTTTAAAGTAGCTATAGATTTTGTGCCTAATTCTATACATTTTTCTATAAGATTCTATAAAATACTGAGCAAAAATCCTGTCATATTTCCTATAGCATATACCCTGTAGAATTATATAGAATTATATGATGAAATCTATAAAATTATATATATTTTTTGCTATGCTGACACAAAGGAAAGTAAAACAAAGTCAGTCAGAATAATTAGTAAATCTGTTATTATTATGTATTCCTAGTATTTACAAATGTTTGATTTTGATTAAATATTGTAGTAGATACTATCAACGGAATGAATGCAATAAATAGGGCAAAATAGGGCTAATATTTTTCATATACTACAGTAGGGTAGCCTGGGGCAACGCGACCTCTTGGGGTAAAATGGATCCTAACCACGTACGCAAAATCAAAACTTTGAATGTTCCAAACATATATACCATACAGCCAGATCAACAACACGAAACAAATATAATTAAATCATTTTTTGAAATATTTTATTCCGTTTGATATAATATTTTGCTGGTTTAACGTGTTATAGAAAGATGCAAATCAAGGAACTTAATTGATGACAATCAAAACCTGGTAACTATGACTTGTGTCAGCATGGCTGTCCCATCATCGAGAGTGTCATGGCTGGTGTACCCCATAAGGCAAGGAATTGTGCATGCATTAATTGAAGGTGTATAACAATTAACATTATATAGTAGGTTATGACAAAAGTGTCGACATTGCCCCATCGCGGGGGCACTGTGGACACTTTGTCATCGTCCGGCATACAAGGGGAATTACTAACTTCTTGAACAATTATATCTAGCTTGGCTGGCATGTACATATGTTAATGTAGTCTGGGGCAGCGCGGCCTCTCTAAGGAAAACGTTCCGAATTAACCACCAAAAAACTATGCTAACACGCCTTTAATGTGTTTTTATTATATACAAAAATATATGTTACCCACAGCGAAACTGTTTTCAATAAATAAACAAACCAGATGAGTTTATAAGCAAAGAAGTATGAGTACCCAAACAACTGTCTTGCCCCATACCATGAGGCAAGACGGCCTCGATGAAACCCCAACTTACCTTGGTGTGACCTTTGACCACAGAATGTCCTGGAAGAAACAAATAGACCAGTGCACCAGAAGAACCAACCTGCGCATGGCACTAATGAAAAGGCTTCCAGGTTCGTCCTGGGGAACCGATCACAACATCCAGAAGAAGCTCTTCATGGGACGCATCAGACCAGTACTGGAGTACGGAATATCTTCCTGGGGGACAGCTGCACAGACCTACTTCCAAAGACTCTCCATGGTTCAGAATCCGGCTTCAAGATTCATAACTGGGGCCCGGAGATCAACAATGATTCATTCCTTAAAAACACTCACTGACTGCAGTCCATGGAAGAAAGAAGAGACACAAGACTTCACATGCAATACGCCAGGTTCAAGCCACAGGAAAACTACGTTATGTACCACAAGGCGTGTACTCCAATTAGTAGGGTGTCTAAGGGATAGTATCATTATTTGCCGGATAAAAGCACGAAAAGTGGACCATATATGTAACATTTCACATCGATTCCGATTAGAGGGGGCTCCACGTCAGATTTTGTGTCCTTGACCTTGAAATTCAAGGTCAAATGTTACTGAACGTGAAATGCAACTTTTTCAATACCATATCTGTTTTTGTATATATGTACGAATGTATGTGTATAATTGTGTATGCAGCATGTATGTGTGCATGTATGTGTGTCCATGACCTTGGATGTCAAGGTCAATTTTTTGTTCACAAAAACATCGCTGTTTTTGTTTATATGAATGTAAGTGTGTGCTTATGCATGCATGTGTGTGTGTAAGTATATATATAGGTGTGTATATATGTATGTATGTACGTATGTATGTATGTATGTATGTATGTATGTATGTATGTATGTATGTATGTATGTATGTATGTTATTTACCCTAAATGTCAAGGTCAAGTATGACTGAAAGTGATGTATATATATATATATATATATATATTTATATATATATATATATATATGAATGCATGTGTGCATATGCATATTCGTGCATGCTGCACACACAAACACACACACACACACACACACACACACACACACACACACACACACACACACACACACACACACACACACACACACACACACACACACACACACACACACACACACACACACACACACACACACACACACACACACACACACACACACACATATGTCCGCGGGTGTGCGTGGCTATACTATATTAGTAAATATGTATGTAAGTATTGGGTTTTTTCCTCGCCCATGCCAACAATAATCACTTGTCACTTTTCGACACAGGAACACATGCAAAGGTCTGTGCACGGCGGGCCAGCTAATCACTTGTCACTTCTCGACACAGGAACACGTGCAAATGTCCATGCACGGCAGGCCAGCTTTAGAGCACGTGCAGTGCGCTGCACAAGGCTTCCCGCTTTTCATGTACTACTCTACTCGGTACCCCCCTATTCCCGGTGTATATGTGTTATGTTCATGCAGCCCTTTCTCTGTTTGTACTGAATTTACGCCAACTATTGGGTAGGTTGGTAATGGGCAATCAAATGTATTAACACAGGGATTGCCACTGTGCACATATAGTATATACAATAGTCAACATCTTGTGTACAGCCAGGTACATCCAGATTACAGATTGATGGACCACACATGTTATGTACGACACATTTTTGTACATATATAATAATCATACTTCTTCAATGTTGCTAGTCATTTACAAAAAAAACTTGATTGCTGTTATATTAAATTACAGCATACCGACTGTCATGTGTTTAAAGTATATAAAACACAAGGGGAAAAGATACCCGGTGTGCACAAGGCTTCCCGCTTTTGCATCGACACCGCAAAAGCTCCCGGCACGCCTTGGTAGCGTCAGGAAGCGTTGATCAAAGAGTAGACCATGTCACATCCATCCAAAGTCCTTTGGGGACGGCACACCCGGCCGAGCTACACAACTTAAAGACGATATACTTGCCTGGTAGATGTTGCGTCTGACGTGTTGCAGCAATGCATCCTCTGTTGGTGGCAGACGATCGAAGGCGCAGTTCTTCTTCGTGAAATGTTCTCGTCTTGCCTGGTTAACATACGTTGCTGCACTTGACTTGTCATACATTATGATGACGAACTTCCCCATCAACTTAAACTCTGGACTAGGCACGTCTAACTTGACAAACAATAACCTCGCTATGGTTGCAAATGCCTCTGTCACACCAGGAACTTCAGACCAAGTCTTCCAAGGCGACCTTTACCCACGCCATGGATCGCTGAAATTACATCACAGCCCATCATGGCATGGAACATCAGGAGTCCTTTAGCCTTCCGCTCTCCAAGGCTGTCAGAAACGGTGATGACGTGTATGTTTCTGACATTTCGCCCTCTTCCGAATGCCACCCACATTTGGACGTTACCGGCGGTCGTTGTCAAACAGAAGAACAATCCAACAAAGATGACGACACCATCCGTGTCTACAGTGCGCACCACGACTGTCTTCGCCCCTTGCTAGAGAGCGTGTAATGAGTGGTACACTACACGCGTGTCTACCTCCTCGTGGGACCACAATTCATCAATGACTGTCCCATACGCAGCTACACTGCCACCAGTTGTCACTGTCACGCACACCACCTTGTATTATGGCCATTGCTCCGTCTGGAATGCTTCTCCAAGAAACTTGAAGAGATCCTCCTTGTTTTGAGTCCCGTAGGAACTCTGGCCATTTTTTTGGAACCTTGGCTTGTCTTGTAACTCGCACTCTTCCAACGTGCCTGCGCTTCTCTTGGCCATTAGTTTCAAGCTGGTATCGAAATAATGTCCCACACAATGTCCAACCGAGATGTTGATTCAATTTCCCTCTTGATGAATGGTATATAGGGGTCGCTGCTGCTGATTACGTCAGTCCCAGCCAGCACAGTACCCCTGGCTGATCCCTTTGCGAAACTTTGATTTTAAGCTCAGCCTATCAAATCGCTCACTAGATCAGTAGATCTACTCAGGTCAGGTGGTCATAATAAAACTAATTTCAACCAACCGTGGCTCATGTTACATGCAATGTTTAGGAAGTAGAAGCAATTATTCGAATACACAATACCGCTCAACTGCTCGTGCTAATGGGCGAACTGGTCATTATATATTGGAATTCCCAGAAGTCGTTTATCCGTCTTCAAATTGGGGCGATTATTTGCGCTGTTCTCACGGGTGATGAAGTCGCGACTGGCGAAGTCAATTACTAGTTTTACTCAGCTAACTTCCGCACTTCGCGTAGGGGATCAGCCAGGGCTAATTTTGCATGGCAAACAGCCCTGGCTTGCGAGGATGGTATGAACATTTGCTCGACGTATTCCTGGAACGTTGCGCAGCCTGTGGGGGTCAATATGTGAGTTAGGACAGGTCCGTCAAAACCTTTGCATCTACAAATGGAGGAGAACGGTGTGGTCCTTTCGTATAAGACATTCAACCGGAATGCCTCTTATTGTGCCTGGCCCACAGTCTTCAGCTTCCATATGGTCTCCACCAAGGATTCTGGCTCGGCTGTGGAGCACAACCAGACTGCTGCACTCAAAGGGATTTCCTTGTTGCCTAATGACACCGACTAGTGCAGCCATATCGGAGTGGCACTTTCGCTGAGTAGCCAAGGTTTCTTCGTGGTGCACCTCGCTAATTGTTGTCTGTGCTGCGGGTGATATTTTTTGTTCAAATTCTTGCAGGGGTCGTGCCAACACTGGTCCTGCGAGGAGCCATATTTGAAGAGCTGCTGCGTCTTCAGCTAATCCGTTGATGCCTCCTTTCCCGTTCACACCTTTATTTGCCTGTTCGTGCGCCTGGTCGACGGGCATTACTGGGAACCGGCGAATCGTTTTGGGCGCTACCCAATCGCTTTGTGTGAACACAGTCAACACTGTTCTCAATGTGCACGTTGACCGTAGTTCAGCATTATCTAGACGCAACTAATTCCCGTTCATAAATTTTACCTATTTAGAAGTAGGCCTTGAAGTAAAACAAAATAGACCAGCATATACACTTAGCTTGCATGTATGCACAAAGACAGTCGCCCTGCTGAAGAATACACATTTCTCTATCATTGCCATCTGACCATGAGATTTCCAGGTTACTGACATGTAACCTTGACATTCACGGTCAATAACACATCAGATTTGGATCCGGCATGCATGCAACAAAAACAGCGATGGTACTAAAAACATGAGGTTAATTATCGTTATTATTATATAAACAAAAACAGCGATGTTTTTGAAAATATATATGTTTTTGGTCATATATATATATATACATACATGCCCACATACATAATTATACACACACATTCGTACATATATACAAAAACAGTGGTGGTATTGAAAAAGATACATTTCACGTTCAGTAACGTTTGACCTAGAAATTCAAATCTGACGTGGAGCCCCCTCTAATCGCATTCGCCGTAAAATTGTACATATATGGTCCTATTTTCATGCTTTTATCCGGCAAGAACAAGTCAGACTAAATAAAAGGCAGGCTGAAGCGAAGCAGCTTCATCCACCTGGCATGAATACGGGAGAGGAAGGTCCAGGAACCCATAGATCACTAGAACAAGTCAATCTCAACTCACTGTACACTCCCTGCTTGGAAGAGGACCCAGTTTCCACTCATTAGATACGGAGGCAGAGGCCCGGCCGCTCGTGCAACTATTGGACTCATACAATTTCATTCAACACCTCACAGAGCCTACACATTCTGCAGGCCACACATTGGACTTAGTGATAACCCCGAAAATGACAATCCCGCTACTTCTGTTGACGTTATTCCGATGTCTATATTAGATCACAACGTAGTGCGCTACGTCATGAGCATCCAATGGCCAACTAAGACATCGACACATATAGTAAAACGCAATTACCGCTCGCTTGACGCCGATTCTTTCAACAATGACATTCGATCAACTTGTGCGTCACTATCAGCAATGGTGTCAACATCCATCTCAGAGGAACTCGTCACTGGCTACAATGCTTCACTAAGAACATGTATTGACAAACTTGCACCAGAGCAACGAAATGTCATGCGGGGTAATAAACCAAACCCTTTGATACAACAGCAACATCGATGACGCGGAGGGGGGGCCAACGGCGAAGGAACTAGTCGTTGTAGAGACGCACAAAGTTTAGATTCATCTTACGCTGATGCACGCGATGAGTGCAACAAGCTCATTACACTCTCCAAAGCCAACTACTATCGAGATAAATTTTGAACGCTGACAACAGAAATATAATATGTTCAACATCGTGAAATCGCTGAGTGGGAAACCATCACGTTCGTATCCCGAGTATGACTCCGTCTTTGCCTGTTGCGATTAATTTCCGGACTTTTAACACCAAGGTAGCTGAAATTCGACTCGGCTGACATGCTGCACGTTGTGAAACGTGTCGCTTTATCACACCAATTGACATATTTTCACCTACAACAACACGTGAAATATCGGCTATCATCGCTAGAATGTGTACGTCTTGCACACTTGATCCGCTACCATCCGATCATGTAAAACAGAACACTGACGCACTTGGGATCATTGTTACCGACATAACAAATGCATGTTTGGCAGAAGGAACAATGCCGGATGAACTGAAGCGAGCACTTGTGCATCCACTTCTGAAGAAGCCGTCACTGTGTAATGATACCTTAAGTAACTACCGCCCAGTCAGCAATCTGTCCAAACTTTCGAAAGTGATTGAAAAAGTTATGGGCAACAGATTGAACATTCACCTAGCCAATGAATCACTAACGGGTACATTTCAGTCCGCATACAAGTGAAACCACTCGACCGAGAGAGCCCTACTGTGGGTAGTCAGCGAGATTAGGACTGCCCTAGACCGTAGACAAGGTACCATCGTCGTACTCATCGATCTAACCGCATCATTTGACACGGTAGATCACGCAATACTACTGGATCGCTTACACCGACGCTACGGCATCACCGGAGTGGTTGTCCATTGGCTGCAATCTTACCTAAGTAATCGCAAGCAGAGTGTCGTCATCGACCACGTGTTATCCTGCGAGACGACTTTGTTAACGGGATTGCCGCAAGGGTAAGTGTTGGGAGCACTATTATTTTCACTATACGTGCAGCCGATCGGTGATATTATTCATAAACACGACTTAAAATATCACCACTACGCCGATGATCTACAACTGTTCTGTCACTTCGACCTGGATGCTTCTTCTCTAGTGACCACCGTGCGTCGGATCGAGCGATGTATTGATGACGCAAATGAGTGGATGACTTGGAATTATCTGTTCATGAATGACACCAAAACAAAAAATTCTACCAATTGTCTCCAAATCAGCATCTCCCATCGTAAGTGGGCTCCGTGTGCGCGTCGGGACAGATGAAATCAGTGCAACTAATCCTGTTAGAAATCTCAGCGTCCACCTTGATAGACACCTGGATATGACTATGCAAGTATCACATACTATCAGCACTTGCTCCCTGCACTTGTGCAACATCGGGTTGATTCACCGCTACCTCACTCAATCGACAGCGGAACGGGTATTCAATGCTATAATTACATCCCGTTTGGACTACTACAACTCTACTGTTCGATACCTCAACAAATAACATCGGTCGATTGCAGCGACTCCAGAATGCTGCCGCTCGCCTTATCACTCGACAGGCTCGTTGTGAAAGTACGACCCCTATTCTTCGCGAACTGCACTGGCTACCTGTTCAACAGCGCATTACATTTAAGATCGCTGTTCTTATGTACAAGACGCTGCACGAAGACCTCTCGCCTGTCTACATGCAGGAACTCGTATGTGTCTACATGCCAGGCAGACGTCTTCGGTCTGCTGACTCGAACGCACTAGTTGTTCCGAGAACATCTGCAGACCGGTGACTGTACATTCGCTCACGCAGCGGCAGCAAAGTGGAACGCTCTGCCGTCAAGCATTACCAGCAAAACATCACTGGATTCATTTAAATCTGACTTGAAGACTTACCTGTTCACTGCCGCGTATCTGTAACTCGGACGCTTATCAACACTGTTTTACCATAGCTGATTGATGTTTAACATTCATGTATTATTTATTTATCTATTTATTTACTTTTCATATACATTTTAGCCCAATTTATTGATGTTTACATTAATGTTAGTTTATTTATTAAAATAATAATAATATGATCTTAACTATTTTATTTTATATTTTATATCACATTCCTTTTTTACTTCTACTATATTTAATTGTTTAATTACTATTATTAGTAGTTAATTTTATCTACGATATAACAACTAATGCTTTTTATTCAAATGCATTATTTTTAACATACATGTGTATATTGTTGTAAAGCACTGTGAACAATATTGGATGCGGCGCTTAACAAAATAACATATTATTATCATTAGTATAGCCAGCCTGTAAAAACACAACTACGGGATTACATTCCTTTTGGCGAAGTAGGCATGGTGCATTCCGTTGAAGAGGAAATCCGGTCCGGCTCTCGGGACGGAGTTCGAGGGTTTGCTGCAGACTCGCATGTGGCGGTACTTCACGAAAAACCAGAGGTTCAGATACATCGTGGCATTGTCGGGGTTCGTGTGGTCATACAACAACACCTACCATCGAAGCATTGATATGGTTCCCGTGAGTGTCAACGCCTCGAACTCGGAGACCAAGTGGAAGCGGTTGTACGGCGGTGGCGGCGGTCGAAGCAAACCGAAACTGAGAATGGGATATCTAGTGCGCATCAGCAAGGCGAAGATACGGTTCAAGGAAAGGGTACACGGCGAGCTGGAGCGAAGAGTTCTTCACTGTTGGACATGTCCGATCCCCTCCCTCCATTTACCGGTTGATAGGCGACGCCGGAACGACACTAGACGGCGCCTTCTACAAAATGTATCTATCTCGAAGAATAAACTTTATCGCGTTGAGGCGGTTGTACAACGTCGCAACGTGGGTAAGGGGGCGGATGTGCTAGGGAAATGGCGCGGGTATCCGTCTTCCTTCAACAGCTGGATCGAGGCCAAAGCGCTAGTGGCGTATAAAAAGGGTAGTCCCGTCGACCCGTGACCGCCAGTCGGGGTATGGAGGAGGTGATCGAGGACGTGCGCAGGAACGTCGTGACACCAGGTCGCGTCGCCGTCGTCTCTGCGATAACGCGTGCCCCAAGGCCGAAATCGTATTCCTGTGTCAGTTCATCGTCTTCATCTCTGTTCACGGTCATCGTGGTCAGTATATACAATCTGATGCGGGGTCAACGACATTCGAACCTGTGGACGGCGCTGTTGATCGAGTAGCTGTCTTGTCTACCTGCTGCCGAACCGATCTATGAAACGTTATGGCAAAGTCTGACTTTTACCTGACGATGCCTTGCAACGCTTCTATGAAAACGGCCACCGTAAACAACCAAGGATTCGACACCATGTACATCTACACGAACGTTGTGGAGTACGTTACGCATTACGCATCGTCGGTGATCGTCTCACCCCATTACTGCTGAGCGTTCCGGTTTATGGCTCAAACGGTGCTAAGATGTCGCAGACTTTTGACCGCGTCCAATACGTACCTCTGTTGCGAAAATATGATCGATATCGATACAAGGGACGACCTGGGTCGGCCGGTGCCATTCGAGCAAGGGAAACTCCCAGTGACGCTTCACCTCAGACTTTGTAAACCGAAACTGTTTTGATGTCGAGAGCCGGCAGCCACGTGTACGAGGATTATTACACCCGGCATGTAGGCGGCAACCTACCGGTATTCGTTGACACTATATTACAGTGAGGTCACGACTTCGGAAACCTGTTCGGGAGCCTGTTTCGAAGCGCCACGCAGCTGATCAAGGAAGGGGCCTTGGCTCTGGGAAAACGTTCTCTGAACACGGGCATGCGCATGGCAGAATATGTTGCATCCTGTAAGGATGTGAAACAGGCAGTCAAACGACACGCGACAGTAGCGGGTGCCGACCTCCTGGACGGTCTGCTAAAAATGATGTGGCGGCGCAGGTGACGCGACAACGGGTTATAAAACGATCTGTGGGAGCGTCGACGGTCAGTACTTCGAAACGCTGTCGCAAGGAACGGGCGCCAAACGACATATTCACCAGTTAGAATGGCGTTCGTGCACCGGCAGTCGTGCGGGGGATTAAAGAGCGAACTGGACCGACGACCCAGACGAGCATCGTACCGGGATTGGGAAATTACTACATGGAACTGTCGAACGTTAGACTGTACGTGCGAGCCAAAGTGGTGAAAGCGGACGGCGCGGACCTCGACGATGCTATTCCTATGGGGCTGGTCAGCAACTTGTTGCATTCGTTTTTCAGTCAAGTCGACGTGTCAATGAACGGCACGTTCGTGACCCCCATACCCGTACTGGGCCTACATCGAGACGTTGTTTAACTACGGCGCGGATGCCAAGAAGAGCCTGCTCGAGGGTGGTAGGTGGTGTTAGGACACCAACGGACAGTTGGAGATTGTCAGGGTATCAGCTTCTGCGCGAATACATCACGAAGAGTCACAAAGTAGTGCTGCTGGGGCGCCTGCACGCGGACGTTTTCATGAAAGACCGATATCTGCTGACCGACATCGACATAAATGTCCATCCTGTACGAAGCAAGGACCCGTCCGCGGTCATGGCGAGCGTTAGCAACACAAGCTTCAAACTCTTGCTGGCGGAGACGTTCTTGCAGGTCTCACACTCACGACACTGTCCACATCGGCGTGCTGCAAAACCGGGCGATCCTGTGTCTGATCGATAACGACGTCTACAACGGGATCTACAATAAAAACCCGTTCAATGCGAAGCACAATGATATAAACGTCATCGCCCTCTACGTGGACCGACGTCAGATACCGAGTAAACAGCTACAGCCAAAATTCGTCGAGGGAGCTTACGTCACATGCTACCTTAACCTGTTCGCGTTGACCGGCAAGGCGTACGACGACGACCTGACACGTGCCGATTTCGGTGTCGGCTACACCATGTTCGGTTTCGACCTGTTCCCGGATAATTGTGATGGTGACACTTCAACGTCGTGCACAAAGGCAACCTGCGACTGGAGGTACACTTCGCCACGGCACTGCCATGGACGGTGAACGTCGTCGAGTACGGTGAATTCGGAAGGTGCTGGAGATTGACAGAAACTGCAACGTCGTGTATGACTACTGATGATGGGCACGTTCCAGCTTATGCGCTGCCTGGCGATCGACTCGTACACTAAACAGGTCGTCGTTGGCGTATTGCCTAAAGATAAGCTACCGAGAGCGATCACACCGTGACCGGACCACTCCATCAAGAGTCCGTACAGTACGCCCTGGGGGCAGCACAGCATTTCTTGTATGCGGTAACCCACGTTCTTCCGGCGAGTCGGGACTGCAAGTGGGCTTCCACGTGATCGTCGCAGGACTCCGACGGGAGACACTCGGCTCGGTGCCGGAAGTAGTCCTCGCATTTGGAGGGGTCGACGAGGTCGTCAATACGCTGTCCAGCGATCCCTGTGTAGGCGCTGTCTGTGCCCATAGGGCAGTATTGGAACAGAGTTCGGGTACGTAGGTATCGACGAAATCATAGTAGAACTGAAGCATGCGCAGCTAGGTGTACTGGTACACGAAGTACCCGATCTGGATGGGGAAACTGTAGGTAACGGTTCTCTTTTTCAACGCTACCTCGTAAACGCTGTCGGGGACGACGATGTCGAGGTGCCGGAAGCGACGATCGTTAATCAGAGTCGAGGCACCGAAAGTGGTGCAGTACTTGAAGTCTCGGTTACGATCCAGCTGTGTGATCGTCTTCCCATAACCACTGTTCCCAACAATTTAAACGTGCCGGCGATGATGACCTTGTCGAGGTCGGTGTTGCCCTCGCGACGGGCAGATGACACCAACTCGCCGAAGCGGCGAAAGCAGAGGACCGAGTCATACTCGACGATCTGGTACAAGTGGTCGACGACGAGATCATACTCCAAATACCATCGCATTAGGGGTGGCGAGAAGAATATTGGCACCATAAAATCTCCCCACGAGAGTGCGTTGAGGTCGGTTTAGGAGGTCGTGCTTTTCGGCGTAGCGACACATGAAAGGACTGACATCATCGCGAGTGACGGGCGTGTTCTTGGAAACAGGCTGCATCTCGGCAAATCTGTCACGCAGCTCCTCAGACACCATGATGTAGCATTCTACAAGGCAGAACAGGTTACCGTCGCGCATGACCTCCAAGACCTGTGCCTGCGTGAGCTGACGGTTCGCGAGCTGTCGACGGGGGAAGGTGGTCTCCAGAAAGGCTTTCAATGCCGACTCATTCTCCTTCGCTTCTCTCCACCGGCTCTCCCACATCTCGACGATGATGACAAAGCTGCGAAGGTATGCTGTGGTGGCGTGTGTCTCGGTGTTGAGTTGGGATTACCGTTGACCTCGTTCTCGTTCGTCTCCTTCCCCATGCACGGACAACCGTGGAAGAAGCACCCTTGGAACTGGTACGCCGTCGGCGTCCCCGGCACCAACCCGTTTATTCCGACCCTTGAGCTGGTGATGTATGTGTAGCCCCGTCCGTGCAGCTTCCTACCACTCCGTGGCCTTACGACCGTGCTGCCGGTGCACCGGTTCCGGGCGAAAGGAGTTCTCCTCGCAACGGCTCGTGTACCAACCTGTCGGCATGTCTTGAGTGAACGCTTTGTTCCAATACTCCTAATTTGTGCATAAACGTCCTGGACTAACTAGACTAGTCATCAGTCCAACTTGTGGCGCCACTTGTACATATCTTCGGAGCGCTTCTGGGGAAGGATACTGGAACGACATTAGGTGGACAGACACTAGCTAAAATCAACGGGCTCGCGACATATAGACTGCCTCATGCGCCGATATAAAGAAAACCGTTCGTCTACAGGCAAATGTTTAATGACGCAACTCTATGACTAATGTGACCACGTTATGATAAATAGTTTACTACTTATCCATCAGATGGCGTTACGTATTCATTGCAAATTATAGTCTCGCCCGCTATGACACCATGCGTCTAATACCGCTCCTACGGTGCTCCCATCTCGCGAAGCCTGGATAATCGTCTGGTTCTGAAGCCGTTTTTTGATTGCTCGGTGCCAGTTAGCAAGCCTATCCTCCAGAATGTATATCATATCATGTATGCTTTCGATAACGAAATGAAATTACGAAACAGTGCCCGAAATAGTATTATACAAAATAAAAAGTATCTTAAATTAAATGAACATAAACAAACTTCGAATACTCTGCGGGATTCGAACCGAGAACCCCAAAGCACTTGTCCCACGTACTATCCACCTAGCTACAGAGATCAATTTGTCTTCGGTGAACTTTGGCGGCTACATATATTGGTTAGAAATCCGACCGCCGTGCGCAATATCGATTGCAATTTCTTTAGTTAAATTGGTTTTTGTTTGGTATTTATATTGTGTTTATTCTCACCTATTCACACGGACCATGGATAAGCTATGCTACTTGAAAATCCATTTTGCATACTCTGCCAGCAGCAAATGTTTTGGGCGAACAACCAAGCAGCGTCGTTATCGAGATTCTTAATCCTAAAATAAAGTAGGATTTAATTTGTTTGTATATCACTTGTGTCAATATAACCTAAGTTTCCATTGTGTAGCATAAACTTATATAAGTTGACTCTTATTTAACTTTTAGTTTTATTGTTAGCCTAAGAGCCAATCATCGTCTCTACCCGGATTCAGGGAAAACCGGATACCAGTGTCGTGCTGTGAAAACCAGTGTTATTTTTCAGGCGGTAAGTAGTTGCAGGTGGTAGAACGGGAGCCTTACGGTGCTCCCATCTCGTGGCGCCTGGATAACCGAGGCTATGCAAATTCCAGTCGCGATTTGGCGTAGCCTAGATTATGCCGGCACCATGAGGTGGCAGCACCCCTCACTATATTCCTGGCGAAGTTAGCGACGGTTTGGTTGCGACGATTTGTCGCGTTGTAACGTGTGTGACCCTCTGGAGACGACCTGGCGGTTGCAACAGATTGGTGCATGCACTCCTGTTTTATTCCATGGAAGTCGCATCAAACAAACGAGGCCTCTACTGCCTCTACTGTCTATCAATTTCTCCTCTAATTCTATACACACCAAACAATGTATGTCACCTGCGACATTTTCACCATGTTTTAGGGACGGTCCCATGACTTCTAGGATGCTCCTGATTGGCTAAATGCATCAGACATTTCGGAAAGCAAAACATGTGCCGACGCGTCACAGACACAGCTCTGGGTCGTGCAGATGTACACGGCACGACACGAATCCCCGGCGACTATTTGTCTGCGACGAATTGTCTTTATCTTTTGTGCATACACGTCACGACGAACGCGTCTAAGACACTAAAACCCAATCGCGTCGTGGCGTGTTTGCCGGGCTTTAAGCGATACTTGTTAAAATTCAGTCAAAACTGATTTAAACTGTTCCGACAGGCTGTTAGCCTAAACATTAGGTGTTGGCGAAGAATGAGGCAGGGTGTGGTTCAGGACATTTTTAACGTACAAAATTTGCCCCCCCCCCCCCCAGTCAACCAAACCTTCCCCCAGTGTGCCCCCATTCTCCCAAACCAGCCCCTTGTAGGGCTTACTTTTTTATTTGTTTTAGTGTGTTTGGTTTAATTTGCACTGGAGTATAATAAGAAAAACTCTAAGTAGCAGTTGTCTTGCATTCGCCAGAGAAGAACGGTGCCCCTGGACTACTTGAAGCGGTGAACAAAGCTCTGGATCTGATAGGAGGTAAAGACACGAAGCTGGTTGGTGTCACCACTGACGGCGAGGCGGCAAACACCGGCAGACAAGGTGGATTATGCTTGCTGGCCAAATGCAGAGAGGTTTTGGCAACATTCTGGTGAGCTGCGCACCGATCTGACTTAGCCATTGAATCGGCCGTCAGCACCGTACCTGAGTTGGGAATCTAGATACCCAATCTACTGGGACTCGTACGATTCTTCCGAACGTCGAGGCGGATGAAGATGTTGTCAGCGCAGGCCTGGAATGTCAAAAATTTTGGCACCACGATGTCAGGTTTGCCCATGCAGCACGAGATGCAGTTGGTGGATGCTGTGCTGAACAACCTACCAGCCTGCATTATGGTGTGGGAACAGGTGTAGGTGCCAGAAAATACCAGCGACAGAAAGGAGAAGGCTGAAGCCAAAGGGTTCCTTCTGGAACCACCAACAAACGTTGATCACCGCACTGATGGGTGACATCCTGGAGATATTTGAAACACTCCAGAAGAAATTGCAAAAGAGTGATTTGATCACCAGCGATCTTCTCATTGTGACTGACGCGGCAATCAAGAAGTTGAACCTAGTGAGGGACCATTCCCAGGAAGAAAGGAGGAGAAAGTGAGTTGTCCAACCGATAACACAAAAGAGGACCTAACACAACGAAAGTGTAATCACTAATTCGTTTGTACCAACCGCCGCGACAGACGAGCAATCAGGTTGGAGATCGTGCAAGCATCATACGCATACATCCGGAGCAGGAGGACATCGTCAAAGACATGAAGGAGTTAGTGATGTCACGCAGTCTGAGATGATTCGTTGAGCATGGTGTGGCGTCGTCAGGCGCCTTTTGTCAGATGAGGCATCTGACGTTGCGGACGTGGTAGCCGAGCAGTGGAAAAATATGATGAATGTGCCATTCCTGCCTGATGGCTGTGGTATCGGTTGTAAGTTGACCGTCAGACTGTGCCAACTTATGCCAGTCACAACAGGTTAAGTTCATATTGTGTTGACATCTCTGGCTTGTATGAGTCCACACTCTATGCACACCGAAAGGATCGTGAGCCACCACAACCTCGTGGGCGATAATCACCGCACCAGACGAGAAACGCACGACTCATGGTGGCACTGAATAGGGCACCACCTACTATGACCTTCGACCCGCTGTTGTCAGATTCTTGGAGAAGACAAGAAGATGCTGAGCTCCATACTAAATTCATTAGGAAATTCACCCGCGAAATGGAACTCGTCTAGTCAAATTGAGAGAACTGTCAAACCTTCTGACTTGCAGGATACATCTCATGTTTCTATGATCACTGCTTGTATTGGTTATAAAAAAAAACATGTTTCTAGGATATATGTGTAGCATTTATTTTCATACCAAGATGCGGTCGTCACTCGTCACTGTATGCCGCACAACTATGTGGATACAAAGATAATAGTACATTATATTAAGCTTTCATACATGCCTAGGGGTTATGAACATAATCATAAATGTATGCGTAAACTGCCCTTTTTACCCATTATAAGTACCCTTTTAAGACATTGCTCCCCCAGTGAAAATTCAATAAAAACGCCCTAGTGTGGTTTGAACATTTTGAATTAGATTTCGCACGTTAGAGATAACCACTTTACACTGGCGCCGGGACTAAATGGGCACCAAATGTGAAACACGTGATTTGCCGATTTTTGTCGAAGTAGCACGTATGTTAAAACTACATGGAGTTCGCAGCAGAGGAGCAAATTGCTGGTATTGGCCGGCAAGTTCCCCAGGGTCATACTGTTAGGTGCGTACCAGCTGTTCAGCAAATTGCCCGAGTTCACAACAAATATGAAACTATTTTATGTGTTTTCTTGCTGCAAATGTTATGATTTGCTGATGTTCATAATACCTCACGAGTATACTTTATGTGCATCAACATTTATTAGTTCTTTTATCTTGTAAGATGATCGTCTATTGTACCAAGGCAAATAATTTCCAGTGGTCATAATATAACTTTGAACAGTTGTCGAAACAAGAGTTGAACACCTTGTTGTCAACCAGCAGTGGGTGATGAATATGTCTCAAGCTGCCACTGCAGCAAGGAGACAATCGTCCACAGGGGGAGATGGCAGCTTATCACACCTACTTTTTACATGAAGTTGCAGCAGTTCATATAGTGCAATCCAAAATATCCTCCACTATTGGCTTTAGTCTGCAAACACGCCTTGCTCTCTGGCACACACTTCCTACAACACAAAATATAAAGTTAGTTCACAATTTACCCCTAGTTTAAATTGTGTGAGGAGTAAATATTGACATACGAACGTGTCTGCCAGGGTTAGAACATTATCTACTCAGTTAATATTATTTTTGTATTACTTGTACACATACACTTAGATATTTTGGCTCAAATGGCTTAGCCCAAAACATCTCATTCTTGTACCAATACAAGAGTTTCAGTGTTTTGTGCACATGTGTTGCAGGGGTTATGTAACAATTATTCATAGTGTATAATCTAGTGTTGGCCAAAATGTTACTATACACACGCACGCACGCACACACACACACACACACACACACACACGCACTCCGTGGCAAATTGTTTTCAAATGACATGCTACTGACTGGTCCTTGTCTAATCACTATTGTATTCACTGGGTCTTTAAATTTATGTTTAAGAAACCTAGTTTGACTTTGCGAAGCGTCAACATAAACTTTCATTTTATCAATACAACGTTATTAAAGGGAGTAAAAACATATTATTTGCTTGAATTCATGTTATATTACATCCTGCTATCTATTTCCACGTCCAGCAAGTCAAAAAAATCAAAAAAATTCAATGAATTAGAAATTCCACATTTTAAGCTGTGCTTCCGGACATTTTCGAATATGCATATTTTTGGCGCGCTTTTAGGGATGCCGAGATGTGACGTCACTGATGACTCAACCTCGCATCAGGCCGACCTTTCCATGCATTCAGAGCATGTTTACAAGTATAGCTTTTGGGTCGTAACGAGCGTCAGAATGAGTTATTGTGCAATATTCCGACGTAATACAAACACTAGTCATCATAGAGGAACAAGCAGTTATCTTACGGTTCCACATGAATCGAATTTTATTCAAAACAACGGATGCGAATGCGCCTATAAGACGAATAATGTCGACTAGGTTTCGCCGAACTTGGGCTCGTTTTCAGAATAATTATATCGAATGCAACCAACGGGAGATAATCTACACCAATAAAACATACATAGCAAACATATATTGTATCCAGCTACAAAAAGTAACGTGTATAATCTCATAATATCACTAGAATATCGATATATGTAGCAAGAGTTGTACAATGTATCATAACAACTTAAATCAGTCAGTGAATTTTTGTTGGTGCCGGTAGCTCAGTTGGTAGACGCGTTGGTTTCTTGTTGTTTATTTTACAATCCGGCGACGCCGGTTCAATCCTGACAGAATGCTAACTATTGATTTTCTTTTTAAAAAAATTCTTTATGTTTTCACGAAGTAATATAAACCAAATCATTTAGTATACTATGATGCACTGTTTGTAAATAGTTTTTAATATTTTTGTAGTAATTATTTATTCGCCACAAAAATGAAAATATGGTCATTATATATAACGATGTTTCTAAATTGTATTTATCCAGACAGATTACAATCTGTTTTTACATATATAATTACAATATATTACCGTACAAAATATTTAAAATTAATAAATTATATATCCATTACATTATATTTGTTTGGATAAATAAAATTGTGTGTTGCCTCTGCGGTTACTGATGAGGACACCTTGCCGTTGACTGCTGGGCCAACAGTTTCCTTGCCGCCGAACGCCGTATCACCATCACCCTTGCTACAGTCAATAAACCACCTAATACGGTAACTCTCCTTGTTGTAAGGCAATAAATAACGGCATTGTCAATCATTACATATATGGGTGGAGACGTTCGTGGGTACACATTTTCATTGGTACTGTTGTTCCCTGTCAGCTTTGCACTCATAGGAGTCGGAACCCGGGGGACTCGGGAAGGTTCCCAGTAGCCGGATAGATGAGATCCGTGTCTGGATTATCATCAGTTGCTTTACTGTAAAATGTGCATATGTCATTTAACAAATTCTTCACTGAGTTATTTTGTTTTCGCGTCTGGCTTCAAATCAAATGCAATTTACGTAGATCTGATGTAAGTCGAAATCGTCGCTAAACCAAAGACTTGGAGAAAGCATGTTTGCACATTAACAACTGTCGAGTAAACATACAATTATTTCGGGGATTAAAGTTTACGTAGGTCCACAGTAAACTAATTGGTCAATAGTGGTGTAGACGACAGCCAGGCCCAGGACTATACTGCATTTGAATAATAACTGATATTCGTGCTACTGTATATATCAAACTTCAGGATCTACAAGAGAAGGAGGCTGATTAGTAAGCATGGTTGCGTTGTCACAAGGAATGAGCTGTGCTCACTGTTTATATTCCATCCACATGTTTGCAGATATTTACTGTGGTACATTACAATCCGCTAGGGGCAGCACTGTAGATTTGTCCTCGGAATCGAGACCGAAATCTGTGACGCGTGACTCCGCTTCCGCCAAGATTCGGGGCTTCCCCAAGATTGCTTGGCAACATTATGCAAATTAATATTCCACCTACATGCCTGCGCGTGCATACCTAACGGCCTGCCTGTATACCCATGTGCTTGCGTGTGTGCGTGCGTGTTAAGACCAGTCTAACTATGTTGACGGTATACTGCCCGCCCAATTGTGCTTAGTAAGCCCGTAGCAACGGTCGCAATTTGAATGGTTCACCACGGGAACATATTCAAATAGAAAACAGAACATCCATTTTCAAAACAAACTGTATTGGCAATACGACCGAGTCGGACTGAGTGAACTGTTAACTGTCCCACGTTGAACATAGCAGGTTTCCTTGTAGCCGTCTGACATTTTGGAATCCGCGCCCACTGGCTGTCAATAATAATTTTTTAACATATGACAGGATATACTAAAACAGTATGACGCACTGACAAAATTATCAAACTTATGCTTAACATTTCAGAAGAGAATAAATCAGAGTGTCTTTCTACACAATGTAACATCAGCCTTGGTTGAGCAGACTGGAATGACAAGAAAACATATACCAGAAAAAGTTTAATAAATTAGCTCATTTGACAAAGCGTGAAATTTAAATAGAGAAACATTCCCTGCATCTTATCAATGATACAATCTCAGCCCAGCCTGGGCAGACTGGAACGAAGTAGCACATTTTTATCAACTGGCAAAATTGTGAGCATGTGACTAACAGTTAAAACGAGAACCAATCTGAATACCCTTCTACAATTTATCACCCTACCCTCAGCCCCGGCTGAGCAGACTGGAACGTGTGTGCGTGTGTCATAGTCACAAATTATCATCTCTTGTAAGCTATCTATATCGTCAGTTCTTCTGCTGGCCCTTAGGGAAATGAAACACAAAAATAAAGTTACTTAAAATATTAAGTATGAATGCGTAATATAAAACATATTATATGCAATATATTTCGATTATGTTTTGTACTCCATGCATTCAGGTTTGTGTTTGTGGCATTGAACATTATAATCATCACCAACGCACATAAATACTAACAACAGTTCATTATTGAATGGAATGGCAATATATTGCACTCGTTACTATAATGCATAACACAATTATTTACACGTTTTATACGTACACAGTGCCCTTTTAGTCAAAGAGGTTTAGGCCAAAATACAATGGAAACAAAAAAGTCGATAATAAAAGTTAGCTGATTATTGCACCACAGATCCACTAACTGATGTGAATGTTGGCAAAAATCAGAAGTAATATATCTGCAATTGTCACACCTGAAAAACTCATTTTTGACATCAACTACATGGCTCTACGTTACATCATTCTTAAGAAACGTGAATATTATGTTTTGACGGGCGCCATTAAAAAAAATGGCGGATGTATGAATGTCGCCGAAGGTCAAAAGTAATATATTTGAAATCGCGGTACCTAAAAACTACATTTTGTTGTTAACTATGTGGCTAGGGCTACATTCTCAAGATACGGCAATAATAGGCTTTGACCTGCGTCACCTTTAAATATGGAGAATATATCAATGTCAACGAAGGTTACAGTTATTTTTTTCTAAATCGTTGTCCACAAATATATACACACTCATATACAAGTTACTGCTCTACATGTCGTATTTTCTAAGATATGGTGACATTTGTATTGACGACCGCCATCTTTAAAATGGCGGACGAGAATGTCCGAGAAGGTAAAATGTCATCGGATATAGAATCGTTGAAAACCCCACCCTAGATATATGTATATAAAATATGTGCCTTATATTCGTAAATATTGAGAAGAATAGGTTTATCACTTTGCCGCAATTTCGGACGCCATCTTGAATTATATGGTTAATTCAAAGTGGATTCCTGGAAACTTTAAATATGTTACTTCAGACACTTCCAGGGATCAGTGGTGCAAAAACAGCTTATTATTATCAACTTTTAGGTTTTACCCTAAACTTCCTGGACTATTTCCGATTTGTCTTCACTGGCAAATCCTTGTGAATCTGGTAGTTTATTGCTGCCAGTATGTTGTGTCCGGTACTTTGGGGTGCTGAAATAAGTAATTTTCAATAGTTAATTTTTATAAGCTGAACAATTTATAATATACTCGTATAATCGATTCATTTTATAACCAGTGAAAGAACGAACACAAAAATAACGATAGAATGACAGAAAAAAACGCCAATGATTAGGAAACATCAACAATAAATAATGGGCGGTTTACTTGCTTTTAGTGGTGCACTTATGAAGACTGGTGGTCGGGTTTGGCAAGTAAGTCACTCTAAAGAACAACAATTTGTTTGTATCAATTTGACTAAATATCTGTTAACCTGTTTTTAATGTGGGTATTGTATGGAAGAGTTTTGTTTATTAAAGTGACTTTTTCCTATTACGTACGACGAAATTGGGAAGTATCGGTATATAAACCAAACACTTTCACATTTTAGCATTCCTACACATTTCACAAGTACGATATATTAGCAACTACATAATTTCTATATGTCGTGCTGTACCATGTTACACCTGACACTGCGTCAACATCAACGGACACTCACTTACATATATTATATATATATATATATTATATATATATATATATTATATATATATAATATACATATACATATATAAACAAACAGACCTATATAAACAAACATATTTCAGCAAACCTAGTTAACTTATTAAAAAGTTAAAAGTTATATTGTTTAAGCATTTACTAGTTAACTAATTGTATTCTCATTAATGACATTGTTTATTATAATTAACGGTTATTCTAATTCAACATCATATTTTAGGCATACATTTTGTTCTAAAACTAGTGGGTATCATATCATCTTTAGTTGCAACGAAACAAAATGTAGGGGAAAGTCCCTAACGCGCACCCCCTCCCCAAAGCGCCACATCCCTACCCTAGCGGATTGAACCAGCACAATGCAGGCGTTTCTTGTCACATTCAATAGATGTCGCTATTTGACGCATGCGCAGAACAAATTAGCACATTCGCGATCGCCTTGACACGACACGACGTTCAGTGAGTTTTATGGCACTTTTTACCTTATTTTGTGCATTTAGTGGAAGGCTTATCAGTGTGCCAAATAATAATGATTACTGCTTACGATGACACTGTCAGTAGTTCAATTGTATGACCGAACCATACGCGAATAGTATGAATTTCATTTATAAATACAATTTTGCAAATGGCCGATTTAGTGTCATTAACAATTTTCCACAAAGCGCACCTCCCCCATGTCCCCAAAGCGCACGGCAGCAAAACTCATACAATTGGAGGTGCGGTTTGGGAACATTAAACTTTTTCGTGTATATCATAAATTAATTCATTTATTATGAAAATATAATGTATTTCTCGCTTTCTAGAAACAAATTGGACTAATACGCACTGTACTACAGTCACGGTTCACAGTCGGTGCGTTTTGAGGACCCGCAAATGTGACACAATTTAGGATAGACTACTTTAATTAATTTTCGTATGTTAAACCAGTTTACTTACAATTTTCTTGCGGATTCAGATAGCATATTGCGATGATTTATTGTAATTTCCCGAAATTGAAACTATGCATCCACTGTTTATTTCAGATGGGACGTGATCAACAACAGATTTACAGGAGGCCCTCTTTGCTCTTCAACATGGCGAATCATATAGAAGCGTTGAACGGCAATATGTAATCCCCAGACGAATTCTTCAACGACACCATAAGGGCCATGTAATTTTTATGTAATTTATCAAAACAAATTCTGAAAATAAGATTTTCATAATTCAGTAGTCATAATTACAATAATTAATACCATTGCAATAAAATGGGTTGCAACTCGGTCAATGTTTTATGCGTTCGAATAATATTACAAGTATTAATAAAACACCACACAGCTTAATTTCAATTGCCATGGTACTACCGTATTACTGTGTTGTTTCAAACTTTATAAAAAGGCTTATGTGAAGTTATCCATACAAATTCGGCTCTGTCCTACAGGTTCGAGCACCAGGTCGGCAACTTCTAGGGAGATTTCGCCAGATCCTAAACACCGACATTGAAGATATTATCGCCAACCATGCAATGGACATGCAGCAAAAGTTCTACGGGTTAACAACTACCGAACTCCGACAAATGGCCTTCCAAGTGGCTGAGTACAAAGGCATCGCACACCCCTTTGATTAAACCAAAAAGATGGCTGGTCGACACTGGCTAGCTGGATTTCTTGCCAGAAACGGAACACTCTCTATTAGGGAACCGGAAGCGACGAGTATAAATCGGGCAGTGGGATTCAATAAGGCACAAGTCGATAATTTTTTCGAGATATGGAGGTCGCTTCTTGAGAACATTGGGGCAATAGATGGTGACGGAATATGGAACATGGGCGAGAGCGGCTTAACGGTTGTGCACAAACCTGGGAGAATCGTCGCGAAAAATGGTCAGAAACAGGTTGAAAAAGTGACGAGTGGCGAAAAGTGGAAAACGGTCACTATCATATGCAGCATGAGTGCAAGTGGGCGTTATCTCGCACCATTTATGATCTACCCGAGGAAGACAACGAACGAGCACTTGCTCGTTGGCTGTCCACATGGTACAGTGCGAGTGGTGACATGCAGTGGCTGGACAGACAGCAAAGTCTTCGTGCAGTGGTTGAATCACTTTGTCGATGCGGTCAAACCAACGCCTGCCAAAAAGGTCGTACTCTTTGTTGACGGACACATCAGCCACAAGTCGCTCGAAGCAGTGGAACTCGCCAGGGCGAATGGCGTCGAGCTCATCTCCTTTTCACCGCACACTACTCATCGACTCCAGCCGCTTGACAAGTGCTACTTCGGACCGCTCAAGGAGTACTACAGACAGGCATGCGACTTTTGGTGACTAGCAACGCTGGAAAACGAATCACCTTCTATAACATCGCGGCCCTCTTTGGAGCAGCATACACAAGTGCTTGCACGATCGACAAAGCCGTGTCAGGGTTCTCCAGTTGTGGACTGTGGCCATTCAACCCTGCAGTGTTTAGCGATGCAGATTTTGCGCCATCGTTGATGACGGACAGCGAACAGACAGCCCCAGCAAGCAGCGCCCCGCCGGCGGTAACTGCTCCTAATTAAATTGTCGCGTCTGAGCCTCTTCCGAGCAGCGCCCATGTTGAAGCGACTAACCTCTCCGAGCGCGCGACGCTGCCTGATGCCTTCACATCGACTGGCCGCACTACACCAATGACGCATATAAACACGTTCATTCACGGCATATCACCACTCCCCAAGGTTCCCAGTCTGCAGAACATCTCACGTCATCGCCATACAAGGATAATCTGCGAGAAAAGCATCAGCAACGAGAAGCTTGAGGGGCAAGCCAATAAGCAGACATGCAAGAAATCCAACAAGCGCGAACTGCACAAGGGCAAAGAACGAACCACTGTCAAGCACGTGCGTAAAGTTGGTGCGACCCCTACGAAAGAAGAATACAGGTGCATCTATTGCAGTGAGCTCTATACCACGCCACCAACAGAAGATTGGCTGCAATGTCCATTGTCCATGAAAAGTGTGGATCTTTGCATGCGTCCTTTGCATGCAGTAGTCGCAGAATGGTTGACTGTAGACTGTCAGTGTAGGTTAACAAAAAAATTGTAATTGCCACTCCGTAATGTCATCTGTAATTGTTTTCACCAGCATGCAACAACAAACATTTAGCCTAGTCTATATTTTAGTTGGATTGCCTATGCAATTGACAGCATTTGGTGACCATGACACAGGAGGTGCGCTTTGGGGAGAGGCGGTGGGGCGCTTTGGGGGCACGCGTCCCCAAAGCGCCCCATTTTTTTTATTTTACTTTATGTAATATTGTTTTCTTTTATAACAATTATGACGTTTACTGTATATGTAATGATGAATTAATGTACCCGCGCCGAATAATGCAAATAAATCGATTTTGTGACAAATACATTTCAAAATAATAGCACATAATGCTTAGGCGGTGCGCTTTAGGGACTTTCCCCTACTGACAAAATAAAAAAGTGAGCCTTGCAAAAGCTCCATGCTCTGTTTGGAAAACGGAAAAAAGCAATATTACGACGTGACGACTTTCTGTTTGGGCAATTCTTAGCCGAACAACCTGACCGATTCGACGCCAT
The DNA here is from genome assembly GCA_963995525.1 of Escarpia spicata. Taxonomy (NCBI): domain Eukaryota; kingdom Metazoa; phylum Annelida; class Polychaeta; order Sabellida; family Siboglinidae; genus Escarpia; species Escarpia spicata. Next base: position 8,165,705 of record OZ023211.1, read on the forward strand.
GGTGTCCGCACTTCTGCTCTACGCTAACATCGCGCGCTGCCGGTTCCGCAGGCGCATGCTCTTGCCTCCCGAATGGCGGACAAAACCTTCAGTGTAGACTGCCATTTTCTCACTTAGTGACGCCTCCTGTCCAAACAGAAATCCAACAAGCGCGAACTGCACAAGGGCAAAGAACGAACCACTGTCAAGCACGTGCGTAAAGTTGGTGCGACCCCTACGAAAGAAGAATACAGGTGCATCTATTGCAGTGAGCTCTATACCACGCCACCAACAGAAGATTGGCTGCAATGTCCATTGTCCATGAAAAGTGTGGATCTTTGCATGCGTCCTTTGCATGCAGTAGTCGCAGAATGGTTGACTGTAGACTGTCAGTGTAGGTTAACAAAAAAATTGTAATTGCCACTCCGTAATGTCATCTGTAATTGTTTTCACCAGCATGCAACAACAAACATTTAGCCTAGTCTATATTTTAGTTGGATTGCCTATGCAATTGACAGCATTTGGTGACCATGACACAGGAGGTGCGCTTTGGGGAGAGGCGGTGGGGCGCTTTGAGGGCACGCGTCCCCAAAGCGCCCCATTTTTTTTATTTTACTTTATGCAATATTGTTTTCTTTTATAACAATTATGACGTTTACTGTATATGTAATGATGAATTAATGTACCCGCGCCGAATAATGCAAATAAATCGATTTTGTGACAAATACATTTCAAAATAATAGCACATAATGCTTAGGTGGTGCGCTTTAGGGACTTTTTCCCCTACTAACAAAATAAAAAAGTGAGCCTTGCAAAAACTCCATGCTCTGTTTGGAAAACGGAAAAAAGCAATATTACGACGTGACGACTTTCTGTTTGGGCAATTCTTAGCCGAACAACCTGACCGATTCGACGCCATGGTGTCAGCACTTCTGCTCTACGCTAACATCGCGCGCTGCCGGTTCCGCAGGCGCATGCTCTTGCCTCCCGAATGGCGGACAAAACCTTCAGTGTAGACTGCCATTTTCTCACTTAGTGACGCCTCCTGTCCAAACAGAGGCTCCCCGGTACTACTGCGTCGATCTGTCAATCAAATCGCTAATAAAAACAAGTGTTGTCGATGTTACACTGGGCGTTTTTTAACATAACAAGTAGTGGGAGCATTGTCTCCCAGACCTTTCACGTTCCCCAGTCAGGCAATCTTGCCCCACAATACTGCCCTTTTTTGATGGTATTTAAAAATTATACAGTGTCCAACACTCTCACTAGTAATGTATGTAGTTCTGAAGTTACGCGTGGCGTGGCACGGCACGTGGAAGAGTGGAATTACGTCATTTCCGGTGAAGGTCAAAGGTCAACACTCTCACTAGTAATGTATGTAGTTCTGAAGTTACGCGTGGCGTGGCACGGCACGTGGAAGAGTGGAATTACGTCACTTCCGGTGAAGGTCAAGATCAAAGATCAGAGGACAAATAGTGTCCCCTAGCGAATAGGTGGTGAACTATGTAACTAGGTCAAGTAGTGCCTCCTGATGGAAAATGAGCGAACTACAAAAGTAGGTCCGTATGCACCCCTGGTGAATATGTGGGGATCTACATAAATAGGTCACTGACGTCATTAAATAGGTCAAATACATATATTAGGTCATTGCGCATCCGCAGTGATATATTTTCTTGAGAGTACTGCTTAAATTCGTGTCTCTTATGTGGTGAACGGCAAAGGTAGATGTGTAAGTACCCCCTCGTGGTTATATGGTGAGCTATTTAACGAGGTAAATGTCGTCACATATGTCATAGCGCCTCCTATTGAGTAAATGGTGAACTATTAAAACAAGTAAAATAAAATGTTGTTGAAAATTCATTTTACACAAGATAATGAGATAATGACGTAGCTTGCTGACGTTTTCGACGTTGATTGGCTGTCTGGTGCCATGATCACGTAATTCTCATAATCATATATAACACCGTAGTGACTAGCTGATCGTCATTCGTACAATGACAGTGAAAATTATATGGCTAACTTCATCCGTCCATGCATCCGTCCTGACTTTTCCTACGCTGAGGCAACTGGAGCCCAGACCCACTCTTCGACCGTCGTGTTTCATGATATTTATGTCTACGTGCCTCGTGTTGTAAGTCTTTATGAATATTTGTTTTGTGTAATATCTTTAGAGACTCTCTTCTCGCGACGTCCGCAAATTCATCCCTCTCTCACTAGACGGCAAGAACAAAGACTAGCCAGCGATGGGTCACACCAAACATCAGGAAACTCATCAACAAGAGAGATCGAGTTTATCGAATGATGGAGAAGATTGGATCTGAAAACCTGAAGAAGGAAATAATGTACCTAAGACGTACGATCCAACGCCAACTACGAAGAAGATTCTGGAGTTGCTTGAACGACGTCTTCATTGAAGGTGACGCCCCGAACCAAGCAGGCAAGAATAAGCACATTTAAACTCTGACCCCAATGTACAGGCGGAAGTGTTAAACAACTAATTCCAGTCAGTTTTTTGCGATAGCAGAGAGCATACAGAGGGGGGATTCATGCTGAAAACTGGGATGACAGAAATTGGCCTCCCTCTCTTGAAAGACATCAAGATCCAAGAGCAAGGTGTGAGGAAACTGATAAAAAATGTGAAGCTCCTACAAGGCATGCGAACTAGACGGCATAAGCTCACATGTGCTTTCACGGGAGTTTTCACCAACCCTGACCCTTTTCTTCCAGTCATCCCTGTCAACGGGCATTATTCCATCGGACTGGAGAGATGTATACGTCACACCCATCTACAAGAAAGGGGAACAGTATGACCCCGCCGCAGGCCGGTCTCCCTGTGTGTGATATGCTAGTTCATGGAGCACATAGTTGTCAGCGCTGTGATGCAGCATTTTGAGGACCATGATATTTTCACCAAACGCCAACATGACTTTGGCAGAGGACGATCGTGCGAGACTCATTTGTTCGAGTAAACGACAGTCTGCTTGTCCACAAGCTTCAGCGCTATGGTATCATTTACAAAGACAACTAGTATTGTAAGTAGATATACACGTAAGACAGTAAGATACATACAAATGAGGTGTACCGTCCCGCATTACCCACATTAGACATCCCTCCCTAATGTAATTGTGCAGTTGGTATCGGCACCGTATAATAATAAATAATAATAAAATAAATAATAAACTTCTATAGCGCCAATAACCACAGGAATCTGAGCTTTTTTACGCCTCAGAACCCCCCGGCTAAGCGTGACGAACGTATTTTATGGATGACCCCTATACCTACTTATGATTCAACTCATAAACATATAGGCGCCAGAACGAAAGTAAGATTGGGTGGGCTGAGCCGGAGCTTCAGCACCACTCGGGGGAAGTACTGTTGAATATTTTCACGGTGACGTTGGACATTTTTGAAGCTCACCAAAGACCTTCAACCCCCCCTAGAAACGGACACAAAATCTCCGACTTCAACCGCCTTTGGGTTCTCCAAAACATCTGCATGCAATTGCACCCCGCGTGCGTCTCTCCCAAATATCAAAATACCTTCGGCCTTTCCAAAAACCTTCAATAACTGCACCCTCCACCGAGGCTCCGTGAAACATATTAAGACTCCTAACATTTCCAATTTCACCTTCAAAATGCACCCCTTCACTAAATATTGCGGTATAATCACATCACTAGCCCACACGCCAAACATATTAGCTTAACCCCCACGTCACCCTGGTTCCGGCGCCTATGCTTTACAGCTCCTGTCATCATGTATCTTTACTAATAGTTTTCACACCACCAAACATGCAACCAGAGCGTCTATAAATATTGTCTGCTGAAACCAGAACTCTGGTTATCGTCTTCTCTGTACGGGTCAAGTCATAGCCCGTACAATAATTTCTTTGTATGCGGTTAAAGTGTTTCAGTAATCATGTGTGCATTGTTTGTTTATGCTGGTAACGTAGCAGCAGTGCAGCTGGCTTCTTGTGTCCTGTCATAAACAAAAGTAGATCTTCACAAGAAGACTTAAATGCTCCTGGAACCTTTTTGACGCATCTGTTGTTCTTGGGCGCTTAGTAGAAAGTTGTTGCTTTATCTTAACCGGAGCCATCGCTTCGTTTGACAGTTTCTCTATATAAATGGACACGTTTTCTTATAATTACGAAAGTGCAGCGTCAAACCAGTTAAGTTATTACGGCACACCAGTGTGCGGCAGCCCACCGGCTGAGAAGTACTTGACTGCATGGTCCCAAATTTGTTGTCAGTGAGTCCGCAGGTGGATTATCAAGTTCCAATAATTACTCCCCACGGTGACTCCATACGTGAGATACGTTTTGTTGTTGTTGTTGTTGTAAAAACGTCTCTGTAAAAAGATGCCCCTGAATACAACCAGCCCCGTGTTGTTAATAGTTGGTGTGGAATGACTGGTTGGGTAAAGCTCGTAGAAATATATCGGATATGCTAGAAAACACGGCACTTTTAGAAGGCTTACAACACGGCCCCAAGAGAGATTGTGGCGGCAACGCAGAGATTGGTAGATGTTTCATTAAGGGGTGTCAGGATGGTGAAAGTTATGTGCGAGAGAGCGAAAGAAAGAGTGGTGAATGAACTTAATATGTAGGACACACACACACACCCACGCGCGCACGCATACGCATAGACACGCACGCACGCGCGCACAAGCACACACACACGGTGCAACATCAAACTCAATTTGACCACATACATCACGATTGTTCTTGTTACTGTTTGGTTAAACTGAATTTCGCGCTATGCCAATGAACGCAATTTTACCCTGGATACTTTGCGTAGAGCCAAAATATATCCCAGAAATCTTCGTATTTTCCAAACATGCACAGCGGTCATGCTGCGCCATATTTATCCGCAGAAGGCAGTCGTTGTTGTTCTGATTGGTTATAAAACTCATGAAATATGGAATTGCTGGAATGCGTTTGCGAGCAATGTACGTTGTGCTGGAAACACATTGACGCAGGCTGTTGAATCGTGGAAAACCTTAATAGTAGTTATAAACACGGATATAAATTAGTTATAAACACGGAAATTAGTTAAATAAAACCAAGGAACTTGTTAACCATTAATAATGTTATCATTCAATTCATTCACAACGAGCAATGGTCTTAAAGTCAACAAGCAAGCACATCACATTTATTTATTTGTAACACAGGTCTAAACACAGATCTCAGTCCGGCTAAGTGTCTTGGGTATGACGTCATATACGCCCAGTGTTTGCTGTTGATCGCGGCATCGACTGGTCATTATACCCAGCACCACCTTGCGTTGGGTAGAGATACCTCAGTGTGAAATAGTCCTCCTTATTCTGCGAGCCAGCCGTGAAGGGCTCCGGGTCCAGCCTCCGTACAACGACCAGGTTGTCTACAATGACCAACATGCTTGTTTCTCAACTTCAATTGTGTTGTTACCACTTTCAAATCTCACACTACTTGCAGACCTTTTTTTAACCTTTTGATTGGCTGTGTGGCTGATCTACGGAATGTTGAACCATTTGAGTGGTTAGCTAATCCATTGACCAATTTATTTATTTGCTTTAAATTTATTTAATAATATGCTGATCGATTGGTTTAACGATATATTGATTGTGTGACTGATTTGACTGAATGACTGCATTACTTTTTGTTATTAATCGATTGATTGTTTGAATAATTGGTTGAATGATAGACCGAATGATTCAATGAAATATTGGTTAAATGGATGACTGGTTTGACAACTGAATGAATAAATGAATAAATGATTGATTGGTTGATTGGTTGATTGGTTAATTGATTGAACGAATGAACAAATGCATGGATCTATTGCTTGACTCTAATGATGAATATCAATATGCCGCGCTGGTCGCAGTGAAATGAGCCTAGATGTACACCTGGTGTGTCCACTAGTTAGTCACGTGTCAATACAAGTGAGTATGTAGTGACCATGTACGTTCTTGTCTTAGTGACCTTGTGTCGTGCGTGGGTACTGCTCCGCTATGGCTGGTTACTAGTTCATTTACACTTGCCGTCTGTCAATAGACTTCGTCATAAGCAGTGTTTCGTTGGTTGTCGTCTAGATATAAATTCGTCGTCTACGCGACAATTTGTCGTTTAGGCGTTAATTTGCCGTTTCGATGTCAATTTTTCGTTTCAACGTCAATTCGTCGATTAGGCGTCAAATCGTTATCTATGCGTCAATTCGTCATCTAGGCGTCAGTCCGTCTTATCAGTGTGTTGTCTCTGTGTTGTCCGGGTCATGTCAATAAGTCAAACCACATCCGTAAAGACGGAGTCGTCGTGACATAACCGTGTGCATGTAAAAACCCACGTCCTTACTATAGCCCTGTGGTAAGTAAACATAACAAATTACCAACTACCTACAGGAACTGCCAGTTCGTAATATTCCAGGTAAACATTTATTATCTAGAGTTAAAATGAATATAGCAAATCGTCCAAGGCTTTAAGAATCTCTGTTTTATGCAAACGTCACGCATCATGTATGAACAATGCATTTTGCCGTTTCCTTGTGAATGTGACAAAAGTAATTGAAATGAACACTTGGATATGTGTTGCGCGGGAATCAAACAACTACATGATGTGGAACGGAACAAATCCATTATGTATAACGGAAAAAATACATGATATGGGACGGAACAAATACGTGACGAGGAACGACCTGTCTTGTCATGATGTTATGGAACTCTATTCCTCCATGCTTTAGTCAGTTTCTAGCATGTCTCCGTACACATGAACAGTTTGATCTACATCAAGTTAGGTAAATAAGATAAGTGTATAATAGAGTTTGGTTGAATTCTTGGAAGAATACGACAAACCTGGTCTGAGTTGTGGCTTGATGTAGTCGGCTTGTTGCGTTGTCTCTCGCCTCGAGTCTATAAGATTGACGCGTGTGCATTAATGAATACATTACGAAATACCACCGTACTGCCACAAATCAACCAGAAACATTTTGTAGGTGCAGTGACTTGTGACCTGCGATGTGTCGCAAATAGTGTGTCACGGGATTACATAATTTTAACTTTTGTTATGGATAAACGTTGTTTTGCACACCCTTATATAATTAGGGGTCTCATATCTCAATGACATCACAGCTATAAGTTTGCAAGACAACTGGAGTAGTTAGTAAGGGCTTCCTAATGCGCAAATCAGGCGTCATAAAATCAGGGAATATAAAGGCTAACTCACTTCCGGTTGGTGAGCGCCCCTGGTAACTGTTGCCTTACTTCCGGTGACGTCACATCCTTTTTATCGCCCACCCTAGTAACTGTTATGGTATGATGACCTCCTCTTAGTGGGTGCGTGCGAGTGTGTGCATATAAGGGAGGACGGAGTGGTGGACGATCCTCTTAGCGGGGGGTGGGTAGGACGTGGCGTTTTGGCGGACGCCTAATTTGTTGTCAAATTTTTTCTCACTTTTTTTGTAAATTTTTGTGTCTAATTTTGTTTATTCAATGTTTATTTTTCAATATTTTTGTCAATGTTTTAATGGCATGGTGTGCATCGACCCTACCAAGAAGCGCCACCTAATGACTTTACGTGTTAGTTTGAGGGTGACCAGTTCATATAAGTAACATATGTGTCCACTGAACGTACTGAATTTGTTGGTTTGTGGGAGTTTAGCCTTGTATGTCTGTTGAAAATATGATCTTTTTCTAGATGTTTGTCTCTTGAACGTGTCGATTTTGCTTCTTTGACTATTATTTCGTTTTGTATGTATGTTATTTCGTGTTTCATATATGTTGAACATTAGATTTTCTACATGTTTGTCTTTTGAACGTGCTGACATTGGACCACGTGTGCTTACACTTTATAGTCTTACCCATCATTCACGTCATAGCTTGACCTATTGTTGAACTACCAAGAAGTAACCATACGTGTCAGTTTGGGGGTGACCAGTTCGTATAGGTAACATGTTTGTCCATTGAACTATTGACTTTGCTGGTTTATGGGTGTTTAGTCTTGTATGTCTGTTGAAAATATAATCTTTTTTCTAGATGTTTGTCTCTAGAAGCGGGATATATTTGACCATTTCCACGTTTCCAGTAGCCAGCAAGCCCTCTCTAAACTCTTTTGAGGTCGTGTCATTAATAAGTTCCGTATACAGTCAACACGGATAGCGTCCTACTCGGATGCTCTTCTCGCCTTCCTTGTGGCTCAACTTCTCCATTTCGCCGTGTACGCTGACGCCTCTTTGATACTTTCTGTGCATTCATCGTCTTCATTAAACATCGCTTTTCTATACGGAAAAGCGTGATCAGCACATTTAAACACCCGACTCGGCACGGGTAAACGTTTCTACAGGAAAGAAACTGACCACCAAACCATATAGCCATATCCATCATATCTCCGTCTCTATACGAATGGCTCACCAACTCGTATATACATTTCTCCATCACTTGTCTCAGAATGTTTAACCGATAGCGAAGGTAACTACACTATATTTATAATGGAAGCCACGTCTACAAGATTTAACAAGATTGCCATCCAGAGAATTAACTCTAGATGACAGGTGGACAAGGTAGCCCTTTGGCTTATCGAGAGTCCAACCCTTTTATCTACGTATATCCAGCCCTTCTAAGGTATGTGTCGATTTTATTTTTAAAAATATTCACACTACTAGCACCCACACAACCATCAGATAATCTGTTCCATTCATTCACAGTTCTTTGTGAAAATGAGAACTTTCTTACATATAATCTGCATTGCTCCTTTACTAATGTAACATCATGTCCTCTAGTCTTTCTATCTTTCTTAACTGAAAAAAACATATTTCTATCAATATTTTCATAACCATTCAATATTTTAAACACTTCTATCTGATCTCCTCTCAATCTCCTGGTCTCTAGTGTTGTTAAACCACATTCTTTTAGGCGTTTTTCATATCATTTTAGTCGCTCACCCCTGTACTCTTTCTAGCATATCTATGTCCTTCTTGCGGTATGGCCTCCACGCTTGTATACAATATTCTAAATGAGGCCTAACTATTGTTTTGTACAGCGGTATTATTAGTTCTTTTTCTTTATATGCTATATTTCGCCTAATCAATCCAAGGATTTGATTTTCTTTTGAAGCTGCAATTCCACACTGCTCTGAAAACTTCATGTCAGCACTAATTGTCAGCCCTAAGTCTTTTTCTTTTACAGCAGTACTTAGTACAGTTCCCCCCATTGTATATTCTACATATTCGTTCCCATGTCCTGTGTGAAGGCATTTACATTTCCAAAAAATTAACAACATTTGCCACTTTTCAGACCATTTGATCAACCTGTCAAGATTATCTTGTAAATGCTGTCTATCTCCATCACTCTTAATCCTTCTAAACACTTTTGTATCATCTGCAAATTTCAACATCTTGCTAGCTATATCATCGTCCAAATCGTTTATATATATTAAGAATAATATAGGTCCCAGTACTGTTCCTAGTGCAACCCCACTCAAAACTGATTTCCAGTTTGAAGCCTCCCCATCAACAACTACCCGTTGTCTTCTGTCAATCAGCCATTTTTCTATCCAGTTAATTATACCATTTCCTATGCCATGGGCGTTTAGTTTAAGCAGTAATCTTTGATATGGCACTTTGTCGAAAGCTTTTTGAAAATCTAAGTAGATGATATCTACTGGTGATCCATCATCTACCCACTTAGTGATATCTTCCAAAAAACATAACATATTTGTTAAGCATGACCTTGCTTTTAGAAACCCATATTGAGATGGGTTTATCAAGTTATGTTTAACAAGAAAATCCACCATGTGATCTTTAATTAGTCTTTTTAATAATTTACAAATCACCGATGTTAAACTAACTGGTCTATAATCATTTAACTTGTTTCTCGAACCTTTTTTAAATAACGGTATAATGTTTGCTTCTTTCCGTTCTAAAGGAACCACTCCCTCTTCTAATGACAAGTTGAAAACTGTTACAAGCGGTATGCAATACAATTTCCAATAGTAGTTTGGGTGAAATACCATCCACTCCAGGTGATTTATTATCCTTCATAGCCCTAATTTTCTTAGCTACCATTTCTGGAGTTACAATTAACTGTCTTAAATAGTCTAATTTTGCCCCCTTGAACTTAGCCTCTGGTACTGGCAGTGAACTAGTGTCTTCTCTGGTAAACACTGAACTAAAATACTCATTCATGTCTTCTGCCATTAAGAATCCTTCTGATATTATATTTCCAGCACTATCTTCTAGAGGACCGACTTTATCCTGAACTTTCTGTTTGCTTCGAACATACGCATAAACATTCTTGCTGTCATGTTTTATATTACAAGCTAATGTATGTTCATAACTTCTCTTTGAATTTCTAATTTCAGCTCTAGCTTGGTTTAGTGCTTCTTTATAAATGTTGTAGTCTTCGTCATTTCCATTACGTCTATGTGACTTCCACATCATTTGTTTATACTTAATTTTTCTAATGGCTTCTTTCGATAAGTATTTCTTTCTGGTCCGTTTCCCTTGTTTTTGAAGGGAATAAATTTATCTATGATGCACTCTATTTCATTCTTTAAGATATTTCAGCATTTTGTTGCTGTCTTATTCTTCAGTGTGTTATTCCAGTCTATCTTTGCTAAATATTTCCTCATTTCCGTATATCTTCTTTTGTGGAAATTTCTTCTGAACTGCTTTTTATTATTTCTTTCTGATTTTACTTTGATGGTAAAATGTATCTGGTTGTGATCACTACTTCCCAGAGGCTCACATAATTTAACATTGTCAACAAATTCATTCTGTGAGGACAAAACTAAGTCTAACACATTCTCTCCCCTGGTCGGGTCTAGCACATGATGAGAAAGGAAACTATCTTGTACTAAAACTAAAAACTTGTGGTCCTCACTACCCATACTCTGTAAAGATTTCCATTTTATATGCCCATGGTTAAAATCCCCCATAATAACACAATCCAGTTTGCTCACTTCCTTTATAGCGTTTTGTATTTTTTCATTCTCTTGTATGCTTATGTTTGGACTTCAATAAACTAATCCAACCGTTAACGTTGAGTTTCCTGTAACTATGTTACACCAAACAGCTTCTTCGCAATCTGCTTCTCTGTCTAATTTTATTTCATAAGTTGGATAGATTCTTTAATATATAAAATAACTCCACCTTCTTCCTATTCTATCTTTCCTAAACATTACATATCCTGTCAGTCCCAATTCGGCATCTGATATATCGGTGGTTGCCCATGATTCGGTTATACCTATTATGTGAGGGTCAATATCTTCTACCATAATGTTTAGTTCATTTCTTTTGTTTAGTATGCTCCTTGCATTTAAACAAACACATTTATATCCAGCTTCAGAACAGTTTTCCAGACTGTTCTTTGCTGAATTATTTTTGCTGTCTTTATCTATGCCTCTAGTTTCAGGCTTCTCTGCGAGTCACCCTGCTAATTTAGTTTAAATAGATGCAACCTGTCCCACTGTCAACATATCGCAGCAGATTCTCTCAGAATACTGCTGCCCCCTTTCCACTTAGATGGAGGCCATCTAAGTGGAAAGGGAAGGAACGCGGAACTTGCACGCGTCGATATACCAATGCGTGAGTGGATATGCATGGGCGAACGCGGGATGAAGGAAATAATAAGTGGTAGGTGTGGGCGTGAACAGTAATTACGCATGCGCGAACGTGAGATGTCGGACGTGCGTGAAGGTGATATGATGCACTAAGGGACGGTAACTGCGTGGGAATTCTGACGGAAAAAGCTACATCCTGACCACTAGGTGCGCCTATAATAGACTTATGGGTGCTAAATGTGTGTGCGCGTCTGCGTGTGCGTGAATGATGAAGTAAAGGCGGCAGGGGGAATTCAGGTTACATCCTGTCCACCAGGTGGTACACCTATGATAGACCTATCGGATCAAACTATGACATGAATGGTTTGTAAGACTATAAAATTTGGGTCCAAAGTCAGCACGTTCAAAAGACAAACATGTAGAAAATCTAACGTTCAACATATATGAAACACGAAATAACAGACATCATATTTTCAACAGACACACAAATAAAAACACCCACAAACCAATAAAGTATGTACGTTCATTGGACAAACATGTTACTTATACGAACTGGTCACCCCCAAACTAACACGTAAATTCACTAGGTGGCGCTTCTTGGTAGGTCAATAGGTCAAACTATGACATGAATGATGGGCAAGACTATAACATTTACACACACGGTGTGCAAAGACAGCACGTTCAAAATACAAACATCTAGGAAAATATAACGTCCAATAGTTGTGAAACACAACAAAATACCACTCAAAGATGCAACATCGACACGTTCAAGATACAACAATCTAGAAAAAAGATCAAGACATAAAAGGCTAAACACCCACAAACCAGCAAAGTCAACATGTTACTTATACGAACTGATCACCCCAAACTGACACTTAAAGTCATTAGGTGGCGCTTGATGGTAGGTCAGTACGTCAAACTATGCTATGACGTGAATGATGGGTAAGACTATAACACACGGGGTGAAAAGTCAACAGGTTGAAAAAACAAACATCTAGAAAAATCTAACGTTCAACAGATATGAAACACAAAACAACAGACATACAAAACGAACAGTCACTAGGGTGGGCGATAAATAAGGATGTGACGTCACCGGAAGTGAGGCAACAATCTCTAGAGGGCTCTCACTAACCGGAAGTGAGTCAGCATTATAGCTATGATGTTATGACGCCTGATTTGCGTGTTAGGGTGGTCTTACTAATTACTAACTGGAAATATGTTGAGTAGAACTGAGACAGCCATAGAATAAATTAAATGGCCCAGAAAAGACTCCGTTATTTAGGAGGGGTTACATAGCCGCAATAAGTAACATCACAACTTACTTCCTGTGTAGTTATCCACGTGAAAATAATGAGGTTTGGCGCTTGTCCTCTCATTGATGGCACAACATTCGACCACCTTCTGTTGCCACGGCGTCAACCTGTCACACAACAAGACAAGCAAGAGACAATGACATGTAACCATGATGCATGCGCGGTTTCCAGAAAACAGAACGACATCGGTTTTAAGACCAATAGAACCGACGGTGAAACTGTAAGCCATTTTCCATATCAAATTCTGTACTAAATGACAAAGATACTTCGTTCAAACAAATCTATTTATTAATGACAGGCCTTTAAACAAAATATATTTTAATGCCTTTTCTAGGCAACTGCTGCGATAGTGGTGTGAAACAGATTTTACATCTAGTTCTAGTTATTTTCAGCGTTCGGCAACGTTCTAATAACTGACTAGTCTATATTATTGTGGTTACAATGTAATGGTCTTATGAGGTCTCATTCAACCAGTCTGCCTTTTTCAGAACATTATCGCCAAATCGACCTTTATATGCTGGCACTGAAGGTAGTCACTGCCAGGGTGCTTGTCGTCCTCAGTCGTTCTTTTACGTCCCAAATTGAGACGTGACCGATATTAACGCGATCTCCGAGTCACGAGGGATATACATTCCCCAATGTTGAGAGCCAGTTTCTTACACCAAATGTACATGCCAGCCCGGTCCAGGTTTCAAACTCGGAGAGCTGGCATGCCAGGCGGGTGTGCACACCACTACACTACCCGCGCTACACGTAAATCTTAACCGATATCCTTACACTATATAATAATAGTTTAATTTTTGCAATCATTGTGATTGAACAACAATAGAGGAAACATGATAAAATACTAATTTCCTCAAAATAGTACATGATTGGTCTTAGAAAATAATTTTAAACAATAAAAATATTCATATCATATAGAAATACATTCATGATACACACACACGTATCTATCTATCTATCTATCTATCTATCTATCTATCTATATATATATATATATATATATATATATATATGTATATATATACATACACACACCCAGATGCTTACACACACACACACACACACACACACACACACACACACACACACACACACACACACACACACACACACACACAAATATAAGCACATTCATGTATGTATGCATACATACGTACATATATATATATATACATGTGTCTGTGTGTGTGAGTGTGTGTGTGTGTGTGTGTGTGTGTGTGTGTGTGTGTGTGTGTGTGTGTGTGTGTGTGTGTGTGTGTGTGTGTGTGTGTGTGTGTGTGTGTGTGTGTGTGTGTGTGTGTGTGTGTGTGTGTGTGTGTGTATACACTCATATATGTATGCATATATATATATATATATATATACACACACACATAGTATAGCGTTAATTTGTTAGAAAAGTCACTCTGAGCGCAGATAGATAAAACAGATTAAAATCTGGAAAAAAAACTGATTAAAAAGGCATCAGTTAATAAAGCAGTTCTTAGTCCTGTTAGTTTTTTTCTTTTGGTAAAGGCACGTACAACATCGTGTACCCCTTACTGTTGGGAGGAGTGTGTGCGGTTTGTGCTGGGGGGGGGGGGGCATGTCCGGGTATATATTGTTCACAGCATTTTGCGTGTGGGTCAACATTTCGGTTTGTGGAAGTAATTGTGTTATATTGGTACATAGTAAAACGAATATATGGTGCATGGTCTGACTGCCTGAACCACTAATATATGGTGCATGGTCTGACTGCCTGAACCACTAATAAATGGTGCATGGTCTGACTGCCTGAACCACTAATAGATGGTGCATGGTCTGACTGCATGAACCACTGATAGATGGTGCATGGTCTGACTGCCTCAACCACTGATAGATGGTATGTGGTCTGACTGCCTGAACCACTGTCGAACAGATAACGAAGTATCAATAATCAGAACCATGTCATTGTGAGTATAGTCCTAATTTACACGTGGTTCACTAGTTGAACCCACCATCTGTTTTCTATTGGCTGGTATGAACACGTGGCCATCGACGCGTTGTAGACGGGCAGGGAAGCAGCGTGACCCATGGCGATAGGCCTCAGCTCTCCACTGTCGGAGGCCGTCGTTTCAGTGTTATCACTATAAGCAAGACATACAAATACGTCTTATACTCTTCACTGATGTAGGTTTTCACATTTACATTAGGCAAATAACAATGAATCATGTGTTGGTAATATAGACCTAATATGAGAAAAGGACTCCAACACTGAGAAGAAAAGACAATGTAAAACTATTGTCGGATCAGTTACGCAACAACGAGTTGGCCAACTAATCCGACAACTAGTTGTTCGTGTAAACGGGCCCTGACTTCAACAAGGGGTCGCCGGCAAGAGTATGGATGACACACGCACGCACCACACGCACCACACGCACCACACGCACCACACGCACCACACGCACCACACGCACCACACGCACCACACGCACCACACGCACCACACGCACCACACGCACCACACGCACCACACGCACCACACGCACCACACGCACCACACGCACCACACGCACCACACGCACCACACGCACCACACGCACCACACGCACCACACGCACCACACGCACCACACGCACCACACGCACCACACGCACCACACGCACCACACGCACCACACGCACCACACGCACCACACGCACCACACGCACCACACGCACCACACGCACCACACGCACCACACTAACACAAAACACCATATACACGCATATACATATGCAAACACAAACACACACACACACACACACACACACACATACACACACACACACACACACACACACACACACACACACACACACACATACACACATACACGAGACAGAACAATGTTGACACACTAAACACTATCGTATGATGATCTTATTGGTTATGATTTTGACTGCTTTTTTTGCGATGACGAAGACAAGCGGTATTGCATTTTAAAACATCATACAATATTTTTTACATTTTCATATTTCACATTGATAGAATACTAAAGAACTAATCATCACAGTCGACGTGATTCCAAGGCCTTGACACAAATTCTCGAGACATCACTTGATGGTTCTCATACAAGATTACAGCATATAATCTTGAATATCGTGGTGTGATCACGTCACTATCCCACGGCTTTCATCATCGTCACCGTCGTCGTCGTTGTCACAGTCATCGTCGTGGCAGTCGTGACAGTCGTCGCGGTCGTCGCGGTCGTCGCGGTCGTCGCGGTCGTCGCGGTCGTGTGTCGGCGGTTTAGACGCTGTGTTACCTGAACGGTATATACGGTCTCTTGTAGGGCGGTATGGGACAAAAGATGCCAGCAGGCGGGTAATTCTCGTTGCTTGACCGTCCAGCCCTGGTTGAAACAGTGCAGAAAGGGCAATGACATATGTAAGCATTTCGCCGAACATTTATTGAATCTCAACACCGTTACCAACATGTATTATGTACGACTCAGTTTTTTGTTAAAATCGAAAATATAATGAGATAGAGCATGGTTAAGCATATCTAGTTACATTGTGCAGCATATTGCAGTCAATTTCAATAAACGTTTTACATATTCAGGTTCCTTACCTTGTATAGGGTAAATCAGTTATTCGGAGCATAAGACATAATGCGCACGTAAAACGTAAAACAGGTGTGGTGGGTGGCGTGTGCTGGTTTGGATGAGCAATGCGTGCGTGCGTGCTGATGCGTGCTGGTGCGTGCGTGCGTGCGAGTGTGCATATGCCGTAAGAGTGTTGTATTCCGATAATGATTACACAAACAAAGGATGAACAATAACCAACCTGTACATGTCTTGCATTTCTCCGTGAAGTAAAGGCTGTGTGTAGCCTACAGTGAAGTGGGCCGAGCAGTTGTAACGGGAACTCCATTGTCCCGCCTTCTTCACAGAATCCCTCGTGGCAATACACGCATCGGGGCCCATCAGTGTGCCGTGGAAGTTGTCCTGCCATACAGGCAATAATAATAGCAACTTGGTTTGTTTCCCAAACAAATCTCGTCAAATGTGAACAGTCAACAACGTGATACTCGGAACTGTTCCACTCTCTATTTATGCTGAGTGTGCAAGTTAAAGTTGGACAAATCTAGTTAAGCTTGTTTGCCGTGGCAAGCAAGCTAGGTTAAAGCAGATGACGAATACCAATAATAATTCAAAGCGGATATTGAGTAACGTTGCATATGGCATTGACATATCAATCGGGAGCTGTGCTAAAAAATGGCAAACAAACATCACAGATATGTTCATAACATGACCATTTCCTTATTAGTCTACACAACTTGTAGTTGGGTACCATGCACGAAGGCTACACGTGTGTGTGTGTGTGTGTGTGTGTGTGTGTGTGTGTGTGTGTGTGTGTGTGTGTGTGTGTGTGTGTGTGTGTGTGTGTGTGTGTGTGTGTGTGTGTGTGTGTGTGTGTGTGTGTGTGTGTGTGCGTGTGCATGCATGCGTGCGTGCGTGATGTGTGTCATTCTCTGTGATAGACAGATCGTCCACGTATTTTATCTAAGGAAGAAACATATATTATGTCAATATGCCCAGTGATGAGTGATTTTGCACTAAAAGGTTGGTGCGTTCGGCATGATACAAACATATTAGTTGTAAGAGGCCTAGTTGTAGTCGGTCTAGTCCTACTCGTAATATGTAATATATATATATATATATATATATATATTAACTAGTGCCTCTTCACGACGGCTTGCACAAGTATAATCCTACATAATGGGTGGCAACCTGTGCTCCACGTTTACCTTATAGTCGCTGTTTTTGACGAGTGAATTCGGTCCCGGAAGATACGACTCACACACATGGTCGTATTTACTACTCACGCCTGTGTAGCGTTTGTAGTCACGTGACTCGGGGGGCGGATCTCGGAATTCGTGCATGGTGGCTGGCGGAGAAAGGTACATACCACTTCATGAATAGGCGACTTGATCCAAAAAACTGTTGATAACATGTTCAAATATGTTTTTTGTTTTTGTTCTCCTCTTCGTTACCTGTAGGCCCTATGTCCGGGATGAGGTTGGCCTCGATACCCGTCCTTGATTTATGTTTTCTTTTCGTTTTCTGCCTCCATCTCACTGTTTTTGTATTGCTGTCTCCACGAACCGTTTCCACTCCCTTTTATATTTTATATTCTCTTTCTCCACGCCTCCCTAATACCTCCAAATCTCATTTTACACAATCCTCCCATAACAGTTCGCCTTCGTCTCCTTTAATCTCCCACTCTCCGAGCATCTACTTTCTTTGCCAACCGTTCGTCTCCCATTCGCTCCACATGTCCAGCCGACTTTAGCCGACTCTATGACACAGATAATGCAGCAGATACTGTGCACAACGGTCATACAGCACTCCCGTAACAGGGCGAACGTTCGTTCGAAGAACCCGAATTGTTTTTACTAACCCATGCATTTCGGCTAACCGTTTGTTGTTTGCATTTTTAATGATATTTTCTCAGCTTTCTGTGAAGTACGTTGTTTTATGTACAAAGTGAGATGTTTGTATCGACAGCTGGTACGCCTACTGCATACCCAGCAGTGAAAAACAATTTTCATCGCCGAATTTGCTTCGTTGTGACTAGTAAAGAATATGGGTACAACCTGGTATACATCATGACATCACAACAGTTGTTACAAGTACAACTCAGCTTCTTATCGAAGCAAATACGAGAAACCAATATATGAGGTGTAATAACATAGCGCCAACATGTTGAGGAAAACGAACATTCGGCGCGTCACAGTAGGTTAAGCTCAAAGAAGCCCTTACTGGTCAACCATCAGGGGCGCGCCTCTATGCCGTCGGGAACTGTGAAATTCCACGAGAATCTCCCACTTTGAAAATAGGTTGTGAGTAAACCGCTGGCATGATATCGTTGTTTTTAAAATGTTAGATTGTATTAACTGTTTTAGGTGGATATACCAAAACAATTGCCTTTTGTTTCCCTTTAATGTTATGGTGGTGTGTGTGCGTGCGCGCATGCGTGCGTGCGTCTCACCCGACGTTTGCCTATCTCCCAAATGTCGAGTTGGATCGTCCGAAACCGTGAAGCCACGCCCTACAGCTTGTACCTTGCTTTCGTTAGGCTAGAACACAAACACGCCGACATAATATTCAATTAGGCCTACAATTACCTTCACATTACGGGGGAAATACACAGAGGGTTGATATCGAACACGCCGAGAAACGAGCCGGCTAGCTTGTATCTAAATGACCCTCCACCGTGTTTTCGAATAGTTGAGTTAGCCAAGTATTTCTTAGATTACAAATATGGCTTATAAAACTCGGTACCAAATTCCAGTCATACCATGACAAGGCTGATCGCAAGGGTGCGCGCGTGAAAGTGTCAACAGAAATCATCCTCCTTCTGGTACGGTAGCTCCCAAAATACACGATTCACTACAAACATGTTGTGTAAATGCATGGTGATTCACTATAAACATGTTGTGTAAATGTACGGTGATTCACTACAAACATGTTGTGTAAATGCATGGTGATTCACTACAAACATGTTATGTAAATGCATGGTGATTCACTACAAACATGTTGTGTAAATGCATGGTGATTCACTACAAACATGTTGTGTAAATGCATGGTGATTCACTACAAACATGTTGTGTAAATGCATGGTGATTCACTACAAACATGTTGTGTAAATGCATGGTGATTCACTACTAACATGTTGTGTAAATGCATGGGGATTTACTACAAACATGTTGTGTAAATGCAGGGTGATTCACTACTAACATGTTGTGTAAATGCATGGTGATTCACTACAAACATGTTGTGTAAATGCATGGTGATTCACTACAAACACGTTGTGTAAATGCATGGTGATTCACTACAAACATGTTGTGTAAATGCATGGTGATTCACTACAAACACGTTGTGTAAATGCATGGTGATTCACTACAAACACGTTGTGTAAATGCATGGTGATTCACTACAAACATGTTGTGTAAATGCATGGTGATTCACTACAAACATGTTGTGTAAATGCATGGTGATTCACTACAAACATGTTGTGTAAATGCATGGTGATTCACTACAAACATGTTGTGTAAATGCATGGTGATTCACTACAAACATCTGTGCAAGGAAACACTCAAGAACCAACTATTCGATGATATGCACATGACGATTACTGTAATTTGTAGTTGTTTCAAGACATAGAAGTTGATTCATAACTTAGACGTAACATTACAAATTTGACTATGTCGAGGTATAATGATATCAAATTTGTATTACACCTCTAGCAGACACCCATACAACCGTGACAGTAACACGTAAGGTTCCACACGGCATACAATAGTATGCATGGTTACTATATACAGACAACCACATAACTGTAACAGTAACACGTAAGGTTCCACACGGCATACAATAGTATATATGGTTACTATATACAAACAACCATATAACTGTAACAGTAACACGTAAGGTTCCACACAGCATAGAATAGTATACATGATGACTATATACAGACAACCATATAACTGTAACAGTAACACGTAAGGTTCCACACAGCATAGAATAGTATACATGATTACTATATACAAACAACCATATACCTGTAACAGTAACACGTAAGGTTCCACACGGCATACAATAGTATACATGATTACTATATATAGACAACCATATAACTGTAACAGTAACACGTAAGGTTCCACACGGCATACAATAGTATACATAGTTACTATATACAGACACCCATATAACTGTAACAGTAACACGTAAGGTTCCACACGGCATACAATAGTATACATGGTTACTATATACAGACAACCATATAACTGTAACAGTAACACGTAAGGTTCCACACGGCATACAATAGTATACATAGTTACTATATACAAACAACCATATAACTGTAACAGTAACACGTAAGGTTCCACACGGCATACAATAGTATACATGATTACTATATATAGACAACCATATAACTGTAACAGTAACACGTAAGGTTCCACACGGCATACAATAGTATACATAGTTACTATATACAGACAACCATATAACTGTAACAGTAACACGTAAGGTTCCACACGGCATACAATAGTATACATAGTTACTATATACAAACAACCATATAACTGTAACAGTAACACGTAAGGTTCCACACGGCATACAATAGTATACATGATTACTATATATAGACAACCATATAACTGTAACAGTAACACGTAAGGTTCCACACGACATACAATAGTATACATAGTTACTATATACAGACAACCATATAACTGTAACAGTAACACGTAAGGTTCCACACGGCATACAATAGTATACATGGTTACTATATACAAACAACCATATAACTGTAACAGTAACACGTAAGGTTCCACACGGCATACAATAGTATACATGGTTACTATATACAGACAACCATATAATTGTAACAGTAACACGTAAGGTTCCACATAGCATAGAATAGTATACATGATTACTATATACAGACAACCATATACCTGTAACAGTAACACGTAAGGTTCCACACGACATACAATAGTATACATGGTTACTATATACAAACAACCATATAATTGTAACAGTAACACGTAAGGTTCCACACGGCATACAATAGTATACATGATTACTATATACAGACAACCATATAACTGTAACAGTAACACGTAAGGTTCCACACGGTATACAATAGTATACATGGTTACTATATATATAGACAACCATATAACTGTAACAGTAACACGTAAGGTTCCATACGGCATACAATAGTATACATGATTACTATATACAGACAACCATATAACTGTAACAGTAACACGTAAGGTTCCACACAGCATACAGTAGTATACATGGTTACTACATACAGACAACCATATAACTGTAACAGTAACACGTAAGGTTCCACACGGCATATAATAGTATATATGGTTACTATATACAGGCAACCATATAACTGTAACAGTAACACGTAAGGTTCCACACGAGCATACAATAGTATATATGGTTACTATATACAAACATCATAATTACCAAGAGTTTTGCGACTTCGAGTGGCTTCGTAAAGCGTTCCTCCTGGACTGTTGACTTCCCCGTTCCCTTGTCGGGGTCTTTGATGATCACCTAATCAGAACCACATGACACTCAACGACTTAGATATGTCCTGGGTGGATCCATGTGTCGCAGGCGTAACTGGTAGAATGCAGCGATAATTTCGGTTTGCATGCTATAATATTTATCACTAGCAATCAAAACAAACGGAGATATCTATCCACAGACAAACATACAGAGAACGGTATTGTCTTATGATAATTATAGATTGTTTGCTTTTGCTGGTGAGATAACAGTTTCTTTCTGACTCATCTGAGGTCGGATGAAACCAATAATGTTGTATATAACAATGCATTAATTAAACTATACTAATGATGTTAAGATAACACCGAATCTCTTACTTCGTTGTCGGGAAGTTTTCTTGCTAGGGTGATCGGTCTTTCTACATCGGGCCATTTGTAATCGCAGTGGGACAACCCGTCGTTTCGATTCTTCGTGTCAGAATAACCCATCTGCAAGCGAAATCACGTTTCGCAAAGGACACAGGATATACGCTAACAAGAATGCGATTGGGCAACCGCCGATTGTATTGGTACGCTCTCACCGAGTGCAGGATAGAAGAGAAAGACTGCAAGCGAGATGGGAGAAATGTGTGAAGAGAAATGTTGCGGAATTTAGAGGAGGAATGGAGAGGAAGAGCGAGATTTGGGCGGCAGGGAGAGATAGATGGTATAGATTGGCATGTCGGCGTTGTTTTTTTCACAATGTTGCCCGAAGCTTGTACCAAATGGTACGAGAAATAAGCGACGTGGCTGCATTGCTAGGTAGCATGATTTCACCTGACTGCAGTGTTAAACAGCACAGCTGCGTTAACTAAGTAACATGTCTGCAGTGTTAAACAGCACAGCTGCGATAACTAAGTAACATGTCTGCAGTGTTAAACAGCACAGCTGCGATAACTAAGTAACATGGCTGCAGTAATGGATACCCAACAGCATGAATATGATAACTACATGGCTGCGGTGCTAAGTAAGATGACTATGGTTCTACATAGCATGACTTCGATAATTAGGTAGCATGACAGCATTGCTAAATAGCATGACAGTGGTGCTCTAGGTAACATGACAGTAGTGCTGTAAGAAACATCACTATGGTGTTAAAAACACTAACCACGATATGTGTTCCGATAAATTCGTCTTTCAGGTTCTGTGCAGCTGTAAAGTCGACAGAGACGCGTTAACTGTTGCATTTGATAATGTAGTTAACGTCAATGTGTAACTACCGAACAGTTACTTACACATTTATATAATAGGGCAATTTACATAATAGGGCCTACTAGCTGAGTTACCCGGCATTGCCCGGGAAAAAAGGCAATCATATGTGTGTAACCCACGAGATCCCTACCACTCCGGACGAATTTCGAAAAAATATATAAATCCACCCTAATGGGCACGCTAGATCACATATACTATGGGTGCAAAGACAGACAGACAGACAGACAGACAGACAGACAGACAGAACCGTATTAATTGTTTTATAATATAGATGGGTCGATTGGTAGATTCGTATGTATATATATATATATATAATTATATATATATATATGTATGTATGCGTCTCTGTCACATTCACCTTTCTGTGCAAAGCAACGATACAATACCTATGTTGATTGAAACAGGCCAACTTAATGACATTTATTCACTAATACATATTAAACAACACCATATATACGTAAAACCACACCATATATACATACATCAATACACTGCAAGCATGCCGGCCCCAACAGCATTGTTAAGCAATACCTACAATGTCTAAGCATATAACTTCTGTGACATATAATTACTAACATGACTAACTACATGACTGCCCTATATTTACCACTACCACCGTAACGGTGGGGGTCACTCCGCCTCTCGTACTCTTGTCAACCTACATCGTTTACCACTACCACCGTAACGGTGGGGGTCACTCCGCCTCTCGTACTCTTATCAACCTACATCGTTTACCACTACCGCCGTAATGATGGGGGTCACTCCACCTCTCGTACTCTTATCAACCTACTATCAACCTAAAATATTTCTCACTTCTGGTATACCAACAGATGTAGACTGAAATGTCAAATGTCACTCCATGACGCAAAGTTACTATGTCCCAGTACAAGTTCTCAACTTAGTCAATGTTTATTTAGATAATTTCAAGATGCAGAATTGATTCAAATGTGTCCTGTTCCAGTAATCAATGTATTTACTTTAATAACAAAACAAAATATATTTGTCTTTTACTTGTTACAGCTACATTGTCACACTGACTCGTGTCACTCCATGATATTGCACTACAAATGACCTTTGCAGCGGGTTTCTAAGTGTTGTTGAAGCAGGCTGATGGTGCTCCCTTTCCCAAACACATACTGCTGGCAGTGAAACATGGTAAGATTGTGTGCAATAAAAACTGTTTGAACTATTCGATATAATGTGTTAGAATACCAATGCATTGTTAATTCGTTGTCATTTCAGTGACATCCGCTCCCCACTTCCCAGTAAACCTGTCTGCCTGACACCACCAATCATAACAAGAGTAATTAAACCACTTGACTATTCTGTGATATGGCTGATAACAGACACATTTAGTTGCATGTTTTGAAATAGAATACTTGAATGTGTCACTCCACGACAGTCACTCCATGACAAATGGACATGTCATGGAGTGACCGTTGTGTCATGGAGTTAATGAATAGTACAATAATTTAATTTCTTGTTAGTGATTGGGGCATATGTACATTTAAATATGTTCTCACATGCAGAAACATCATAACATCTATTGCGTGCCCAATCCAATGACAATGTCATTCATTTCATGGCCATTTTATTGGAAGTGGGTGTCTTGGAGGGGCACTCCATGACACCAGTTGAGTGTAGGTTGCTTTCTCATCTCCTCAAGCCTAAATAATGCCAATTAATAAAACATTATCACCAGCAAAATATATTGATCTGCAAGGACCACATATTGATTTAAAGTTTTGCATGTATTCTAGAGAGAAAACAATGGATCACGCCAGAGGAAAAGAACTGCTAAAAGAAATCTGTGGTGCAACACCAGAAGGTGTATATGGACAGGATTAAGTAAAACACTGAGAGATATGAAGATTTTAAAGAAAAGGATAGAAAACGTTGGCATCAGAGACAGAAACAGATTGAGGTCAGCAACAGCGATGTGAGGCAGCAGAGACAACGGTGGCGAGAGTCAGCTGAACGTTCTCGAGCAAAGAAAAAGGCTCACCAGCAACAACTATGTTTACTTCAACAAAACACCCAAACAACATCCCCAGAACAAGACGACAGTGGTGCTAATGCAGATGTAGCAAACACCCCAACAACATCCCCAGAACAAGACGACAGTGGTGCTAATGCAGATGTAGCAAACACCCCAACAACATCCCCAGAACAAGACGACAGTGGTACTAATGCAGATGTAGCAAACACCCCAACAATATCCCCAGAACAAGACGACAGTGGTGCTAATGCAGATGTAGCAAACACCCCAACAACATCCCCAGAACAAGACGACAGTGGTGCTAATGCAGATGTAGCAAACACCCCAACAACATCCCCAGAACAAGACGACAGTGGTGCTAATGCAGATGTAGCAAACACCCCAACAACATCCCCAGAACAAGACGACAGTGGTACTAATGCAGATGTAGCAAACACCCCAACAATATCCCCAGAACAAGACGACAGTGGTGCTAATGCAGATGTAGCAAACACCCCAACAACATCCCCAGAACAAGACGACAGTGGTGCTAATGCAGATGTAGCAAACACCCCAACAACATCCCCAGAACAAGACGACAGTGGTGCTAATGCAGATGTAGCAAACACCCCAACAACATCCCCAGAACAAGACGACAGTGGTGCTAATGCAGATGTAGCAAACACCCCAACAACATCCCCAGAACAAGACGACAGTGGTGCTAATGCAGATGTAGCAAACACCCCATCAACATCACCAGAACAAGACGACAGTGGTGCTAATGCAGATGTAGCAAACACCCCAACAACATCCCCAGAACAAGACGACAGTGGTGCTAATGCAGATGTAGCAAACACCCCAACAACATCCCCAGAACAAGACGACAGTGGTGCTAATGCAGATGTAGCAAACACCCCAACAACATCACCAGAACAAGACGACAGTGGTGCTAATGCAGATGTACCAAACACCCCAAAAACATCCCCAGAACAAGACGACAGTGGTGCTAATGCAGATGTAGCAAACACCCCAACAACATCCCCAGAACAAGACGACAGTGGTACTAATGCAGATGTAGCAAACACCCCAACAACATCCCCAGAACAAGACGACAGTGGTGCTAATGCAGATGTAGCAAACACCCCAACAACATCCCCAGAACAAGACGACAGTGGTGCTAATGCAGATGCAACAAACACGTCAGAACGAATCACTACAGAAGCAACGTGGTCGTCAACGAGTGCGTCGGGACAGAAGCAACGTGGTCGTCAACGAGTGCGTCGGGACAGAAGCAACGTGGTCGTCAACGAGTGCGTCGGGACAGAAGCAACGTGGTCGTCAACGAGTGCGTCGGGACAGAAGCAACGTGGTCGTCAACGAGTGCGTCGGGACAGAAGCAACGTGGTCGTCAACGAGTGCGTCGGGACAGAAGCAAGTTGTACAAGAGAATTAAGAAATTGGAGAAAGAAATGGAGAAATCAAACCGTAGAGCAGAAAAATACAGAACAAGATTACAGCGCCTTAAATCACAACAACTGGGCAAGTCAACACCAACAAGACATATTAACCGTTTGCTGCGAAACAGCAAGAGCAAACTTACTCCAAAGTTGCGCAAGCAATTGACCTTCTCAACAGCTGTGATGTCAGGCATCAAGGAGAGGTACAGAAGTTCCAAGTCATATAAAGAAAAGCAAGTGATTACCAAAAATGGATGCAGTTCCACATAAAGAAGTACAGGATGCGTGCAATGGCTCGTGGTGTTCTCGGCATCCCAAAAGGCTGACTCGTGGAATGGAGAACTTGACTAACTACACACGAAACATTCACAAATCACTAGGACAGGCACAGTCAAGACATCCCTATGCAGAGAAGACAACACTAGGATTACTATTAGCAGATGATACACAATCACAAAAAATGGGGTTAAAATGCAACGAAGAATACTCTCAGAGACAATGACTCGGCTGCATGGAAACTACTGTGCTGAATTCCCTAAGTGTAAGATGGGTTTCTCCATGTTCTGTCGGTTATGTGGGAACCAACGGTACAAATGGCCAAAAAACACGACATCGCTTGGCTGGAGTCATGCAATGTCGTCCATCAACTTCCGTCTCCAGTCATTGAGCAGCAGGGGCCAGGAAAAACTGTGTATATTTTTGATTAAGAGATGGCCTTAATGACTGGCTTCTTCAACTGAATTCAATGATACACGTTTGATGTGTCGCTAGTGATCGCTATTACTAATGTAGATTAGTTTCTTGTTGTAAGCACAAATGCAAAGTGTGTATGCCTACTTAATAAAGCGAAATGCGAAGTATGCATGCCAGATAGGTGGGGGTTTGTATCATTCCATGGCACTTGTTTGGTTACGAGCCTGTGTGCCAGTATTTACCATGACAACATATCAGCTGCATGACGTCATGTCACCTCCATGACGCCATGTCACCTCCATGACGGAAGTTTATTTTGAAATGCCCCGATTAATGTAACTAACTTCCAGATCAGCTCTGCTGGGTAACACATAATGATCCGTATATGTAAAACACCTAGACAAACCCAAAGGCACCCGAAATCAACATGATTTATTTTGTCATACAGTCCAGTTGAAAGTCACAAAAAATATGGAAACCCTCATATATATAACCTTGATTACACTGAGGAAAAAACCCTATGTGAAACCTCGAGTATTCCTCTGTTACAGGGAAAAGGGAAAATTTAAAAAACTTCTGAACAAACAAGCAAAGTGATATAGGGAGGAGGGTGAACAAAATAATGATAATTAATATACAGTAAAGAAATCCGTTTATAACTTTGTTGGTTCGCGCGTTCTTTCGTTCGTTCGTTTGTTTGTTCGTTTGTTCGTTCTTTCATTCTTTATTCTTTCGTTCTTCAATTTATTCGTTCCTTCGTTCATTTGTTCGTTCGTTTGTTTCTTCATTCTTCCGTTCTTTCTTTTGTTCGTTCGTTCGTTCATTTGTTCGCTCCTTCGGTCATTCGTTCGTTCGTTTGTTTGTTCATTCTTCCGTTCTTTCTTTTGTTCGTTCGTTCGTTCGTTCATTAATTCATGATGTGTCATGAACCCTTAGCCCTAGCCAACAACCTAACCCAAATCCCCTTTTGCACATCAGACCAACCATAAAATAGCATTTGTAGGAGCAGTTGTCTGTGTTACTTGCCTTGGCATGTGTCTGGCACCTGTCTCAGGGAATGGTCGATGAGGGCCGGCAGGGTCGTGTGTAGACAGTCGTCTAAATTGCCCGGGGGCAGATGCCAGCCTCGGTCGTGCCACTGCGGGTCGCACGGACGTTGAGCATCCTTGGGACCCGTGCACAGCGCCGCCCCCGGCCTGCAGACAAATGAACGCTTCATTAGGAAGATGTTTTTACAATCGCCGTTGCCATTGTTGTTGTCACCGCCGCATAGTATATAATACTGTTTCTATTGATGTACAAGAGAGTCCATTAAGAGTACATTATTTCCATCTTCGTCATCGCCAGAGTTGTGGAGGCTGGAAGCTACATTCTGGCACTGTCTATATAGTACAACGACGGCGACGGCGACGGCGACGGCGACGGCGACGGCGACGGCGATTGTAGAAAGCATCTTCCTAATGAAGCAGCGTTCATTTGTCTATATATATATATATATACTGTATATATATATATATATATATATATATATATATATATATATATATATATATATATATACTGTATATATATATATATATATATACGCTGCTTCATTAGAAAGAAGCTTTTTACAATCGTCGTCGCCGTCGCCGTCGCCGTACGATATAGACAGTGCCAGCATATATATATTATATATATATATATATATATATATAATATAATATATATTATATTATGTTATATTATGTTATGTTATGTTATGTTATATTATATTATATTATATTATATTATATTATATTATATTATATTATATTATATTATATTATATTATATATATATATATATATATATATATATAGACAAATGAACGCTGCTTCATTACGAAGATGCTTTTTACAATCGTCGTCGCCGTCGTCGTACGATATAGACAGTGCCAGAATGTAGCTTCCAGCCTCCACATCTCTGGCGATGACGAAGATGGAAATAATGTACTCTTAATTGACTCTCATTATATACTATATACGACGGCGACGGCGATATTAAAAACATCTTCCTAATGAAGCGTTCATTCGTCTGCAGGCCGGGAGCTATATATATATAATATATATATATATATATGTATATATAGCTATATATAATATATATATATATATATATATAGCGAAAGTGTCCCACAATTAACTTGAGTAATGTCTCTGCCGCATGTCAATGAGAAGAACGACCTACGTACTTGGAGAAAAGTGGCGAGTACTTGACCGCCAAGCATGGCTTGGTGGTTGGGTGCAGCTTTCTTGTGAAGTCGAGCATGTGCATTGTGCCAGCGCCTTGGCCTGTGGGTAGAGACACCTCGCCGTGTCAAATACCACAACACTGAGGCAAATAACAGCTTTAATGTGTAGTTACCAATTTAACACCACACAAATAACACATTTGTTTTTGTTTTCTAGCACTAAGTAACTGAATTAAGAGATAAAACAATAACGTTGAGTAGGCAACAATTAACAGAGACCACGTTCACGTTTAGATATATATGAATTGCAAGAATATTCTCAAATCGCCACGTTAACATTATGTTAGCTAGTTTCCATGCATATTGGAGACATTGTAGGACATCTTTCAAAGAATGCAACATTACGCCTAATTCTAATTGACAGTGTGGTAGGAAAGAATAAAGAACGCAGTTTTGTTTTAATAGCTAATAAAAAGCATTATTAATGTATTACCCCTATCCAGTGTATAAACCTACCGAGCAACGCCAAATTGTTGTAGTCGTCACTTTTGAGTACACTTGCAACATTCCGTCTTCTCTTGTTTTCGTTGAAATGTGTTTTTCCCCGCCAGAAAATCTCCCGTAAGTACGGCGTGTGAGTGGCACCCGGGTTGTTGTAGTTACGATTCTGATATGCGAAGTGTAATTCTGAATCGTATCTGAAAATGAACATTTGACGCTCTGCAGAAAACAGCGAGACCACATTTTGCCGTTAACCGACGACATTGTGGCGAACACCCTTCAAGGTTAAACCCAGAGTTATGGCAAGTAATATTTGAGAAAAAAAGGTGCAAATGCCCGCTGTTGTAAGTAATACGACAGTTGCTGGGATTCGAAAAAAGACAAATGAAACGTACGTCTGAGGGTCGTAGCCGTAGACAATATGGTCGCCCTTCGAGAGGTTCGTTTTGTCATTCTCGCGTACGATTGGCAGTTTCACTTTGGCAGTGTTGATGTGACGGTAGTCGGCGGGAGGGGTGAGGCTGTTCAACTGAGTGTGTGTGCATACGTATAGTCTGCATATATATGTACACACATTTATACGTGACATGCGCGCGCACACACACACACACATGCACACACGCTCATGTACGCGTGCACGCAGGAACACGCACTCGCACACAGAGACACCTACATATCACGCACACACGCACGCACGCATATACATACACCGCTACCAGCAGCACCACCACCATATACACACTACACATCACACACTACACACCACACACCACACACCACACACCACACACCACACACCACACACCACACACCACACACCACACACCACACGCACACACGCACGCACGCACGCACGCACACACACACACACAAAGTACATTTGACATCACTTGACAGTTACCGTTTCACGAAACGACTTGTTATAGCTTGTATCAAGATGACATATCCGTGGATCTTCCAT
Source organism: Escarpia spicata (assembly GCA_963995525.1). Lineage (NCBI taxonomy): Eukaryota > Metazoa > Annelida > Polychaeta > Sabellida > Siboglinidae > Escarpia > Escarpia spicata. The sequence continues at coordinate 8,196,616 of OZ023211.1, forward strand.
ATATTTATCTTCCATCTCCTAGAAAGACAATACAGTCAACGGAATAGTCTCAGTTGTCAGCTTCATCACAATAAATAAAAACCATTACTTTACTTGTGTTTACTAGTCGATATGTTGCAATAACAAGCGATCACGCCGAACCTCGTAAACAGCTACACAGCGATCACGCCGATCCTCGTAAACAGCTACACAGCGATCACGCCGAACCTCGTAAACAGCTACACAGCGATCACGCCGAACCTCGTAAACAGCTACACAGCGATCACGCCGATCCTCGTAAACAGCTACACAGCGATCACGCCGATCCTCGTAAACAGCTACACAGCGATCACGCCGATCCTCGTAAACAGCTACACAGCGATCACGCCGAACCTCGTAAACAGCTACACAGCGATCACGCCGATCCTCGTAAACAGCTACACAGCGATCACGCCGATCCTCGTAAACAGCTACACAGCGATCACGCCGATCCTCGTAAACAGCTACACAGCGATCACACCGATCCTCGGAAACAGCTACACAGCGATCACACCGATCCTCGTAAATAGCTACACAGCGATCACGCCGATCCTCGTAAACAGCTACACAGCGATCACGCCGATCCTCGTAAACAGCTACACAGCGATTACACCGATCCTCGGAAACAGCTACACAGCGATCACACCGATCCTCGTAAACAGCTACACAGCGATCACGCCGATCCTCGTAAACAGCTACACAATTCCAGAACTTTTTTCAAAACGTGTCAATTTTTTGTACGAGAGTTTCCACAGTACACAATAGAAAGGATCCTGTGCATGTGTTCGACGCCGGGCCATAAACACGGGACGTTAACATCACAAAATAAAAGTCCAAGAAAACGCCAAAATGATGTTTCCTAGTAAAGCTTATAGGAGCCTAAGACTTGTTCCCTTAATGAAAATAACACCAAGAAATGTTTTCACTTGTTTTTAACTGCGTTTTGGTATCGATTTACGTAAGTTACATGGTTTCTATTAAGCATCATTTACGTTGCACTAAAGTAAATTATGCAGATGAAATGTGTTTTTGTGTGATAAGAACGGAAGAATAATTTTTTGATATGACTAGAAAGGATTTGTGGAAAACGTAACTTACGCAATTGTGTTAATTATCCATACCACAGAGATTTAAGATTTAACAAGATTGCCAACCAGAAAATTACTCTGGATGGCAGTTGGACAAGGAAGCCTTTTGGCTTATCGAGAGTCCAATACTTTTTATCTACATGTATCCCGCCTTTTTAAGGTGTGTGTCGATTTTATTTTTAAACATATTCACGCTACTAGCACCAACACAATCAGGAGATAATCTGTTCCATTCATTTACAGTCCTTTGTGAGAATGAGAACTTTCTTATATCTAATCTACACTGCTCCTTTACTAATGTAGCTTCATGTCCTCTGGTCCTTCTATCTTTCTTAACTGAGAAAAAAATGTTTCTATCAATATTTTCATAACCATTCAATATTTTAAACACTTCTATGTGATCTCCTCTCAATCTCCTGGTCTCTAGTGTTGTTAAACCACATTCTTTTAGGCGTATTTTGTAACTAAGATCCCTCAGATTTTGTATCATTTTAGTCGCTCTCCTCTGTACTCTTTCTAGCATATCTATGTCCGTCTTGCGATATGGCCTCCATGCTTGTATACAATATTCTAAATGAGGCCTCACTATTGTTTTGTACAGCGGTACTATGAATTCTTTTTTCTTATACGCTATATTTCGCCTAAATAATCCAAGGATTTGATTTCCCTTTGACGCTGCAATTCCGCACTGCTCTGAAACCTTCATATCAGCACTAATGGTTAACCCTAAGTCCTTTTCTTTTACAGTAGTACTTAGAACAGTACCCCCCATTTTATATTTTACCTCTTCATTCCCATGACCTGTGTGGAGGCATTTACATTTCCCAAAATTGAACAGCATTTGCCACTTTTCAGACCATTTGATCAACCTATCAAGATCATCTTGTAAATGCTGTCTGTCTCCATCACTTTTAATCCTTCTAAACACTTTTGTATCATCCGCAAATTTTAACACCTTGCTTGTTATATCATCGTCCAAATCGTTGATATATATTAAGAATAATATAGGTCCTAGTACTGATCCCTGTGGTACCCCACTCAATACCGATTTCCAGTTTGAAGCCTCCCCATCAACTACTACACGTTGTCTTCTGTCATTCAGCCATTTTTCTATCCAGTTTATTATACCATTTCCTATGCCATGGGCCTTTAGCTTAAGGAGTAATCTTTGATGTGGTACTTTGTCGAAAGCTTTTTGAAAATCTAAATAGATGATATCTACTGGTGATCCCTCATCTACCCACCTAGTGATGTCTTCCAAAAAACATAACATATTTGTTAAGCATGACCTCGCGTTTAAAAACCCATGTTGAGATGGGTTTATCAAGTTATGTTTAACAAGAAAATCCACCATGTGATCTTTAATTAGTCTTTCTAATAATTTGCAAATCACTGATGTTAAACTCACTGGTCTATAGTTCTCTGACTTGTTTCTCGAACCTTTTTTAAATAACGGTATAATGTTTGCCTCTTTCCATTCTAAAGGAACCACTCCCTCTTCTAATGACAAATTGAAAACTGTTGCAAGCGGTGCGCTAATTTGTTCTACAATTTCCAATAGTAGTTTGGGCGGAATCCCGTCCACTCCAGGTGATTTATTATCCTTCATAGCCCTTATTTTCTTAGCTACCATTTCCGAGGTTACAACTAACTGTCCTAAATAGTCTGAATCTGCCCCCTTGAACTTAGCCTCTGGTACTGGCAGTGAACTAATATCTTCCCTGGTAAACACTGAACTAAAATACTCATTCAGGTCTTCTGCCATTAAGAATCCCTCTGATATTGTATTTCCAGCACTATCTTCTAGAGGACCGACCTTATCCTGAACTTTCTGTTTGCTTCGAATATACGCATAAAAACTCTTACTGTCATGTTTTATATTACTAGCTAATTTGTTTTCATAGCTTCTCTTTGAATTTCTAATTTCAGCTGTAGCTTGATTAAGTGCTTCTTTATAAATGTTGTAGTCTTCATCATTTCCAGTACATCTATATGACTTCCACCTCATTTGTTTATACTTAATTTTTCTAATGGCTTCTTTCGATACGTGTTTCTTTTTAGACCGTTTCCCTTGTTTTTTGAAAGGTACAAATGTATCGACTATGCACTTAATTTCACTATTTAAGATATTCCAGCATTCGGTTGCTGTCTTATTCTTCAGTGTGTTATTCCAGTCTATCTCCAGTCTTCTAGAGAAGAGTAAACAATTCACTCCCTTCTGTTTCAAATTATCACGTTCGTTGGTTCCTTGTCTACGTGGCCATTGGCCTTAGAGTTATATTGTGTTGTCTGTGCATGTGTGTATAATTGTGTAAGTTACGCTGAAACCATAAAACGTGTGCCAGTATTGGTGTTACGAGCGCTGCTCACAGGCATGCCACGAAAAAAACTCCGAGAGATTCTTCCCGTTATCTACACTCTTAGAAATTACCGTATATTTAACGGGCATCTACCGTAATAATTTACGGTATATCCCCGTAAAATGGAATTACGGTACATTCGCTGTAATACACGTACGACATCTATCGGCTAAGCGTAAAACCACGATTGCCGTATAATTAACGCGCATATCTACCGTAATATTTCACTCTTAAGTGCAGCTATATATTCCTACAGTTTGCTCGCAACCGAAGCTCGTATTAATCACATTGACTGTAGTGGTAAATTATTTGGCTTTTCTAAAAATGCACTGGATCGATGAATTTATACTACTTTTAGTGATTTATAACATATCGATCCGTTGCGCAAGCGTGTCTTCGATAAGCAACACTGACTAAAATGTTATTACTACAGCTTGTTCTTTTTGTTGATGAACTGTCGGTCAAAATAGCTTAGACTTTCATAATTTGTCTCATGCGTAGTGCTGCCGTGTATGTTTGGTATACGTGTGGTCTATTGTAAACTCAATCGAACAAAGTTTCACTCAAGTGCAGCTTTTCGGACAACTGACCCGCAAGCACAGACATAAACAGAACACGTTAAAGGGGAGGAGTCTGTTCCTCTGCTGCTACTATATCAGGAATTAGCCAGCGTGGTAATTTGTAACTGGAATTCTGCTGCGTTGAACGTGAGGAAAGAGGACATCAAAAGGAATTGTGGTCAACTAGAACCGCTTTGACGAAATTGCTAATAAAACTTGTTTGACACTGGATGCATTGTTTACCATTTGAACATGATGCGCAGACTTAACTTTCAAATCACGAACATTGTTAGGAGATTACTTAAATAACTAAGAACAATTTTGCAGGCAGTGTACCTTCAACATATATATTATTGAGAGTTTAAATCAGACTCACAAATGTGCCAAGTAATTCTTCGCAAAATGCGGGTCTTGTATATATGAGCCTCAGTCGCGATGAGAGGTGCATGCAGACCAGGGAACCACTCCAGCCTTGGCCAGATAATGTTTAAAAATTAGGATATATTTACTTATTGCATGGCATTTTCAACGTGAAATGTTGGTTAGGCTGTATAATTGGACTGAAAATGAGTAATTCTTTTATCTCCGTGAACTATCGATCTGACGGCATATTTTGGTACTAAAGCGGTAGGCTTGAGATTGTCCCAAGAATGAAGAAACAAAACATGTTCTACAGCTAAATGTTTAGACTTGGCACCCCTGACCCGTGTGAGCCACCCGACTGTCCACAGCCTAGGATAATCCAACTGGGATATTAACCTCAGATTAATCTCATTTCCAGATCACAACTCAGATTAATCTCATTTCCAGATCACAACCCTTCCCCAAATGACTAAGCTGCTGGCTACAGCCTACCCCATTAATTAACCATTAGTCACCTTATCCAAGGAGCACAGTGAGACATCTGCAAGTCAAACATTTTCTCTGCCAGATATTTATTACATGTCGTAGATGTCAAACAGTGGTGTGCTATGTGTTCTGCAGTGGGTATAACTCTTCTTGCCTTACAGTGGGATGGTGGCAGCATGGTCGCTGCAGTGGGCCAGCCTAGCTTATCACCCTCGTCTCTAGGAGAACCATCAGTGATATAACTCGATCCCCTCGAGTCACAACCTGAGCGCGTCTAGCGTTATCGGCAGGCTTGAGAAGAAGTAATTAACTATTTTGCTGCCAAATGTAGCGGAAGATATTACTAAGCCTCGCTTTGAACTGGGATTAATCAGCTTTGAATTCAGATTATTTCGGAAAGGCTGCGTTTCGGAATAAAATCGCGGCTTTTGTGTCTGGTGTTATGTTGGTGGCTGCAGTTCAGCAAATCTACTATAATTTAGACCCGGTGAAGGATTAGGTAAGCAATGCAAACGTTACGACATCTTGAAGCGCTACCTGAAGGTGGCTTCCAAAAAGAAAATCAGTCTCAAGCTGCGCCCTCCAGCAAGCTGATGTCAACAACGGCCAGTGCAAGACAGCAGCACTCATCCTGACAATGATGGCCGAGTTTCATTAAAAGAGAGACCAACTCTTTATAGAAGCTAAGGTATGTAAATGTGTATGAGTATTAAAAAAATATATATTTTATTTGATATACGTACAAAATTAATGTGTGGGTTGTCCCGCTTCGACTGGGCCATGATGGTGTAATTTAAATCATCAATATAAAGCAGGACAACTTGTACTACACACCATGATGATAAAACGATAAAATGTGACCGTGCTACCATGGAAACATTTCTGATTAGCCTTGTACTGAACACAATTAAATATTATTAATTGGCCTGCGGCAATTCCTGAATTAGAAAGGCTGATTCCCAAGTTGGAATTGTGTATGTGAGAGCAGTGGTATCAGAATCACTTAATCATAGGTCTGATGACAGTAAAGATGGATATAATTGACATAAATATAATAATTTAATTTACGTATGTGTTGGTTATAAGACACGTCTTCGGCATCAGAAGTGAAGCAGCTGCCAACCTTGCCTGAGACACCTTGCCTCGTTTTGTGTGGTAAGGAGTATTTGGTGTATATTGATATTTTAAAGATTTTATAATAATAATAATAACTTTATTTACACACTCATTTCCAAAGCACAACTCTGTTCAGTGGTGTTGACAATGTTTCTAAAATACTAATACTTATGCAATGATTAATAGAGGTACTAAAATGTGAGTAATAATTCAATACACATTACTTACAACAATTACGGTATGATATTGTGGATAATTATAAATAATAATTTAAAAAATAATAACTATACAATAAAATATTAATAAATATAATTAGATCTGCTTTCGATACACTCGATCACACATCGCGTGGGGAGTACTTCCAAGTGTTCCGCATCGCCCAAATACGCGCAAGACTCACAACTACGACGTGTCACTGACCACTCGCCACGTGCCACGCCGGTCGCCACGATCCGCAGGTCGCTCCCCCCCTCCGCCCCCCGCCCACAGACCGTGCCACAATACAACGCGATGCGATACGACCAGCGATCCCTCTCTTGTGCCGGACCACCCCTGTGGAACGCCCCACCGGAGGAACTGCGGCTGATCACCTCACTGGACGCCTTCACAGCACGCCTCAAAACACACCATTCCCAACCCGTTTTCAATGTGTAAATGTGTAAGATGTTTCTTTAAGGCCATCTTTCTATGTTATTGCATAATTTACTAGTGCATAAATAAAATTAATTATTATTAAACAATTATTGAGATAATATACTAATTTAATAGTAGACAACTAAAATATTATACTAATAAATATTATGATATGATGAAGTCACATAAAACTGATATGATGATGCCACATAAAACTAGACATTGAAAGCAAGTTTAAAATAATGTGTCTTAAGACGCGCCCTAAAAGTGTTCACACACTCGATCAAACGCAGATCCTCTGGTAGCGCGTTCCAGAGCGTCGAATAACACTTAGATTTTTGAGCTCATTGGGATGGCATGCATATTATAAATAATTATAATATAACCATTGAGGTTCTTAATAAAAAAGAAGTGATTTTGTTGTTTTTGACGCAGAATTTCTAACCTTTTGGAAAACATTTTTGACAGTTTTGGGCACTGCCTTGTCAGAAATAGCTTTCTGATAGTCCAGAAAACAGCTGTGGTCTTCTAGCATGGTGGTGACTTGTAAAACATGTATAATTCACAATATGACATATTTTGTAGCGGAGCATCTATACAGTAGCTTGATGCTGTACTTTACTAACTTGAGCTTGATTTGTTACAGGAGAGTCTCTGTTGACTGTGAAACGCATGATGCTGGTCATGGACAAGCTTGTTGTGGCCAGCCACACAGGGGACACGGTTGTTGGCGCCAGCATGCTGTTTGTGGCATATTTTGTCTTCAACATCAAACGTTTTAACACTTTCCTTCTGAATTTTTCCTACAGGGTTTGTTAATCTTCCACAAAAGTTGTGCATTTCAAATGCATGCCTGATAGGTCTGCATAAAGTTGAACTTTGACAGCATTATAATTGTTATGCTGATGTCATTTTATATTGTGGGACAAATGCCCCCCCCCCAACATTTGCTATCTTTTCTTGTTAATTAATTATCGGTTTTCATGATGAACATGTTTATGTTTGTGTTAGCTGTTTAGCTATCTCATCAATATGCATGTATTTTTTTCTGTTGGTACCATTAATAAATACCTTTACCAACAATTGTTCTGTGTCTTCCTACAGTAGAAGTGCTCAGGGTATTGCCATTAAGCATCAGCAGAGTTAATATATCAATGCTTTACTTTGATATTAATGTGATGTGCATACATCTGTACATATATATATATATATATATATATATATATATATATATATGTATATATATACATATATGTAAATATTTTACTTAAAAAAATATGGCACCATAAAAATTCCATGGGATATTCTACACTACAATTCCATATAAAATACGGTACATCGAAACAATTCTACCGTATAATCAACAGTACAATTCCGCATAAAATACGGTACACCGTAAACATTCTACCGTATATTCTGCAGCACAATTCCGTAAAAGATACGGTACGCCGTAAAAATGCTACCGTATATTCTACAGCACAATACCGTAAAAATACGGTACGCCGTAAATATGTTACCGTATATTCTACAGTACAATTCCGCATAAAATACGGTACAGCGTAAACATTCTACCGTATATTCTACAGCACAATTCCGTAAAAAATACGATACGCCGTAAAAATGCTACCGTATATTCTACAGCACAATACCGTAAAAATACGGTATGCCGTAAAGATGTTACCGTATATTCTACAGAATTATTCCGTAAAAAATACGGTACACCATCAATATGCTACCGTATATTCAACAGTATTATTCCGTAAAAAATACGTGCTGCCAGTCATTTTACCGTAACTTATACAGTACATTTCTAAGAGTGTACGTATATAATATAGGCCTATACTATAGATGATATGAGACACGAAGGACGCCGCCAACCGACGAGCTACTCACATGCCAATTGTGAGCTTTCGTCATAATCGGATCCCTCTTCAGTCGCATGCAAACACGAAAATTCAACTCGTCACACACCCTCAATATTACGTACACATGTAAACGGTCAGTTTGTGCAACATAACAAATTATCGACTTAGTTCAGCAAAACTGGCAATAAAAGACGACTATTAACCTGACAATCTACATGTTACTTTATAAAGTATAACTGTTGGATGTCAGTATAACTAAACAACGGCGAAATGAGTTTCAATAGTGACTCAAGTAATCTGAATAACTTATTTCCACTGAGTGATTTTGGAATTTGGATAAAACCTTGTTCTTTTTAACTTTTCAACAAAAGGGTTATAACGTAAATAGTGTTTTGTTTTTGATCTATTTTATTGGTGCTTACGCAGATTGTATGTGTATGTGTGTGTGTGTGTGTGTGTGTGTGTGTATGTGCGTGTGTGTGTGTGTGTGTGTGTGTGTGTGTGTGTGCGTGCGTGCGTGCGTGCGTGCGTGCGTGCGTGCGTGCGTGTGCCAGGGTGTCCATGTGCGTGTGTGTATATCTGAGTGTATGTACGTATATAAATCAGTGTATGCATGTCAGTGCGTGTGCCTGTGTCAAGACATTGTTTTAGGTCAGACCACCCATCATCTCCACCCATACCATCTTGCACTGTTCGCCGCGGTAGTCGGCCATCTTGGTTGACTCCCCGTACGTGGCCGGGGGCAGTTGGACGACGTACGGGTGCTGCATTTCGAAATGTCTGCTCGGATCCTACCACCGACCACAAGGCACATTAGGGTAGTATGGGGCATTGCGGACGCCTTTGGGGGCAACATGATTGGAATTTTTATATAAGGCGGAAATGGTTGACATGGTCACACACACTGGCCTTATCTAAATAGTAATAAACTTACAGAAAATAGTAGCAACACAACTAAAAAAATCACATTTCAGTGACTGTCCTACACATTTGGCAAATTGCGTCATTCCCGGTCATGTGTGGTCCACTTTGTCCCCATTACTTTATACTGTACATTATGCTATTAAGGTAATTTTTTTATATATGTAATGTTTTTAATTTTACCTTTATTGGCACATTGAGCTTAATAATGCCAGCACTGATCTGTTAAACACTATTTAGTTTGATGTAATGTTCATATATGGTAAAACAATTACAAAACCAGAGCTTGATTAATTATTAATCAATTTACGTATATAAATGGAAGTCCATTCCACCAATAGTCGTCGTGAAAATATTGTGCTAAGAAATAGACGTATTATTTTAAACAAACAAATAAACAAACACTTGTAGGAGCTCTTTGCCCCACACAGGATGTGCGTAATACACACGGAACATCAATGGCGTATTTCAATATTGATTTACAAAGGTCACAGAGCCTTAATTAAAGAAAGTGTAGACCATCTGAGCAACGAGAAGCATGGCTGCTGGAAGGAATTAAAATAAGGGTATCCTCCCAGTTGCCCCCGTTTCTCTAGCCCTCGTCCCAGTAGCCCCCGTGTCTCTAGCCCTCCTCCCAATAACCCCCGTGTCTCTAGCCCTCGTCCCAGTAGCCCCCGTGTCTCTAACCCTCGTCCCAGTAGCCCCCGTGTCTCTAGCCCTCGTCCCAATAGCCCCCGTGTTTCTAGCCCTCGTCCCAGTCGCCCCCGTGTCTCTAACCCTCCTCCCAGTAGCCCCCGTGTCTCTAGCCCTCGTTCCAGTAGCCCCCGTGTGTCTAGCCCTCGTCCCAGTAGTCCCCGTGTCTCTAGCCATCGTCCCAGTAGCCCCCGTGTCTCTAGCCCTCCTCCCAGTAGCCCCCGTGTCTCTAGCCCTCGCCCCAGTAGCCCCCGTGTCTCTAGCCCTCGTTCCAGTAGCCCCCCGAGGTGTGAGTTAAAATAAGATCTACACGTATCGGTTACTGCATGGAACAGCGAAGATTGAACATTAACAATGCAAAACCACATGAAATACCAGAACGCACGAGTAAACGAGAAACGACGTACCCAGTCGGGAGCCTCTGTTTGTGTCTTTGGCGTCCGCGACTGCAGCATCGCCTAGAGTCAGCGAATAGACAACAATCAAACAGCACTGCTCGCTGTCATTAAACCGTAGGTCGAATAACTGAGGCTTTATTTGGATGAGTTACAGTAAAACACGCAGTGTGCCTACTGCATTTCAAATAAAATATCACATTGGTCCACATTTCCTACGTTGTGGTATGCGAGTGTCATGGTGACAAATGATATGATGATGTGATGTGAATGTCGTTTTTCGTGGTTTAATTTTAGTATAATATAATTACGTTCACCAAGGTAGATGAACTGATTGTGTAGAGGTAGACCCCTACAATATATAGTAATGCAGCCTAAACTGTTTTTAAGTGCATATTCCGTTGATTATTATCCCGAAAGGGGTCGACTGCTTACTGAGTAAGACTCTCCAGTTGTCGTTTCATATCTTTTGCTGACATCAACAGGGTTCGGATTTTGACCATAGCTGAAATCGAAATGTGTCCCCGGCTGCAAAACGTGGTCTTCGTTTAACACGCTTTTCACTTGTCTAGCTAGTAATGTATTACTCCGGTTCTCTCCGTACAGATCAGGCCGCCCACTGTTGTCCAGTATACACTCTTGGGCCATACTTGCTTAAATGTAAGGCCTACGGTGAATTCATGCCAGGAAGCAGACGCTTGGTGGTCGTAAAAAAGATCAGATGTGATGACGTTATCGTCTCGTTTACGTTGTACACAGACAGCGAGTTACGTCACTTCGCAGATACGTATCTGGCATGGAAACGTCAATAATAATCCATGATTCAAAATGTTTAGTTGTCTCTGATGCGGAAATGTTTAGCTGTTGGATTAAATAACGGTGAGAATGCGTTGAATTAAAGTACAACGTATAGGCCCCATACATACGCACGCACGCACGCACTATCTCTCTCACACACGCTCGCACGCATGCACGCACGCGCGCACGCGCGCACACACACATATACATTCAAAGTCAAGCACCTGTCGAGTTTGTGAAATAAAAACATTAATCTTATGTCTGACAGAAAATTGTTCTGCCATGCTGCGTGGGGTGAAATCTGGTCCTGAGATGTCACGAGTAACGGGAGAGTTCGAAGCCGCAGTTGAAAAGAAAAAGACAAATGTCCGCCATCATGCGCAGACGCAACATGCACGTGTGCGAGATGCCAAATGGGTATTCAACACGTTATGACAACAGCGACTCCTTGTACTGGACGACCGAGATCTTGTCGAGCCTTAGCAAACATCCAGATCCATCGCTGGTCAAACATGCAACCGGAACAATATTCCTCTTCGGTCGATCTGCAGTTCGAACTTGGTCAAAAGGTTTGCTGCAGCAGGTATCTTATTTGAAGAGTAACTGTTCTCTGTTCTCAATGCTATTACGTACCTGGACGGTTTGTTTGATCATGAACACCAAACATGCTCACCATTCTGAACATACGGTGGTAAGCCAAGAACGGGATTGAAAAATCGAACCAACGTGGCTGGAAGATCCAGTTTCTGAGCATGCTTTTGAGCGTCTTCGCGTGCGTTGTCTGGGTTGGTCCAGCAGATGGCACCTACGTCGTGTGCTTAGATACATTCGTATGTATATTATGAATACCCAGTTTCAATCACCATGCAATTTAGTAGACGCTATATCGAATATTAACAAACTATGCATTTTCAAATATAGGTATTAATGTTGTTTAACATAACTTGATAAACCCATCTCAACATGGGTTTTTAAAAGCGAGGTCATGCTTAACAAATATGTTATGTTTTTTGGAAGACATCACTAGGTGGGTAGATGAGGGATCACCAGTAGATATCATCTATTTAGATTTTCAAAAAGCTTTCGACAAAGTACCACATCAAAGATTACTCCTTAAGCTAAAGGCCCATGGCATAGGAAATGGTATAATAAACTGGATAGAAAAATGGCTGAATGACAGAAGACAACGTGTAGTAGTTGATGGGGAGGCTTCAAACTGGAAATCGGTATTGAGTGGGGTACCACAGGGATCAGTACTAGGACCTATATTATTCTTAATATATATCAACGATTTGGACGATGATATAACAAGCAAGGTGTTGAAATTTGCGGATGATACAAAAGTGTTTAGAAGGATTAAAAGTGATGGAGACAGACAGCATTTACAAGATGATCTTGATAGGTTGATCAAATGGTCTGAAAAGTGGCAAATGCTGCTCAATTTTGGGAAATGTAAATGCCTCCACACAGGTCATGGGAATGAAGAGGTAAAATATAAAATGGGGGGTACTGTTCTAAGTACTACTGTAAAAGAAAAGGACTTAGGGTTAACCATTAGTGCTGATATGAAGGTTTCAGAGCAGTGCGGAATTGCAGCGTCAAAGGGAAATCAAATCCTTGGATTAATTAGGCGAAATATAGCGTATAAGAAAAAAGAATTAATAGTACCGCTGTACAAAACAATAGTGAGGCCTCATTTAGAATATTGTATACAAGCATGGAGGCCATATCGCAAGAAGGACATAGATATGCTAGAAAGAGTACAGAGGAGAGCGACTAAAATGATACCAAATCTGAGGGATCTTAGTTACGAAATACGCCTAAAAGAATGTGGTTTAACAACACTAGAGACCAGGAGATTGAGAGGAGATCACATAGAAGTGTTTAAAATATTGAATGGTTATGAAAATATTGATAGAAACATTTTTTTCTCAGTTAAGAAAGATAGAAGGACCAGAGGACATGAAGCTACATTAGTAAAGGAGCAGTGTAGTTTAGATATAAGAAAGTTCTCATTCTCACAAAGGACTGTAAATGAATGGAACAGATTATCTCCTGATTGTGTTGGTGCTAGTAGCGTGAATATGTTTAAAAATAAAATCGATACACACCTTAAAAAGGTGGGATACATGTAGATAAAAAGTATTGGACTCTCGATAAGCCAAAAGGCTTCCTTGTCCAACTGCCATCCAGAGTAATTTTCTGGATGGCAATCTTGTTAAATCTTGTTAAATCTTGTTAACATGGGGTAAATGGAGAATGTTGATTCCTCGTTTTGAGTCGCTTCCCCAATTTTTATCGTTGTAGACTTTTGACATGTTTTATAGGTACCTTCAATGTAACCGAAACAGTTGAAATTGCTCCTGTTGCAATTTGTTCCATGTCCAGCCATAAAAGTCCCGGACTATATGTGTTGTGGCAAAAACTCCACCAAGTTTCAGGAACAACTTTCCACACATTCCTCTACAACACCTGCGTAAGGTTTTGTGCTTGACAATTTGCACTAACCTTTAAAAGCTCTACCGAATCTTTTAGTTACTGATACTTAGCTATAACCAGAGGCGTACCCAGGATTGACATGTTGGGGGGTTTCCAAACGGGTATCACCGTCACAGTGGCGCTGGAACGAAATTCATATTGGGGGGCTACCGGAGCTTCCGCACCGTTGAACATTTTCGCCGCCGCGATGTCGCATATCTTCACATCTTCCTTCACCTTGTGGCTGTCTCGGTTGGCTCGAGACTGTGACACCGGAAGAGGAGGGGGGTGATGTTGGAAACGCCGTCGCGCCGCTGTAACTTCAGCTTCTCAACTGTCTCGGCTGTGAACTCATGACATCCGAACACGGGGGGACAGTGCTGTTGAAAAATTATTATTTTTACGTCGCGCCGTTGCTGTCAATTTACCTTCTCCAGGTTCTCTCCGCTGTCTCGGCTAAAATGAGGACATCGGAAAACGGGAGGCGGGGGAAGATTCTGTTGGAAAAAATGTTGCCGCCGCGCCGCCTATTATTGCGAGGGGGGGTGGCATAAACCACATGTCTGCCCGCCAATTGCACACACCTTTCACATTCAACAAAAATACACATTAATCGTTTCATAAAATTTAGATTTCCACCCGCCATTGACGCTCGCCACAAAAGCAAACATTCACGCTCACATTTAATGGCAGATATATGGTTCTGCCCCCCCCCCCGGGAGAAATTCCAGGGGGCAGCTGCCCCTTTTCCCTATGCACCGTCATCTTTTCCCGTACATATGTACATTGCCATAATATTGGTCATACACCAGAGATTTTGGGGAGGTTCCGGGCAACCAGAAACCCCCCTGGGTACGCCCCTGATAACACAGAACACGTAACTGAAGAAATAAGAGAAACACACTGGCTGATTGAGCATAACCCAGAGAAGTCAAAATTATTTGAATTACCAACAGAAGGAAGAAAATATTATTTTCAGCGGCTACTCTATCCAAAGAAAAGAATTAAAGGGGGTAAACTGCCTCAAGTAACTTGGTGTGACCAACGACAGGTCACTAACATAGAATTATAAAATCAACAACGTGCCAAAGAAGGCTAACAACACAAGGGCTTTCTTACAGTGAAACACCAACGGATGATCCAAGCCATCAGCGCGTTATGCTACCAGTCCTTCTTATGACCATCGCGGAATACGCGTCGATAGCATGGGGTCCATCCACGAAGAAGAATATCAACTACAGGTGGGAAATGCTCAACAACTAGCAGCTCCTTTCGCCAAGAACGACTCCCGTCGATAATGCATTGTGACAGATGGTAGGGCCTTCTGATCTTCCTAAACTTCACAAACGTGATATAGGCTAACCTATGTACCTTAAGCGGCGCTATACCACCTGCTATCGATAGCGACGTTCCACTCAAGCTTGACAATACTCTAGCCAAATACATGTGGCTAACACAGAGTGATAAGCTAATCAGAAGGAGAAGAAAAATCTATAATGGAATGTTGAATTAGCATTTCCCTGAGCACATACATAAATTGTATAATCGATAAGTATATGGGGGGGGGGCAATATATAAGAACGTTATTGTTATTATTTCCACGTCAGTACGCAGACAGGATGGACAGGTAGATGTCACAAATTACGTCTTAATCAAATACTTGCAATTGTACACTTGAGCTCATATGAGTCGAACTAAAGTCATTTATTACCTGAACAGCTGTAGTTAACATTTATACTTATTTCTGTTAGTATCTTCGCATATGCCTCCTTTATAATATCGCTAGCAAGGATATCACAAAACTTCACGTGTCCAACATTGTCTAGCAAGAGTAGTTACAAGATCTCCTCGTTTTTCTCGCTCTGTACCACTTTTGAAGTCTTTGCATTGGCTTCCTATATGATATCGTATAATATTTCAGATCTGTACCATTACACACCAGGCACTGTCCAATAAGCAACCATCTTATTTCCATTTATTGCTTACTCCAGCTTCGATCATCTAGTTCTGACCTACATTTTGTTCATAGAGTCACCACTAACATTGGAACTAAGGCTTTTTCTGTTGCTGCACCAACTCTTTGGAATATGCTCCCTCTTAGTGTTAGATCAGTTGAAAATATTACAAAATTCCGTCGTCATTTAAAAACGTATCTTTACAACCTTGCTTATCCACTGTAGCTCCCTAGCGCCTTGACCCATCTGTTGACAACTGGAAAACTACTTATGGATTTTGAGATTGACCAACCCTTTTGTTTTGATGCGCCTCTGAGCTTGGTTTCCAAGGATTTAGGTGAAATAGAAGTTATCTTTATTATTATTATATAACGAAGCACATTTCTGTGTACTTTCCGACGTAAAAAGGTAATTTTGTAGCTATTGACCAATACGAATCTACTGGTCTAATTTTGCCGACGGGTAGGGAGTGTCCTTGTTTTTACTGATCGAAGGGTGCGAGCAGATGTAGGGAACAAAGCTAATGTATTTTACGTTCTCTTATAATAATAGTAATTCTAAGTCACCATAACACTCTAATTAGTATGATCATCTTTGAGAGACATAACGTGTACGGTGAGAATGATCTTAGAAGGAGTTTCCACTGTCTTGTTGTAATACTTTGATATAAATAATGTCACAGAAGGAAGCCGATAAACCATAGGTAGCAAATTAATGAGACAAGTTTAACAAGATTGCCACCCAGAGAATTAACTCTAGGTAGCAGGTGGACAAGGAAGCCCTTGGCTTTTCGAGAGTCCGACCTTTTTATCTATGTGTATCCCGCCCGTCTGAGGTATGTGTCGATTTTATTTTTAAACATATTCACGCTACTAGCACCCACACAATCAGCAGGTAATCTGTTCCATTCATTTACAGTCCTTTGTGAAAGGACCAAAGAGCGGACGGGACAGGTTATTGTGAGTACTATTCCGATCAGCTTTTATTATACACAGCATGACTGTATGTCTACGCCCTAGGAAGTAATACATCGAGATCACCACATCCTAATTAGTTTGAACCTTCTTTATCATGATGCTAACGGAATTATTTAATGATACCTAATACGGAAATCCCTGAATAGTTACACTACTGCGACAGACAAAGGCTCGGAAGAAGCCCAGAAATCACAGTAAGTCTCAATAATGTTACATAGCACACCAGGACGGCCAAACAAACAACCATCGGCTGCATCGGTAGTAGTTGCTACTGGGGCTTTGAATTTACTGCATCAACTACATGCAAATGCCATCATCAAGAACGCAGAACTGTTTCTGATTAGAGAAGGAATTCACCTAATTAATGACTAGGTACGTGCACTACATTATTGGGAAAACAGTAAACATGTCGCCTCGCCCTTAACGAAAATTCGGGAGAGGGAGTTTCATAGTTTCAAATGGCGACAGTTAAACAAACTGAAGGGACTATCACCAAAGACGGGGTCGAAGTACGTGCGCAATATCGATCTTACTGGCCACAACTCAAGAAATGGGTATTGAACATGTTAAAGGACAAGCTAAATGACGATCAAATCAGAGTACTCGGCAACGAAATAAGTTACGCCTTACAATCAGACAGACTACCAACTTAAGAGTTCGTCGTAGCTACGGAGTAAGCGTGTGGATCGCTGCCCATAAACAAATTAGAACAGATGAGACCGAAGGTGGCTGGTATTTTGAAATTGGAAAAAAAAAATATCATGATTCTCCCAGCAGATCAAGACGAAGCCATATAAGTATAGGGCACAAATGAATACAAACAGAAAGTCATAACCATTTTATTAATAGAAGAAAAATTAGAAGTTGAAGGAAGACTCTACACCAAAAATTCCCAAATACTAAAAATAGTGGCATCTACCACAAATAAAGTGGAAGACGATGACAAGATCACAGAAGTACCAACATCAAACATAAAGACAGACGAACTTCTAAGATCATCAATGGATACTGCCCACATGGTACAATGTATGAAGATCTTCTATGATCTATTGTAGGTAGACAGGTAGACAGCATTTACAAGATGATCTTGACAGATTGATAAAATGGTCTAAAAAATTGCAAATGTTGTTCAGTTTTGGGAAATGTAAATGCCTCCACACAGGACATGGGAACGAAGATGTACAATATACAATGGGAGGTTCTGTACTAAGTACTACTGTAAAAAAGGACTTAGGGTTAACGATCAGTGCTGATATGAAGGTTTCAGAGCAGTGCGGTATTGCCGCTTAAAAGAGAAATCAAATCCTTGGATTAATTAGGCGAAACATAACGTATAAGGAAAAAGAGCTAATAATACCGCTGTACAAAACAATAGTTAGGCCTCATTTAGAATATTGTATTCAAACGTGGATGCCATATCATAGGAAGGACATAGATATGCTAGAAAGAGTACAGAGGTGAGCGACTAAAATTATACCAAAACTGAGGGATCTTAGTTACGAAATACGCCTAAAATGTGGTTTAACAACACTAGAGACCAGGATATTGAGAGGAGATCAGATAGAAGTGTATAAAATATTGAATAGTTATGAAAATATTCATGGAGATATTTTTTCTAAGTTAAGAAAGTTAGAAGGACCCGAGGACATGAAGTTACATTAATTAGTAAAGAAGCGGTGTAGATTAGATATAAGAAAGTTCTCATTCTCACAAAGGACTATAAATGATTGGAACAGATTATCTCCTGATTGTGTTGGTGCTAGTAGCGTGAATATGTTTAAAAATAAAATCGACACATACCTTAAAAGGGCGGGATGCACGTAGATAAAAAGTATTGGACTCTCGATAAGCCAAAAGGCTTCCTTGTCCACCTGCCATCTAAAGGTAAGACACCACACCACATCAAAAACCGTAAACACTTAGCAAATGAAATGACATCAGTCATGATGGAACAAGATACTATGTTCTTATCATATGATGTAGTCACCAACAACATTATTATCGAGATATTTAATCCAACAATTACGGATGAACCTAAATGTGGCAATCTGGATCAGCAAAAGCAAGAACAGATACGACGGGGAATACAATTTCAGTCACGTGTGAAGATGCGTGTTCTCCACACCATCTGACGAGCAGGGGAAGAACTTCAGTTCTACTGAACACTTAGATTGCCGACAGTAGTAGAAACGTTGGTGCATTCCAAAAATTAGTCAATGTTTTATTAATGAATAGTGAACTGTGTCAATATGGAAAGTAGGAATTGCAATTTATTTAGGAGAATAGTGATGCCAACATGTTCTCAAAATGTTGATCAAAAGAATACACACACACACGAACACGCACACACTCACTCACACACACACACCTATACACAGTCACTTACACGCATGCACGCACGCACACACGCACGCACCCACGTATACATGTAGTGTTTCAATATGTATTATTTTGGTAAATTTATCATTACAAACTGATGTAATATATATACACATATATATATATGTGTGTGTGTGTGTGTGCGTGCGTGCGTGTGTGCGTGTGTGCGTGTGTGCGTGTGTGCGTGTGTGCGTGTGTGCGTGTGTGCGTGTGTGCGTGTGTGCGTGTGACTTTCTGTTTGTATTTATTTGTACCCAATACTTGTGTGTCTTCGTCTTGATCTGTTGGGAGAATAATTATATTCGTTCTTCTGAATCTTCCAATAAGATCGATATTGCGCACGTACTTCGGCCCCGTCTTTGGTGATAGTCTCTTCAGTTTGTTTAACTGTCGCTATTTGAAACTATGAAACTCCTTCTCCCGAATTTTCTATTGAGACTTACTGTGATTTCTGGGCGTCTTACGAACCTTAGTCTGTCGGAGTAGTGTAACCATTCAGGGAATTCCGTATTAGGTATCATTAAATAATTCCGTTCGTGTATGCCGCATCATGATACAGAAGATTCAAACTAATTAGGATGTGTGTAATAATAAATATATATATATATATACAGTTGTATATATATATATATATATATATATATACAGTTGTATATATATATATATATATATAATTACACACACACGTTCAATGGATTCACACAAATAACACAATTGCATTTTCAACACAATAATTTTTATATTACTATTGCAATGTAAAACAATACCAAACGATCATAAATTCAATAATACTCACGGGATTTTATAAATATTGAAATATTAATGAGTTTCCGTTGGCGGACGAACTCACATTGTGCTAAGCTACGTACACACGAACACTAAACATTCTATATTTTATAGTTGTAATCGCTACAATAAAAATAACAATAGTAATGGTAAGTAATAGGAGTATAATATTATTCGCCATCAGCCGTCAATGGACGGATTTGATGCACGTTTAACACATTTCTCCACATGTTCGTTATGTACATCAATGACCGGCCTCGGATGTGTCATTAGACAACATATCTAGTAGGCATGTTTGGGTACATCAAAGCGTTTCTACCCCGCCCATTACGAGACGGCAAAAACACGGGTGTGAAGGCTGGTTGGTTGGCAGCCGTCGAGCAATTTCACAAAGTTCCATGACACTAACATTGCTTGTCTAATTTAGATTTTTCGAGAACATTGACAGTACGCGTTGTTTATTGCAATTAAATGTACGTTTCATTTAGCTATAATTATTACCGCAATACCATCAATTCACCACGACGCATGCACTGCTTTATCGAGAGCATCTAAACAACATCGCCAATCCCTTCTTGAAGGCTTCGTATTTGGCGATGTAGATAATCGGGTTGATGCCACAGTTGACCATGACCATAATAATTGAGACTTGGTACATTTCGTCGAACGTCGATATTGTACCTATCAAGTACAAAATTACATATACTTTATTGGGCACCCAGCAGACAAAGTAAAACATGACTACAATGGCAAAGGTTTTAAGAACGTTTCTCTTCGTTTTTTCGTTAACGGCATTTTGTTTCTGTGTATTCAGATTCACAGTTTGGACTCTCGCTTGTCTAACCGTTGTCACCACAGCATCTGTTGTTACTCTCGTGAACCCACTTTCTCGCAGAGTCGGCTTAATGACATCTCTACGAGACATAGGCTCTTTCCTGTTTTCTGATGTTCCCACATTGCTGTCTCCCACGCTGACAACGCGCTTGTGTAGAACTGTCCAGATACGAACGTAGCACACGGAATGAACGAGTAGAGGCACTAGTATGCATACGAATATCTGCATCACTACGACTGTTAGTGTTTGACCTTCTGGAGACTGAGCAAATGGAACAGAACACGTACCTTGCATTAACCCACTTTTCGGTACTGCCCACGACGCTGTAAATGACACACCGCTCAACCAGATGAAGACGGCTAACACGTTCGCTTTAGTTTGTGTGAAGAAGATCAGGTGTTTGAGCGGGTGAACAATACAGAACCAACGCTCAATGGAGATCGCCATTAGATTGCATGTTGACGAGTTAATCAGTCCCCACAACATGATCAAAGCAAACCAAATTTGGCAAGATCGTTCAGGTGAAATTTGGTCGAGCTGCTCTCCCCGTAAATTGCTCGTTTTTATTGTCGCCAGAATGAATAACGCAGAAGTGACACTGTCGATGATACTTTGGTTGACGACGAATGTTGTCCGCAAGTTCTGGAAAAGTTTATTATACTTGATGAATACAATGACAACGACGAGGTTTCCAACAACGCCAATTAATCCGATAATCAGTTTGATGACAATTATGCTGGTTGGTATCAGTCTTTCTCCAATATTAAATAAGTCCGTTTGGTTGTGAATATTTTCGGCGATGTCGACGTCGCGCGCACTCGTGTTTCGTTCCATTGCGGCTTCGGCGGTCATTCATCAAGCAATGTGTGGAAGAAATATGAACAGTAAAATGCGTGGCGTTCTGACGCAGTGATTGGCGTATTAATGTGACCTATCAACACTTACTCATTATGTAACACCAGTAGTGTGTAAGTGCGTCAGCTCTATATTTAACGTGCGCCTTCGCTGAACGGAGACGATTTAGCCGCCACCGCTAACACCAGCACCACCAGCAGCAACACCAGCACCGGCCACTGTATCACAGTGTGTAGTATTTTCCATTGAAACCAGTTCTAAACTAATTATGTAAAGGGGCCACCCTCTACACCGTAATGCGGCCAGTTATAACAAAATACAACTGCCACCGTAATAATACAAGGGGTCATCTCAGAACATCGATGTCGGACTTTCGCTTGGGGGAGAGGGATCTAGAGGTAGTTTCGTCTCGCGTTGGACATCAATATTTTACGCTTTGGACTTTCGTGGCCCTTCACTTTGTTCTTGCCCACGAAGAAAATGATCGCACTATGTCGATGTTCGTTTTACGCCGTCACATAATTAACCTCGACTACCCAGGCTCCATCAAGTGGCAGCATTTTTGTGTCCCTCACAACTGCCTGGGAAACGACATGACTTTGAAATGTTCGCCGGTGGACGGCTTTACTCTGAATCTGGGTGAAAATGGTGACTGGCTCTCAGGTTAACTGTAAAGTAAAACATTACATAAGAGTAAGCGTTTATCAACAAACACTGTGCTTAGGCAAAAGATAGAGTGTGAATTGAAGTAGATCGGCCGACATTTGTATTGTATTTATATCATCAAATCAATGTTTACAAACTATAATTTGAAACTTCCAGTGTGAATTATCATCACAACATGTGACCGCGTGGTATGCACAATTAATATACTCACTTGGCCGTCTGGAATGAATGCAACAAGTGCGTGTGTCTGTGTGCGTGCGTGCGTGTGTGGGGGGTTGCGTTCTTTGCATCCCTGTTGGCTACAGCGGCTGGACTTAGAGGGGGGGCCATGGCGACAGGGCAGCCCACGGTATGCATATCTACTTCTCGCCCAGGATTTATGACGCCAACTTCCCTCTTTACGTTTTCCCAAGTCCTGATGCGATGGGCGAGTGGCGACGGCAGCCGGTGTAAGATGGTACTGGGAGCCGCTAGTTGCAGGTACCTGCACACAGGCGGTCAAGGCAGGATGGTCGCTTTCTTCTCACCGAGGCAAGGGCAGCGTTCGACAGCCACCTTGGCGACAGACCAGCCCGCTTCACGGATAGCACTGCTCCCTCCTTAGGAGAAGGGTCTAGAAAAATGACCAACTTCCCTGTCAGCACACCGCAGCTGAATTGACATCTAAAATCGCGATCAAAACTCAAAATTCATAAAAACTACGAGACCCACTCGTAAGAAAAACACTGTATGTGTTGGAGCTTGGAACATCAGAACACTGATGGACACCAATAACTGTGACAGGCCTGAACGACGTACAGCGTTAGTGGGACAGGAGCTCCAGCGTTACAACACTGATATATAGACGCCCTTAGCGAAACTCGCTTGGCTGACACAGGGGAAATCACAGAAGCTGGATCAGGCTACACGTTTTTCTAGTCTGGGAAGTAATGAGATTACCACTGCAGAGAAAGACCCACTTGACACTCATCAGCGCTTGCGCTCCAACCATGATCTACCCCCAGGAACAGAAAGAGCTCTTCTACCAGAACCTACAACGGTGCGCTCTGTTCCATGAGATGAAAAGCTTCTGCTGCTCGGCGACTTCAATGCCCGCGTGGGCAGGGGGTCAGAGTTCTGGCCAGAAGTCATCTGACCTCGTGGATTTGGACAGGAGAATTCAAACGGCCAGTTGCTTCTCACATTCTGTGCCGAACATGGTCTGACCATCACTACCACCCTGTTCTAGCTACCAGAGACCCACAAAGTCACTTGGATGCACCCCCGCTCCAAGCACTGGCACCTGATCGACTACGTGATCACGAGGCGCCGAGACATCCAGGACGTGCACATCACGAGAGTGATGAGAGGAGCTGACTGTTGGACAGACCACCAGCTGCTGAGGAGTAAGCTTTCCTTCCGCGTGGCTGTCGCGAGTAGACGCCAGAAGTTTGACACCAAGAGGAAACTAGATGTAAAAAGGCTTGCCGACTCAAAAACAAGGGAAGCTCTCGTAACCAAACTAGCAGACCAGCTTGGAAACTTGACAGCAGAGACAGACCCGGCGGGAGAAGCTTGGGCCAGCTTTCGGGACACTGTCTACAACTCAGCAAAAGTCACACTTGGACACCCGAAAAAGAAGCACCTAGATTGGCCCGACGAGAACAATGGACAGATTGCCAGCCTCCTCGGACAGAAGCAGGAAGCTTTCATAAGCTGGCTCAGTGAAAAGCAGTGTTCCTCCAAGCACAATCGCCTGACGCTACATTTGACGGCAAAATAAATAATTACTTCTTCTCAAGCCTGCCGATAGCGCTAGACGCGCTCGGGTTGTGACTCGCGGGG
This sequence comes from Escarpia spicata, assembly GCA_963995525.1. Lineage (NCBI taxonomy): Eukaryota > Metazoa > Annelida > Polychaeta > Sabellida > Siboglinidae > Escarpia > Escarpia spicata. The sequence continues at coordinate 8,220,667 of OZ023211.1, forward strand.
ACTGACTTATATCACTGATCGTTCTCCTATAGACTGCAGCACCCTGCTGGCCACCATCCCATTGTAAGGCAGAAAGAGTTGTACCCACTGCAGAATACATAGCACACCATTGTTTGACACCTATGACATGCAATAAATGTATGGCAGAGGAAATGTTTGATTTGCAGATGTGTCACTGTGCTCCCTGGATAAGGTGACTAATGGCTAATTAATGGGATAGGCTGTAGCCACCAGCTTAGTCATTTGGGGAAGGGTTGTGATCTGGAAATGAGATTAATCTGAGGTTAATATCCCAGTTGGATTATCCTAGGTTGTGGATAGTCGGGTGGCTCACACGGGTCAGAGATGCCAAGTCTACCCATTTGGCGGTAGAACATGTCCTGTTTCTTCAATCTTGGGACAATCTCACGGAGTCACGATCTACCGCATTAGTACCAAAATCTGCCACCAGACCGATAGTTCACGGTTTAAAAAGGAAGTATCCATTTTCAGTCCAATTATACAGCTTAACCAATATTTCAAATTGAAAATGCCATGCAATAAGTAAATATATCCTAACTTTGAAACATTATATGGCCAAGGCTGGAGTGGTTCCCTATTATGCATGTACCTATCATCGCGACTGAGGCTCATATATGCACAAGATCCTCATCTACCGCCATCACATCATGAAAAGCGATAGATCTACGGCACTTTACGAAGCTGCCAATATTTATTATGAAACATCAAATATGGTATATTTCATGTGTAGCTTACAGCTTTTTGTGACTTGCAATCTCTCTGTTCTCTCCAGGATAAATAACACGTAGACCTAGATACACTGTAGTAGACCAGGCAGCGTCACCATTTTGTTCAGACGTTATTTTATATGGCGTTTAAATAGTACGTTATACTTGCCGTTTACATGTGGTTCAGTGTAGCACAACACATTGTTACAAGCACCTACGAAAAGGTTTTTTTATGTTTTACCTAATCAAAAAGCTTTGGCCTGCTTTGGGCCAAAAATGTTTACGGAATCGTGATTTAACCTCTATTTTTCAGCCAATGTGTGCTTAAAATTTATAAAACATGCCCATTTAGGGGCGGAAAAGGGAAGCACTTGAGGGTTTACTCATGGAAGGGGATTCCTTAATGTTTCTCATCTATCTGGAATATTTTAATACAACACTTGAAAGGTGTAACAATATGAGATTTAGCAAACTCATTTTAAGCCAATTAAAATAGGTAATTTTTATGAAAATACATACTGATTTTTTTGGCTAAAAAGGAACATCGACGGGGTGGGGATGGAAGGGGTGTACGTATCCGTTCTATATGAAAAGGAGGGAGTTTGCTCCTAGTTTTTCATTTATTAATTAATGTTATGTTTCATAAGACTATAATATATATTTGAAGGTATACTGCCTGCAACATTTTTCTTAATTATTTTAGTAAGCTCGTAACGATGTTCGTGATTTGAAAGTTAAGTCCGCGCATCATGTTCAAATGGTAAACAATGCATCCAGTGTCAAACAAGTTGTTTTAGCAATTTCGCCAAAACGGTCCGAGTTTACCACAATTCTCTTTGATGTCCTATTTTCTACGTAAATTAATTCCTGGTATAGTAGCAGCAGAGGAACAGACTCCCCCTTAACGTGTTGTGTTTACGTGTGTGCTCGCGGGTCAATTGTCCGAAAAGCTGCACTTGAGTGAACCTATTTTGACCGACGTTTCATCAACAAAAAAAGACAAGCTGTAGTAATAACATTTTAGTCAGTGATGCATATTGAAGATACGCTTGCGCAACGGATCGATATGTTATAAATCACTAACAGTAGCATAAATTCATCGACCCAGTGCCTTTTTAGATAAGCTAAGTAATTTACCACTACAGTCAATGTGATTAATACGAGCTTCGGTTGCGAGCAAACTGTCGGAATATATAGCTGCACTTAAAAGTGAAATGTGTTTACAGAGCCATGGTCCATGCCATGTGACTATCCGACAGAAATACTCATGCCGTGGCTGTTATGACGTTTACATTCGTGTCCATCTTAAAATCCCATAAGAAATGACACGTTTTATACTCAGTCATAAGTTCATATATTTGTGTTGACAACTTGACCACTCACTGAATTTAATACCGATATTCTAAGCTATTTGCAAAACCAAAATCCTCACCTTGATGAGTTTAACGTACAATATTGGAAGCAGCAGCAGCAGCAGCAGCAGCAGCAGCAGCAGCAGCAGCAGCAGCAGCAGCAGCAGCAGCATTGCTCTTGGTGTCAACTTTTATTTGTTCACTATTGACCTGTTCAGAAATCGCCAATTTTTGCGACTGCGCATGTGCAAACATGGAATGACGCGGAACCTTGCGTTCCAAACGTAAATGTAAACAGGATAATGTACAGCAAAATTGCTTGTTTTTTATTTTGTTGCTGCCAGTTGATGTGACGTATTTATATGTGGCTTGTGCTATATAAAGCCACCTTTAACCGCAGGTATAGCAGTCATTGTAGTCACGGTTTACTTAAATTGAATTTCGCGCTATCACGCAAAGCCGAAATGAACCGATATCCGAACAGGACAATAAACAGTCGGTTAACTGATTGCATGTTTCTCCCACACTTCGCAGCGGTGACGCCACTCACAATATGACAGAATTTTACACGCTTGCGTTGAAGCGCGGCAATCGTGGTTCTACTCTTAGCCGATAGACGTCGTACGTGTATTACAGCGAATGTACCGTAATTCCATTTTACGGGAAAACACCATAAATATTACGGTAGATACGCGTTAATTATATGGCAATCGTGGTTTTAAGCTTGGCCGATATATGTCGTACGTGTACTGCAGTGAATGTGCCGTAATTCCATTTTACGGAGAGCGCGAACGTATCCTTGCCGCGCACCAGACTATACTGACCTCAACACCGCTGATGAGAAATTTATCCTGGAGGAACAAGTCCACGTGGAGACGACCCATCTTGCTGGCCATGCGACTCCGAAAGATAGGGTCTCGTCTAGTCACGAACCCCGCATTGGCTGCATCGCCGGCGGCTATTTCAACGGCTTCCAAGCGATTGCCCTTGTCCTTGTGCCACATCTGACTCGTGAGTTGCGTGTCCTTGGCATCGTCCCCGTAACTCAGCAGCGTCTCTATGTAGGCGCGGTACGGGTACGTGTTGGTCGAGGTAGTCAGGAGCGTTCCGTTCAGGTAAACGTCGCCCTGAATGAACAGCGAATGGAGCCAGTTATTCACAGGACTTATGGGATCGGCGGCGTCGAGGTCGTTTCCGTCGAATTCTATCGGTCCGCCCGAATCGAGTGAGGACATGGGTTAATGTTGTACCGTATGATTATCGATGATACTGGTCTGAGTCGGAGGAACGGTAAAGATATCGAGCTAGCTCTTGACCCCCTCACACGATTGTTTATACACGAAAGCCATCGTCGAATATGTCGGGCTCAAGTTTCCTCGACGTGCGTGTCTTGGTCCGTCTCCCAGCTGTACTGATTCGTTTTCGTGGTGGGTGCGTCTTATACGCTTACGCAATTGCAAGCCAGGAGTCAATAGGTCGCTCAACATGTCCCTACAGGCAGCGGTGACGCGACGTTTGGCGGCCGTTTTTATGTTCTGTCCCGAAAAAACGTCATCGGCTATGCGTGCGCCGGTCGTCAACGCTCTCTTCCCAACGCCACGGCACCTCTCTTGACGAGCGGCTTGACGCTGCGCAGTAGACCTCCGAATAGACTTCCTAGTCAGTGACCTCGTTGGTATCGGGAATCTACAAAATAGGGAAGCGCACCTTCTGCTTGACGAGTGTAGACGTCGTTGTAATTCATCTTTAGAACAGTGCCGTCCGTCGTCATCGGAAATGAAGTGTCCCCGTCACCTTACCGACATCGAATGGCACGCGTCGCCCGCTGTCGTCTCTTATATCGACCCCTGTCGTCCCGAACTCTTTATAAAAGAGAGGGACTTACTGCACGTTATCGAAACTCTTGGACACGGTGGAACCGTTTCGTCCGTTAACCGCAACACTCCGCAACAACGGTGCGGGACTATCGCCGACGACACGTCCGTGTAGACGAATATGGTGGTGATTCCTTGATGCATGTCCACCACGGAAGGGACCTCTTTCTCGAAGGCGTACTCACCAACACTGTCTGTTGTATAAGATTCGATGGTCGACGTCGGTCTGATGTTGTATCCATGCATGGGTGGGGGACGTAGGTGCGTGTGGACTTTGTGTCAGTACTGGTGATTACAGTCGTATGAAAACTTAGTATGGTTCCCATGGCACTCCCTAGGGGTGTGCAAAACTCGGTTGTAGGTGTCATGTGCAGGGTCACCTTGTGAGAGATGTCGCTGTAGTTCAGTTTTGCCTTGACCCTATCCGTCGACATTTTCAACAGTGCCCCGTTGATGGCGCGCAACAATTGGGTCACGTTGTAGTAATACCCGTGCTCCATCTTGGCAGACGGAGTTAATCCTGTACTATCGGACTCGTAGAGGTAGAACGTGTTATCCTCCTCGCGAACGTTGTACCAAGTGTGCCGGTAGCGGAACTCTACCATATCGCATTCTTACTCGCCGCTGCCAGACAGCACGACACGATGAGACACTGTATTATCGGGGTGTACGTGCATGGAAGCATTGTTAGGCAACGTCAGATAGAAATCACTCGCAGTCATGCTGTCTCAACGTCGTGTTGGGTAGCAGGTAATCCAACGAACTGCTCAACAGGGCCGTCCACAGAATCGGATACCCGTGACCGATCGACAGGTTGTAGATTCTGACCACAATGACTCAGAAACACGATCTCCTCTTTGGGACACGTGGTACCGAAGATGTGCTACGGAGTCCTATCGGTCTGTGGAGCGTCGACGTCGTCGCTATCGGCAACGGAGACTATTGTGGTATCGTCCGTCATGGATGGTCGAATGAAAGCTTGTCGGACATATGGCTGGACTTTATAGCCGACGAAGGCCTTCGCATCGATCAAGCTGTTTAATTTTGAAGGGTATCCGAACCATTTCACCAACACATCCCTTCGTCTGCCTACCTTGCGTCCCGCCACTATCGATTCCAAGTGGTACATTTTTTGGCCGGTAACGTCACCTTCTGCAACTCTGGTTCATAGAAAGTTCCGTCCAGTATCTCGCCGAGATCGTCCTTCAATCGATAGACGGGCGGATCGGACGGATGCACCTCGAGTGTCATACATATTTCCTCGGTACAATTCGCCATGTACTCTTTGTCGAACCGTCTCTTGACCTTGCTGATACGCACGCGATCCGCCACGTGGTACGGAGTGTAAAGTCTTCTCCGGGACATAGTTGAACAGGTATGTCAAGGTCAAACCTCGTATGCTGTAGAAGGTAAACTCTTTGCTGATGGCCTCCAAGAACGGTACGAGGTCCCAGTTGTTATAGCAGACGAGAAAGTCCCGCAATGTCTTAATGTCGTTGTCTCACCATGCCTCTTGACAATGGGTGTTGTCTTTGTCGGACATACCTTCGTTTTTCAGACGACCAAAGAAGGCCTCTTTCGGAGGAAGAGTGGTGTCGTCGAGTCTCTCCAAGCTATCCCTGTATTCGTACGGGAAATGACTTTTCGTGATCTCTTATCCATAGGCTTTCGTGTACTTATCGTACGAGGATCCAAGTGCGATGTAATGATTCATGTCTAAGAATTTCAGGTCATCCGTCGATAGACACACAAAACTGTTGTTACGTTTGATAAAAAGAACGAGCCGACACCATCGTTGACCTTGGCTTCCCTCTCCTCCTACTCTTGCTCTGTTTCTTTCGTAGACAGGAAGTAGGGCATCAGGAACTGTTTGAAGATGTTGAGATCGTACTTGCCCGAGTTGAATCCGATGACAGGCAACTAATGAAGCCAACCATTCAATTGACCCATGAGAGAATTATAGGGATTGGACGGTTTCCGCTGTGACTCTTTGTCCTCGTGTGCACGTGCCTGTTGCTCCCGTTCGTCCCAGCTCGACTTATCTTCCATGAGTTTGTGAAACACGTCCTCGTAATCGTCTTTGATGGCTTCGTAGACGGCATAGCTCATGGACTGAAGGGTGGGCATCATGTCGGACACCAACTTGTCGCTAGCACCATCCGTGACGAGATATCGCACTTGTTCGAATCCGGGTACGTTACTTGTCAGAAACACCCTCAACGGCACGTGACCTGGAACCCAGTGGACCATGGCACTGTCTGATGGACGTTGTGACGTATTGGACCAGGAATCGAAGTCGAAGGTGGCACGATAGGGGTAGTAGCGCAGCCACTTGGGGACACGAATGTTTTCGTCGTCCAAATGCTGGAACACTGTCGGAGACGGATGGTAGACGCCGCCGGGATAGATTTTCGGTACACCTCCCGTACACGAGCGCTCGTATCTCTCCAGGTGCCATGCGCCTTTCCATAACGAGTCGCCACACTTCCTACATAGCTAAGAGTGATAGTACATGTTCACGTCTTGAATGTAGGAAAAGTGTATCTCGTTGAGATTGACGTACAACGTGTCGGGATAGTGACTTAGCGATCGAGGGACGAGTTCGGCAGTCATCTTTCAGCCTTCTTCCTCCGGTTCGACGAGTGTGTAGACGTACACGTTGGTCTCAAAGATGGTCTCTGCGCAATAGAGATCTTCCTTCGTCACCTCAGCAAAGTCTTTTATAGACATTCCGTCCCGATCGCAAGGCTCGTAGACCGCCTTCACTGTGGGTTCCATGTGACGTCGGTCACCTCCGCGATGCAGAGCCAGACAGAGGAAGAGACACATATTGTCAGTGTATTTCTTGGAATGGTTGGCTTCTCTTTCCAGACCGATGACGGCTATGTTCTTCTTGCTGTACCTCGGAAGTGTGACACCCACACATCCTATCGGATGGTCTACGATACGGTTGACGAAGAATGTGACATTCGTGACAACCTCGCATACGTTGCTTTATGACCAACTGTAATACGTCTGTTTCTCGGATACGCTCCAGAAATGCATCAAAGTCTTCAGCGTTGGTAATAAGACTCGGTTCATCCAGGTAACAAACATAACAGTTGCAGGACGAATGATAATATATGTATTTTCCCATGGTCTTTTTCCCCAGAAAGAAACCTTAAGTGATGTTAATCTTGAACGCGTGCGTCTGTTCTCGGAACATTGTTTTCAGTGACGGTTCTAGCACAGACGTGTCCGGTGTTGACACTCTGTAATTGTATTTGGATTGAACAGGTCCTCTGGTAACATGGGTTCGGATGGCCGACCATTGGTCTCGAACAACGTCTCGCAGCTCCCTAGATAGAGTTTCGGCGAAGGAGAATCATGGTGGAGGACGCATGGGACCGTCTTCGTCGTCGTTGCTCACTCTTGGTCGGTCTTCACATCTCGCTTGCTTGGGAAATGGTTGGTCGGTCGACTCTTCACATCGGTCGCATACCGTCTTGATATGACGTAACACGTGGTCTCGTCTCGTGAATTCGACAACTTCGAATTCGGTGCGTATTGCTCTCTTTACGTCTGCCGCATGCCATCCTGACGTGACGTAATAAGGTGTATCGTCTGGCGAAGTCTCTTGCATATGTCTGACAGTAGTGCGTAGTGCTTTTCGGTGTTTCATCAGATGGCGCCATTCGCGATCGTGGTTTGCTGTAGGTATGTTTCGTCAATGTAGGATGTTGCGCTTGATGTCGCTACTTCTGGTGACTGGATCGACGGTGATGAATGTGTCAGCTGTATGTGACGTAATAAGTCGTCGTAGGTATCGAGGATGATCCCGCAGTGGCGACAGGAGTGTTGCTTCACCGTGGATGTAACTACAACTGAGGGGTGAGGCATCTCTGTACATTTCTATATATCAAACACTCAGTGTCGTCACGGACCAATGTCTACGAACTGATTGATATATGCGAACGAACGCTTGGGTGGAGACGAGTAGGGGCGTGGCTACGCGTGAACTAAGAACCGACGTCTTTACACGGTTGGGTGTGACATGTCAGCAGACTCAGGTAACGAAGGTGGATGGATGTAAGCGTTCGAACGTGTTGATGGAGGCAAGTAGGGGCGTGGCTACGTGTGATATATGAACCGATGACTATACTCGGTTTGAAATGTCAGCAAACTCAGGTAGACGTGTCATCTATGTATAGTGAGCAGGCTCAGGTAGGTGTTTGACCTAAGAGAGATGTGTATGCGTGTGACTCAATGACATGTACCTGCGTGTGAACTCGGGATAGTATGCGCGTGTGTGCGTGTGTCTAAAGGACATGTGCATACGTGCATATATGCGTGCGACTAAAGGACGTACCTGTGTGTGTGCGTGTCACTAAAGGACATGTACCTGTGAGTGTGTGTGCAAACAGACAGAGGAATCGTGCGTTCGTGCGTTCGTGGAATATACCGGAAAGTCACTCTTCGATGTGAAATGTCAACGAACAACTAAGAACGCGATTACACGTACTTTTATTCTCTGACAGTAACATTTCCAGTAATCAACTTGCAATATATAATAATAATCAAATATGTAATAATAAACTAATTAAATGCATGCTCTACTACTACTACTACTGCTGCTTACTAACTGTGTGACAGTTTGGAGCGCCTGGTGGTGACGACTTGGTACGTCACGACCAGTGTCGGACTGCTAGCGGCGGCGGTGACGGTGGTGCGAGCACGTGATGGCGGTGATGACGCACGGCGCTATTCGCGCAATTTCGTCAAAAGTGTGTGTCTTAGTGATGTTGCCGCTCTCCTTCTGGATATCCGCGGAACTGTTTTGCTCGGCGCCCACGTCTCGTCGTATGCATAGCGAATTCTCTCTAACCCGCTACCGGCACCATTGGTCTGTTGAACACACAACAATACACTGTGAGCACAAGTTACACTTTTTTAGTTACCGTCATTTTCATCGAGAAGATCCCTTCGCGACTGCATAAAATTAAAGAAGATAAGATCTCTGTACTCTCTATTATGTGGTGCAATGCCAAGTGAAGTCCATGATGTAAGTTACGTGGTGTCTTTTAACTAAAATATGAGAATGTGAAACCCTTCAGAAATCAAAGTTTTGCTTGACTAATGTATGCTAGTACCTCATCAGAATCCAACGGAAAGACTATTAAAATGTTAAGAATGATCAGAGCACTATGGACTTGAAATGGTGAACATTGTAACCACAATGTTTTAAACAACAATAAGCAGGCAGGATGTGTTTTTTGTGTCTCTTCTTCTTGATGGGCCTAAGATACAGCACAGCTGTTATTAACAGGAAGTGTCCACAAAGAAGCTGGTTATGGAGCAAAATATAGTTACAGGACACCAATTTGGCCCAGTATTGTGTGACTCCTCATATATAAAATTATTAAATAATATTTTATCAAACAATTAAAACAGATAATGTTCACGAAATGCACTGGCTACCTATTCAACAGCGCATTGCATTCAAGATCGCTCTTCTTAGGTACAAGGCGCTGCACGAAGACCTCTCTCTCTCTCTCTCTCTCTCTCTCTCTCTCTCTCTCTCTCTCTCTCTCTCTCTCTCTCTCTCTCTCTCTCTCTCTCTCTCTCTCTCTCTCTCTCTCTCTCTCTCTCTCTCTCTCTCTCTCTCTCTCTCTCTCTCTCTCTCTCTCTCTCTCTCCCCCCTCTCTCTCTCTCTCTCTCTCTCTCTCTCTCTCTCTCTCTCTCTCTCTCTCTCTCTCTCTCTCTCTCTCTCTCTCTCTCTCTTGTCTACATGCAGAAACTCGTGCGTGTCTACATGCCAGCCATACGTCTTCGGTCTGCTGACTCGAACGCACAAGTTGTGAGAACACGCAGCAGAGCCGGTGACTGTGCATTTGCTCACGCAGCGGCAGCAGTGTGGAACGCTCTGCCGTCAAGTGTTACCAGCAAAACAGTACTGGCATCCTTTAAAATCTGTATTGAAGACTCACCTGTTCACTGCAGCGTATATGTAACTCCGACGCTTACCAACACGGTTTTACCATAGCTGATTGATGTTCAACGTTTATTTATTTATCTATTTATTTACTTTTCATATACATTTTAGCCTAATGCATTGATGTGTATATTAATTTTTTATTATTTTTTTTTATAATAATAATATGATCTTAATATTTTATATCATATTCCTTTTCTAGTTCTACTATATTTATTGTCTTAAACTTAATTACTATTATTATTAGTTCATTTTATCTATGATATAACAACTGTTATTTTTATTCAAATGCATTATTTTTAACATACCTTCAGAAGCCACTTCATCGTGCACACTGACCGTTCTGCCTCTCCATTCGACTGAGGGTATCGCGGAGAGCTCGTCACATGCAAACCCGTAATGCATTGCGAACTGACGAAAGGTCGCTGCACTGAATTGAGGGCCATTGTCCGAAATGATGATGTCGGGAATACCATGTGTTGCGAAGATCTCCTTCAGCACGTGCACTACGCTCTCCGATGACATGTCGTCGAGACGTTTGCTCTCGATCCAACGCGAGTAGTAGTCGATCACGATGAGACTCACTTTCCTACGGAGTTCGAACAAGTTCATCGCAAGCCTCTCCCAAGGACGAGATGGGAATGACGAAGTCATCAATGATTCAGTTGGCACCGGTCGATCTTTCGCACACGTTACGCACTTTGAGACCGTTGCCTCGATCATCGTCGACAGACCCGGCCACCACACAGATGCACGCACTCTGGTCCGACATTTCGCTATGCCCTGATGCCCTTGGTGGAGACAGTCAAGGACGTCCAGTCTCAATACTCGATCAATGACAATGCGTTCATAATATAGGAGAATGTCATCAACGATCGCCAGATGGCTCTTGCTCTCCCTGTATTGGCGTAGTGGCGACTGGTTTGGCATATATGCAGGCCACCCATAAAGACAGTATTCTCGGATTTTACTGCATTCCTCGTCTACTTTCTGTTCGTCGACTATTTCCCGTAGGCGTTTGTTCGTTGCCGGGAGAATGTGCACTGCCTGTTGTGCGAACGCTTCGACTTCTGCGACAAACAGTTTGTGCTCTGGTGCGGGCGCTTCTACCGGCGCACGCGAGAGTGCATCAGCTGTTGTTCGATGCTTTCCCGGCACGTAGCACCATCTTGTCGGCACGGTCACCGCCGGTATGATCTCCTTGTAACATACCTGCAGTGGTTAATTTAGTTAATTAATATTATTATTAGTTATCAGAGAAAGACTAGAACAGAAAATCCAGATTCACATTATATAAAAGCATTATATAAAAGAATGCTGCACAAGGCAAGCATATGGTCGCCGTCACTGTGGGCGCGTTTCTAAAGCAACAAGGTTTGAACGATTTGTTTATTTTCGCGTCCGTAGGCGTAGTTCTTGGTGTCTACCGGAACAGGATGTAGTTTACAATTAAAGTCATGACTGGAATTTGGTACAGACATTGGCCTGACCTTAGATTCACTTCGTGACCATGTCCTGGTTTTAAGATCGAACCGGAAAGATGAAATTATGCAAATAAATGCAGACCCCCTCACGTGAGTGAGCACCCTCATCCCCATAGTATGACGACATTAAAAACACGCATGCGTAGAGCCATAATTCTACAAATGTCATACTATGCGTTTCGGACCCTTACGGTTTAAAGACAATTCCCGGATTTTGCTTGAGGCCAAGCCTGTATATTTAAAAGGGAACTATTTTTGGAATTACGAGGAGGGCGGCAATGAACACAGACGAGGAGACACGTTGACGCTCTCCTCGGGAAACTAGGAAAATGTTTCCCACAGTTTAGACTTATCAAAATTTCGGCAAATATAAACCACGGTGGTTTATATATTGCTTTATTCTTTCGATCTTCAAAAACCACGGACATTTTAAATGTAAAATAGAATTATACTATCGGCGCAAATGAATGTGCAAACGTTGTACGGACATCGTGTCTCAAGTTTCTACTGATTAATAAAACATATATATTCGTGACGAACCTGAGACGCTTGTTTGTTCAATTTCATTGACAAACAAATACACCCTTAGCCGTGAAGGGACAATGCATCACCACAGCACGATGATGCACACGGCTTGGCGAGCGACATAACCGAGGTAAGGCTCCGGTCTTCTTAAGCCATTTGCGTACCGCCCAACTGAAGGTAGGAAGGAAGGAAGGAAGACGGACGGGACCACAACCTTACATCCTGTCGCACCATCGACTCAATCTCAGATTTTATTTGTGGAAGTAGAGGATGGGCGATTTTCCTTGCAATGTACAAACATACTGGTGTGGCGTCTGTGCACAGCGTGATGTGATGTTAGGTTCTCAGTTTTGTGTCTTGATCGCTGACCACAGAGACAGCTGCACCCGTGTCTAGTTTGAACTTTGTGGCGTGACCATTGACCTCCACCTCAGCTGACCAGTGTTCTGTGTCGTCTAGTGCCCCAACATAACCGAGGTACGGCAAGTCGACACACTCTAGCTGTTGCACTTCGTTGACCCGATTTGACGGTTGTTTAACACCCCGACAGACAGAGTGGAAGTGTCCTTTCTTTTGGCAATTGCGACAAATGGCTTCTCTTGCAGGGCATTGTTGTCGATCGTGTCGACTGCGGCCACACCATTTGCATGTGTTGTGTGTGCCTGTTGTAGCAGAATTTGTTTTGCGTAGTTGTAGTTCTTAGGTTTGTGCTTTGTACCGGCTTTGAAATGGTTTATTGGGTGAGCCGGTTTGACAAAATCAACAGTTTTTCTAGCGGCAGTGTTCTCTCTAACAAATAATCTATTTTGTTTTCTTGCCTCTGCTTGTCTGCTAATTTCTATCGCTTTTTTTCAGCGACAGATCCGACTTCCCTTGTAGCGTATCAGATAAAGCATCACTGAACACGCCTACGACGATTCGATCCCTGATTAGATCCTCTCGCAGATTGCCGTAATCGCAGAAATCTGACAGCTTGTACAAGTCTTGTATGAAGGCGTCACTCGGTGATTGAGTTCTTTTATTGAACCTCGCTCGCTCACAAATGACGTTTCGTCTTACCTTGAAGTATTCGTTCAGCGCCATCTTCACATCGTCATACGCATCGGTTTCTTCGTTTACCGTCAGCGTAGACAGTATATCGTGTGCATAGTCCCCCATACTGTAGAGTAGGATGCTGACTTGATCTGCATTCGGCAAATTTTTCAGCCCCGATGCTACTCTATAGCGTTCGAACCGCTTTAGCCACTTAGGCCAACGTTCTGCCTGTTGAGGGCTATTTGCGTCATCGAACTTTCCCGGCAGTGGAATGTCAAGCTGGATGCCAGTGGGCGCAATATTCTGCGCTGGCTGACCGTAGGATTCTTCCCTGGTATGCTCTTGTTTACCTTGTTGTATTAGCGTCGACTGTGTAGCAACCATAGTAGCAACAGCCAATGTCGGCCACCATACTTCATGTTTGCATTGATCCCACTGCTGCCACCATATAGAATTCGTAAGTGTGTCGTTTTGACAGATGCTGGACCATCTTTATTCAGCATAAACTTGACATTGACATCACGTGTCGTATCCCATAATGTTTCGGGATAAATGCAAACATGAAGTATGGTGGTCGACATTGGCTGTTGCTACAACAGCCAGTTAGCATGTCTATCCCCCAGAATTTTTTATATTATGTATGTTTCGGATAACGAAATTAAATTACGGAATAGTGCCCGAAATAATATTATACAAAATCAAATGAATCTGAAACTAAATGAACACAAACCAAAGTTTCGAATACTCTGCGGGAATATAGGCTACCCTAAAAATAGCTGCTCGACACGCTACCGACTTAACCGCCAAGATCAGCACGTTTTGCTTGTACTTCGGCGGCTACATGTATTAGTTAGCAGTCCGACCGTTGCGCGAGACATCGATTGCACTTTGTTTAGTTAAGTCTGTCCTTGTTTGGTATTTATATTATGCTTATTCACACTTATACTTTTATTTCTGCTCAAGCATATAAGCAAAGAACGTCAATACGGAATCGTTGACAGCCACGAGAGCTGCCACCTAGTGAATATGCATGTGATTAAAAGGCACTAAACTACGAAAAAAGTTTAATGTCGGTATATTTTATCAAAATAAGTCTAATAGTTGTTATAGTATAATATTATCTGATAAAAGTGTATCCTTATTTAATTTGTTATTTCATAGTTGGCCTGAGAGCCAATCTGGGTAAAGCCCCCTACCGGTAACATTGGCTGGAGCTTAATATTCCAGGCTGTAGTGATGGGCCATGCGAATGCTGCCACCTCACAGCGCCTGGATAATCGAGGGTAACATGCATACCGTGATAGTTGGACGAAGTCATGTTTACGCATGCGTGTATAATTAGACTGGGGGGACATACCACAATATTCATTATGAGTTATAAGACACTACAATATATACATTTTAAACATATTCACGCTGCTAGCCTTTACACAGTTAGCAGATAATTATTCTTCTGCAAGAATAAATACTTTGTGATATGTCATCAACACTGTTCCTTCACTGATGTTTCTTTGTGTCCTCTAGTTCATAATTATGTCTTTCTTAAGTGAGAAAAAGTACACCATTTTTACAATCAGTGAGTATATAAATATTATAAAAACTGTTAATGATTTTTCCTCTCTTAAGCTCCTTGTCTCTAGTGTTCTTGGCTGTTCCTTCACAGCAGATCATCTCAGAACAGTAAATCAATCAGTGGCCACTGATGGACAGAAAGAATGAGATCACTCAAAGGTGAGAAGAAGTTGTTCCTTGGCTTGTTGCAGGGATTTCTTCTTCCAGTCGAGGTACTCTTTGAAGATGTCACAGTAGTGTTCGAGGTACGCCGTCCGGATGGCGCGGTTGTGGACAAGGTTCTTGGTCAGTGGAGTCTCTCGGTCCACTATCACACTTAGATTCACCTTCGGGAAAGGTCTGAAACCAAAGTTTCACCAGTCATAATCGCTGTTGATGTGACAATGAATTGCTTGTGTTGACAACACAACTTAACATCGATCAGTCTGAATTGTTACACAACAGTAGTTGACACGAGGGAATATCTTAACAGTGTGCAGTTATAATGCTTTTAAGTCAATCGCAATCTTACATGACGTGAAACATTTAATGTTTCTTTAAAATAACAGGCTCCAAAAATATGTCAATGTTTGTTAACCGTGAGTTACAGATGTTATAATATACTATTTTACATGATATTACACCAAGAAGACACACAATTACTTGTAACCGTCATCAGCTGTTTTATACCAACAAGACACTTACTTGTCATCGTCACCAGCCATTTTTGTGATGTCCTTCTGGGTGAGTTTACACAGGACAGGCTTGCGTTGACTGTGTCCGAGAACAACAGCATTGATAACACCGATTGTCTCCACTCGACTCAATGACAGCCAACTACACATGTTGACGAGAGCATACACCATCTGCTCGGCAAATGTCACATTCGTCATAATTACTGCCTCTGAAACACAATGTAACACACCAATGTGACAATGACAAATGTTGTCATCGCCGGGCTGCAGGTACATGCACATGATGTACCATTGCCTTCATTAACTTGTCTTGGTGAGTAATTAGAAATGGTTCTCTTTCGTATAATATTGAAACAATTTTCTTATTCAAACTAATTTAGAACAAACACATGTTCACTCATCTATTCTAACACGTTTGCACTCGATCAATGAAGTTAATGTTAATATGATTTTGGATATGAATCTTTTGTGCAAAGTTTTCTTGAGACTTGTTAAAATTGCATATCATGATAAATATAGTAAACAAATCCATCTGGTACAGACACTGTCTGGAGACAAAAGAGAACTTCCGTGACAATTTCCTCAAAATTTTGACAACCCATTACTACCACAGCAGCACTTGTAGATTATGGTCACATTATCATGTCAGTCCATTTCATGTATTGTCTAATAGTCCTACTATAACAAATAACACTAGACCCACTTTCCATTCTGTGAAATGTCAACAAAGTAACCCCACATCCTGGAAACTCCTGTTTGCATGGAGGTGTTCTTGCTACTTCAATACCGATTCAGGGGTTCTTGTATGCTGGACGCTGCTCACAAAACAGTTGATTCTATAGTTATAATTTACTAACAAAGTAAGTTTGCATGTACCTTCTTTGTTTATGCTGAGTGGACATGTCTTTTCGACCATCGTCAGATCGGCAAACGTTGCCGTCATATCACACTGATGGCACCACTGTCTGTTTGAACAGTCCTGGGGCCAAGTGTAGTGGGGCTTCACAATGTCTGTGTGATTTAGCAACTTCTGCAGCCTTGGTAGCATCACTCCAGCTATTATGCTGTAGATGATGCAGCCATCGCTGATGTGACCACGGATGTCCTCCGCCACGTCGTGAAGCTGAGATGGCAGGACGCACAGGAAGAGAAGATGGGCGGAGGAGGCAGCTCGCTGGTTGTCATGGAAACACTGCACACCCATCTCTTGCAGGGTTGCTGGTGAAATAAACTCATCGTTATGTCGATCTTCTCTGTTTCTAATTTTTCAATACAATGTATATGTTGAAACAATACCTCTCCCCATATTGTGTTTAATAAGCCCAGAACAATGTTTACATTTTGAATTATGCCCACAGTACTTTCAAATTGTATACAAAACATTAAAATAGTAAGCACCCTCTATCGCATGTGGCCAGTGGAGCTAACCACAAGGTTCTGGAATTGTTCTTAGAAGTAGGATTGTTCCCACAATCAACACTGAATGTGGGTCAAAGTACAACTGATTCGTCAAACTTTCTGTTTATACTATTGCCACCCGTGGATTGAGAGGGTGATCCCAGGTAACAGGACAGACAAGGTCGCTATGGTAAAGGTATTATCTTTCTATGTGTCTGTATGTGAAAGTGGGTGCATGTACACACAATACACATTTATATTTACACATGCATGGTAGCAAACACACTACACAATTCGACTCTGTATAGCCCACCCATAATATATATATATATATCTGTTGTTTCTGTTTTAAAACATATTCACACTACACTTCTAGCATTTGCTTATAGCATACTTTGACAATTCAACTAAGCACTGTGAATATAACAAATCAACAAATTGGCTGCAAAACAAGTTTCTTTTATTTATATCAGGGGGAGATGCATGGGTCAGATGAGAAAACATTGTTTCTTTAATTAAACATTATTGTCTAAACATTCATTCTCCATGGTACTGTAATTGGAATGAATGAGCGTTCACACTTTCTTAAAATGTTCAATAACAGTTAATTTACTGAATAATTTCACATAATATAATAATAACCCATGTGCCTTTTTTGTCTGGATACAACAACGTATGGCTAAAAATATGTCACTAATATTTCAAACTATTAATTTTTGTTTACATAAAAAATGTGATATTAAGTAAGTGGTGCTGAACTACGGTTCTAAAGAAAAGCTTTGTATTATGATTTAAACAAAAGTGTGTGGGCATTACTATTTGTCTACCCAATTTCACAACATTCAATTCAGTAATTAATTTTGGTAACTCACTGAGCATTTCTGGCCTTCGTGTAGAGACTTTGATCTCACTGGGGTTTACTTCCCCAAATGTGAGCAGAGAATGCGTGAGATGACTTCCCATGCGCCCACACCCAATGATGCTGATGCGCACTGCATCCCTGGGGGTAACTTCGTCCATGAGTCGACGACTGGCTCGCATCGGCACCGGGTTGTGCAACTGATTCTTGATCTGTCTGTACAGATAGGAAACTATATACATATACATAATATTATATATATAATATATATAAATATATATATATAATATATATATTATACATAATATCATTAATTACACTGGAACATCATTATAAAGGTCACCCTTGGGATTAGGCAAAAGTGACCTGAGTGGAGAGGTGACCATATTAGCAAGGTATTTGTCCTATTCGTTATGTTACAGAAATAATTTGGGACTATCCCAAGGTGACCTTAATTGTGAGGTGGCTGTATTAGTGAGGTGACCATAAAGCAAGGTTCGACTGTATATATATATATATTATATTACACACACAGCTTGCATGCATGCACAACATATGTTTATATGGACTGGATATATATATATATATACTATGACATTTTAGTAATCCTGTTGTCAGTTTATGCAGATTCTGTAACTATGACTTTTGTTGATCAACTCGATAAAATGCGAATCGAAGGCGTTTAATAATTTTTTTTATTTGAATCAGGTGCCCAGCATGTTGTTAGTTTATGAGCCACCGGCTAACCATTGCAACTCCCCGTCACAACTCGTACACGTGCTAGTTATAGGACATAAAACTAAATTCTCAGAATGTGTTGGCGGACGTATAACACAGGATGATGGGTGGTATATGTGCAAGTATACACATGCATGCAAGTATCTATATAGTGTATCTGTATAGTATACTAACAAAATGCATTTTGCCAGTATACTATACAGATACGCCATACAGACACATCATGCCAGTGTGAGATTACGCTGAAATGAATTATGTGATTTACAAGATACAATGCTTGGAGGTAGAGAATTTCAGTCTTTTATTGTTTTTATATTGGAAAAACCTATTTCCAAATATGTTTGTTGAGTGCCTGATTTGCTGGAACTGATTATCATGTGTGCATGAGCATCTAGTACTGTGTTTGATATAACAGATTGTTCAAATGGGATATCTATAAGGTTTTGTTCCATCTTATATAATATGCTAAGTCTTTTGGTTTTCCTTGTTGTTTAGAGGGTGTCCCACTGGGGGTCTTTATGGAGTTGTGTTATTGTTCCTAGCTGTATAGAGTAGTTGTGCTTACAACATCTGGCAGCTTGTCTTTGTGTTCTTTCTATAGCTTTGATATTCTTTAGGCAATGTGGATCCCATGATGCTGACACGTATTCAAGTATTGGGCGGACAAGGGTTGTGTAAGCCACGGACTTGATGTGGGCTGGGCACTTATTTCAATTTCTCCTAATACTTCCCAGTACATGTCGTGCTTTGTTTGTGATTGAATTGCTTTGTACTGTCTAGTTTAATGATCTGATATTTGTATGCCAAGATAACAGTGTGATTCAACAGATTTAAGTTGTTGTCCACAGAAGGTATAGATATTTGGTGTGGGTTTTCTCGAGGCTAGGGTCATTGAAAAGCATTTACTATGGTTGAATTTCATAAGCCAAGTGTCCTGCCATTCCTCAAGTTTGAGCAGATCATTTTGGAGGAGAGATGTGTCTTTGTCTGTTTTAATCGGTGAATATAAGAGGCAATCATCAGCGAAAAGGCAAACATTTGAAGAGAGATTGACAAGCAGGTTATTTATGCAAAGTAGTGGCCCCAGTACTGTTCCCTGAGGTATCCCATAAGTAACTCAAGTTGGTATTGAATTTGATCCATTTAGGCTTTGAGGACTTGACCAGAGTCAACTGATGATTGAAAAAAGTCATGTAGTATTGGTGCTAGATGAGAGGCATATCTGTTTAGGAACATTGTGATTTAGACGTGTTAATTTTGGAAAGTCGAATACTGCTTTAATTGAAATTGTTAGTTTGGTGAGTTCTCTATGTGGACTTCTGGCCATATCTATTAGTGTGGAATTTGCTTCATCTGTAAAGACACTTTTGAATTACTTTGTGTGTGTCATTGCTAATTATGTTTCTTGCAAGAAACTCCAGAATGATTTTGGTTTCTCCGTTATTGTAGATGTTGGGAATTGGCATATGTAGGACAGTCTGGCAGAGCAAAGTTGTTTATGCATGTTTCTCCTGATGTTACAGAACTCATGCCAGTCGTCTGATTTCTAGTTTTTTTGCTTTGTTGTAGAGTCATTTCTTTCTTTTGCACATTTTGTTTAAATTGTTACTGAACCAAGGAAGATTATGTCTTGAAGTAGAAAGACGGTTTGGTACATACTGGTTCATAATGTCGATGATTTTAGTGGAAACAAGATTCCATTTGTCGTTGACTGTCATGTTTTGGTTTACAGAGAAGTAGTTACATGTAAAGTTATCAAGAGACTTCTGGATGTTAATGTTGTCAGCATGGTTACTAATGAAGACTTTATGTTTCGGATGACGTTTGCGTTTGGACAAATTTTTTACATTGATGATGACTGTACTATGGTCTGATATTCCGTCTACTACATTTAGTTTCTTTATTAACCCACGTCTGTTGGTGAAGACAAGATTTAGAATATTGTTGGCATTTCCCTGTTTGTGTGTAGGTTTTTTGACATGTTGGATCAGTCCATGTTCTTCTACAAGAGATAGTACCCAGGTAGTTTGTTAGCAGCTGTTGTGCTATGTCCACTGTTGGGTGTGACTTGGTGGTTTTCCCAATTAATGTTAGGAAGGTTAAAATCGCCAGTAATTATGACATTATATGTATTGATTTTGTTGCCTGGTTTAGAAATGGCTACCGGTAGATCTAATTCTTCAATTTTAGTTCCTTGGGAGTCTTTATGGAATGATAAAAGGTACATATTACAATTGGTTTCATTCCTGCTATCTAGGTTTCAGTCCAAATGCTCGCACTATTTTTGTTAAGGTTTGTTAGGTGGCATGTGATGAGGTAATCTTTTGATATTTGAAATACCCCCTCCTCCAGTAGTGTCTGTTTCCCTGTCTTTTCTAAAGACGTTAAAGTTATCCGGGAATATTTTGCTATTCTTTACGGAGGATCTAACTATGATGCTGTGCCACTGACAATGTCCGGGTGGTGTAGGTTGTTTAGTGCTTCAATGTCTGCGGCTTTCTTTTTGATGCTTTGGAGTTTATTAGGATGCATCTGAAGTTTGGCCTCTTCTTCGGTTTTTGTTTTCTTGTTATTGGCTGTGTTGCTGAGGGGTTTCATTTTGGTTATGGCTATTATCATCCAATGGATCAAAAGGGTTATCTGTTGGGATTTCTGTGTCTCTGAAGATGGAATTTGTAAAGTTGAAGTTGTTGTATTCGGGGCAAGCCCATGAACATGAGGAATTTATTAATCTTTTGTATTCATTGTCATCTTTTTCACACCACTGCATCTGAATCCAGTTCAGCCAGAGGTCACATTGAATTGCTTCATGGCCATTTAGGACATCCCCATGGCAGTGGCTAGAGCTTCAGACTCTCAAGCAAGAGAACCTGGGTTCGAATCCAGTGCAGCGGTGTCGAACCTTGGGCAAGTTCATTCATTATACGCTGTTCCAGTTCACTCAGCTATATGAATGAGTACCTGGCTATAGACAGTGATGGATATTTGCATCTTCGTGCATTAATTGCAGCATGGCTGGATGCTTCCCAGAGAAGTCGAGATGGTGTTCAACTGAACAGGTCTGCCAGGGAGTAAAGTATAAAGTGCTTTGAGCAGACCTGAGGACTGGATACTGCACTATATAAGAACTTACTTTTACTTACCTTTTTGAGGTGCTGAGCTATTTGAACAATGCCAAGGTGTGTTTAGGTTTCTGTATGTTTTGTTATATTCTTGTCTGGATATTCGGGCATGTTTGATGTGTATTTATTACACTCACTACATATTAGGCTGAGTGCATTGGACTTTAATGATTTCTAGTGGGGCCTGGGTTCAGTTGAACATCTCCCGATAGCATAGCATGATGCATAGAAGTAGTATGAATTTAGTTATTGTCATGTTGAGCACTAGTTGAGCAGATGTGTAAAGAAGAGGGGGTGGGATTCGTAGATTTATGGGGATACTTTGTTGGGAGGGAAGATATGTACATGAGAGATGGCCTACATCTAAGTGGAAAGGGGGCAGCAGTTTTCTCAGAGAACTTGCTGCAATCTGTTGACAGTGGGACAGGCTGCATCTATTTAAACTAGATTCGCAGGGGGGATTCACAGAGAAGCCTGAAACTGGAGGCATAGATAAAGACAGCAGAAATAAATCGGCAAAGAACAGCCTGGAAAACTGTTCTGAATCAGGATATAAATGCATTTGTTTAAATGCAAGGAGCATAGTAAACAAAAGAAGTGAACTAAACATTATGGTAGAAGATATTGACCCTCACATAATAGGTATAACCGAATCGTGGGCCACCACTGATATATCAGATGCCGAATTGGGACTAACAGGATATGTAATGTTTAGGAAAAATAGAATAGGAAGAAAGGGAGGTGGAGTTATTTTATATATTAAAGAATCTATCCAGGCTTATGAAATAAAATTAGAAAGAGAAGCAGATTGCGAAGAAGCTGTTTGGTGTAACATAGTTACAGGAAACTCAACGTTAACAGTTGGGTTAGTTTATCGAAGTCCAAACATAAGCATAGAAGAGAATGAAAAAATACAAAACGCTATAAGGGAAGTAAGCAAACGGAACTGTATTATTATGGGGGACTTTAACCATGGGCATATACAATGGAAATCTCTACAGAGTATGGGGAGTGAGGACCACAAGTTTTTAGTTTTAGTACAAGATAGTTTCCTTTCTCAACATGTGCTAGAACCAACCAGGGGAGAGAATGTGTTAGACTTAGTTTTGTCCTCACAGAAAGAATTAGTTGACAATGTCAAGATATGTGAGCCACTGGGGAGTAGTGATCACAACCAGATACATTTTACCATCAAAGTAAAATCAGAAAGGAATAGTAAAAAGCAGTATAGGAGAAATTTCCACAAAGGAAGGTATAAGGACATGAGGAAATATTTAGCAAAGATAGACTGGAATAACACACTGAAGAATAAGACAGCAACCGAATGCTGGAATATCTTAAATAGTGAAATTAAGTGCATAGTCGATAAATTTGTACCTTTCAAAAAACAAGGGAAACGGTCTAAAAAGAAACACTTATCGAAAGAAGCCATTAGAAAAATTTAGTATAAACAAATGATGTGGAAGTCATATAGATGTACTGGAAATGATGAAGACTACAACATTTATAAAGAAGCACTTAATCAAGCTACAGCTGAAATTAGAAATTCAAAGAGAAGCTATGAAAACAAATTAGCTAGTAATATAAAACATGACAGTAAGAGTTTTTATGCGTATATTCGAAGCAAACAGAAATATAAGGATAAGGTCGGTCCTCTAGAAGATAGTGCTGGAAATACAATATCAGAGGGATTCTTAATGGCAGAAGACCTGAATGAGTATTTTAGTTCAGTGTTTACCAGGGAAGGTATTAGTTTACTGCCAGTACCAGAGGCTAAGTTCAAGGGGGCAGATTCAGACTATTTAGGACAGTTAGTTGTAACCTCGGAAATGGTAGCTAAGAAAATAAGGGCTATGAAGGATAATAAATCACCTGGAGTGGACGGGATTCCGCCCAAACTACTATTGGAAATTGTAGAACAAATTAGCGCACCGCTTGCAACAGTTTTCAATTTGTCATTAGAAGAGGGAGTGGTTCCTTTAGAATGGAAAGAGGCAAACATTATACCGTTATTTAAAAAAGGTTCGAGAAACAAGTCAGAGAACTATAGACCAGTGAGTTTAACATCGGTGATTTGCAAATTATTAGAAAGACTAATTAAAGATCACATGGTGGATTTTCTTGTTAAACATAACTTGATAAACCCATCTCAACATGGGTTTTTAAAAGCGAGGTCATGCTTAACAAATATGTTATGTTTTTTGGAAGACATCACTAGGTGGGTAGATGAGGGATCACCAGTAGATATCATCTATTTAGATTTTCAAAAAGCTTTCGACAAAGTACCACATCAAAGATTACTCCTTAAGCTAAAGGCCCATGGCATAGGAAATGGTATAATAAACTGGATAGAAAAATGGCTGAATGACAGAAGACAACGTGTAGTAGTTGATGGGGAGGCTTCAAACTGGAAATCGGTATTGAGTGGGGTACCACAGGGATCAGTACTAGGACCTATATTATTCTTAATATATATCAACGATTTGGACGATGATATAACAAGCAAGGTGTTAAAATTTGCGGATGATACAAAAGTGTTTAGAAGGATTAAAAGTGATGGAGACAGACAGCATTTACAAGATGATCTTGATAGGTTGATCAAATGGTCTGAAAAGTGGCAAATGCTGTTCAATTTTGGGAAATGTAAATGCCTCCACACAGGTCATGGGAATGAAGAGGTAAAATATAAAATGGGGGGTACTGTTCTAAGTACTACTGTAAAAGAAAAGGACTTAGGGTTAACCATTAGTGCTGATATGAAGGTTTCAGAGCAGTGCGGAATTGCAGCGTCAAAGGGAAATCAAATTCTTGGATTAATTAGGCGAAATATAGCGTATAAGAAAAAAGAATTCATAGTACCGCTGTACAAAACAATAGTGAGGCCTCATTTAGAATATTGTATACAAGCATGGAGGCCATATCGCAAGACGGACATAGATATGCTAGAAAGAGTACAGAGGAGAGCGACTAAAATGATACCAAATCTGAGGGATCTTAGTTACGAAATACGCCTAAAAGAATGTGGTTTAACAACACTAGAGACCAGGAGATTGAGAGGAGATCACATAGAAGTGTTTAAAATATTGAATGGTTATGAAAATATTGATAGAAACATTTTTTTCTCAGTTAAGAAAGATAGAAGGACCAGAGGACATGAAGTTACATTAGTAAAGGAGCAGTGTAGATTAGATATAAGAAAGTTCTCATTCTCACAAAGGACTGTAAATGAATGGAACAGATTATCTCCTGATTGTGTTGGTGCTAGTAGCGTGAATATGTTTAAAAATAAAATCGACACACACCTTAAAAAGGCGGGATACATGTAGATAAAAAGTATTGGACTCTCGATAAGCCAAAAGGCTTCCTTGTCCAACTGCCATCCAGAGTAATTTTCTGGTTGGCAATCTTGTTAAATCTTGTTAAATGTTTGTTCTGCGTCTATACAGTGGAGGAATGATCAGTAATCCAGGGAGCTGTTGGATTTGAGACATTTCAGTTGTGCAATGAATTTCCAGATAGAACTGTAAATGTAGTAAGTTGTGACAGAGTTGGTATCTTGTCTGGGTTTGGTGTTGACATAGAGGGTCTCGTTTATGTTGTTTTGAAAGCTCTCAAGCTAGGGATCATTTACAAGCTTAAAAGTAACCTGCAGAAATGCAAGCATGAACAGGGTACAATTAAAAGCACATTTTGAACGAGAGTGGCACAATGAGTGGTTAAAACAAATTTCACACACACACTTAAAAACCCAGATCTATGGCAGACAATGTAATAATTAAACAATTTACACAACACAAGTTGTTAAAAATATGTTCGATGTTATTACATAAGTGTACTCAAATTAATATTTAAAATTAAATATAAATAATCATAAAATATCTGTCCGTGTAAAAAGTTTAGTGACTAGTTTCTATAGGCTGCAGTATTATAATGGTCTAACCAGTTATGACAAAACGTGTCAATGAGTTTCAAGACACTTAGTGCAGTGTGATATAAATTGCAGGTCTTCACCCCAGGGTGGTACTCTGCAAAGAGCCTCTTGGTGAAAGGCCTGTTAGTAAACTGTTTATTGTAATGTGTAAGTTGTTGGTTTCTGGTTAGTTACTGACAGCCTATAGTATACTTTATATACGTATACTTTATTAAAATTACGGAAACATAGCATTGCCATTGTCATTGCTAGGAGCGGTATTTGAGGCTATAATTCAATCATTTCGTTGATTTAGTATTTTTATGGTGTACAAGTTTAATTTAATTTTAGCATCTGTCATATATATATATTACATTTGCAATTTAGGTTCGGCGGCACTAT
This sequence comes from Escarpia spicata, assembly GCA_963995525.1. NCBI lineage: Eukaryota > Metazoa > Annelida > Polychaeta > Sabellida > Siboglinidae > Escarpia > Escarpia spicata. The sequence goes on from OZ023211.1 coordinate 8,246,311, forward strand.
AGCAATTGGTGTGGAATTCTCTACACTCTGCCACGAGTTTAAGTATGACTTTTCAATTTTGCGAGCTGTTGTAAGCAGATGTTTACATGTTCACGCATGCGCATGTTGTAGTAGTAGGTGTGCATGCATGCACAGATGCACACACATTCACAGTAGCAAACACACTACGTCTGTGCAATTAATTCTGACTCGACTATAAAGACTGTATCAGTGGTTGTATTTTGACTTATATAGTTATAGTAATAATTTATGATTTATTTATTATTAAAATTAAATACATCACAACAAATGTCTTATATTGAAAAAAAACAGTACAATTTCCAAACTTTTCTCAATTCCTACATTATGCAAACTACTAGATTTGTCTTCTCTGAATTATTTATACGGGTCCATGGCATGTAAACAGTTTCCATGGCAACCAGAAGTCGCGTGTCGGACTTACCGAGCTTCATTCAAAATACAAACAAAGTACGTCGCTTGAGCGCAGGCCGTTGCTGTCAGGGCATGTGATCGCTTACGCAGATGAACGAGTTGTCTTTCCTCGTCGCTGAGAGCATCTAAAAAATTAAGTGATTCTAAACTTTCCGTTATATCAATACCGCTATTATCTTCCTCGGCAGAAATAGCTTCTGCTACTGTCGTTGCCATTTTCGAGGACGTTTTGGCATGGAGCTAGTCGCGAGAGTGTTATTGTACATACTCGCTGGATTAATACTTCGTTCCAAGGCTCATGTATATCGTGATTATGACCTCGTAACGTTTAATTTACCCAGTTGCATAAATTTACCACTTGTAGGATTCCTAAAGTTTGGGTCCAAGAGGACCCTAAGACAATGTATCAATTGTGTGATTATAAATGTTATTAATTTGTCTGCTAATCATGTTTTCCGGAACCACATTTTTAATGAATCAGCTTGTTACTTAAAGTATAGTTGGGCAGAAACACTTTATATACCTATATATATTAATTTAAATATTTATTTAATGGTATATTATATATTTGTTAACTTATGAATTATAATTTTGTTCGTTCCTCCACTTGGATCGCGCAATGATGGCTTTTGTATCTCGTGCTGCGTTAGAACGGTTAGTTAAGATTGACGTTTGCAACCTACTCAAAATTGTGCCATTTCCACTAAAATAGGGTGACCGTTTACGAATTTATTTCCTGAAATAACCCATAAAAGCTTAAATTTTCAACGACAAGGTTGGTCTTTTTAGCATGTAGGTGTATGGAAAACTGAAACAGTGAATTACAGTTTAAAGAAGAGTAGGAACTTCCAAGTTTATGTGATATCTCACTGTGTTACGCCGTTAATTCCATCATTCAACATCATCCCATTCCCAGGCGGCATATTTATTTCGACTACGAAAATATTGTGTCTTAGCGCATTTTTGAAGCCCAAATAGCAACCCGGTTTGCACTAGTCTGCGGTCGTGCGTTACCACATCGCCCGCGTAAAATGAGTGATATAGCACCATATGCTGATGCAAACCGGGGCACTACCTATGCCTCAAAAGTGTGCTAAGATGTAATATTCTTAAGCACGGCGTACACTATACAACTTTTGTTGTAAGTCGGGTGTTTTGCCGACCTAAACCGGTTTGTCGCTACTGTGCATGGGTCTAAAGACTTGCTAAAACTTTTGTTTGTTGTCCAAACCAACACAACAAAAGTCTGGCCGATTCGAAAATTGAATCGTCCAGACTTTTGTTGTGCAATGTACGCGAGTAAATTGCACGATGTTGCTAATGTACGTCGGTCTACAACACAACAAAACTGTTGTTGTAGCAACGAACCAATCGCAGTGCAGCGTTTTTGTCATTCGCTGACAACCATGACATATAAATCGACAATGTGGCGGAGTGGCTGATGGACGAACTCGAATGCAAACTTATTTGCGTCGTTTGACGTCGGCGTCGTTGACGACAGACTACAGTTCTAGTTCTAGTTGTTTCCAGCACTCGGCAACGTTCTATTAACTGACTAGTCTGTATATATTGTGGTTACAGTGATCTTATGAGGTCTCATTCAACTAGTCAGCCTTTTTCAGAATATTATCGCCAAGCCGACCTTTCTATGCTGGCACTGAGGGTGGTCACTGCCAGGGTGCTTGTCGTCCTCAGTGGTTCTTTTACGTCCCAAACTGAGACGGGACCGACATTAACGTGATCTCCGAGTCACGAGGGATACACAGTCCCCAATGTTGAGAGCCAGGTTTTTACACCAAATATACCATACCTGCCCGGTCCGGGTTTCGAACTCGGGGCGCCGGCATGTCAGGCGGATGTGCTAACCACTACACTATCGCGCGCCCCCCCTACAATGAGCGTACCCAAAAGCAATTACAGTTCGCTTTCTGTTGTTCGAAATCGGTGCCATTTTATTCTAGTTGTGGAATTCGCCAACAAAAGGGCATGCGTGCAGTACAAATAACTACGGTAGTATTGCGGCAGTGACAAAAACATTTGTCGCATAGTGTGCGCGTGTGCAAAACTTTTGTCGTGTAGTGTGAATGGTCCACCAACATTTATTGTTTATTTTTCAATCGCCCAACAAAAACTTTTGTTGTGTTGTGTACACCGGGCTTTAAACATAAATGTTGTGTCCTAAACGTGTGTTTGTGTCCTAGACCGTGTGATATTGTATGCTTGTTGAACTGTTTCAGACCAGACCTACCTCAGCATGGCTCACTACAAGGGTGCAGCTAAAGAGGCTGGGAGAGCTATGAACCTGATCAAGAAGAGACAGAAAGAACAGGAGGAGCTGGAGGCAAAGAAACGCAAGATTGAAGATGAACTCAAGATTGGAAGCATCACAAATAAGTTTGCCGCACATTATGACGCTATTGAGCAGAGGTTGAAGTCAGACACAATTGGTAAGACACGTTCATCAAGAAAAAGCTCTCTAGGATGTTTGTGTAAAACATGTGTTCAACCCTGGAAAAGTGTAGTAGAGATAATAGTTCCTGCAGAATTCTGCCATAATTTTGGTATACCCAGGTAGTTGAAATGTCACATTTTGTAGAATGTTTCTGCTCCACTAGGCCTGATGTGTTTATGTTCTGGGTCTGTGTGTTTGTGTTTTAGACTTGTGTGTTTGTGGCCTAAACCTGTGTAGTTGTGTCTTAGAACTTTGTGTTCATGTCTTAGACTATGTGATTGTGACCTACACCATGAGTTTGTGTCCTGGACCGGTGTGTTTGTGCCCTATACCGTGTTTGAGCCCTATACCTTGTTTGAGCCCTATACCATGTGTTTGTTTCCTAGACTGTGTTTGTGTCCTGGACAGTATGTGTCCTACACAGTGTGTTTGTGACAAACTTTGTGTCCTAGAGCATGTGTTTGTGTCCTACATGGTGTGTTTGTGTCCTAAACCGTGTGTTTGTGCCCTAGACCATGTTCTAGTCTTCTAGACCTTGTGTCTGTGTCCTAGACTATATGTCTGTGTCCTAGGCCGTATGTCTGTGTCCTAGGCCATGTGTCTGTGTCGTAGACCATATGTTTGTGTCCTAGACCTTGTGTTTGTGCCCAGGCCTGGTGAGTCTGACAGAAATGAAGGCGGACCAGCAGGATGTGGTGAAGGAGAGGATGTGTTTGTGTCCTAGACCTTGTGTTTGTGCCCAGGCCTGGTGAGTCTGACAGAAATGAAGGCGGAGCAACAGGATGTGGTGAAGGAGAGGATGTGTTTGTATCCTAGACCGTGTGTTTGTGCCCAGGCCTGGTGAGTCTGACAGAAATGAAGGCGAAGCAGCAGGATGTGGTGAAGGAGCGTGAACGTCAGATCGCCATCAACAAGGGGGAGGCGGCGAGACTGCAGGTGGAGGAGGGAGACAGATGCAGGGCCGAGAAGAAGAAACAGAAACAGGTTGGGATCACCCTCTCACCACACCCACCAATCACACCACACAAAACTCCACTCAGTCAACTCCATGTCACTTTAAAATCACCCGAAATGATAACCACCTTTTGTAAAAAAAAAAAAAAAATTCTTTTAAATCACATTCCCACCCTAAGCCTTCGGCGAACCCTTGCTCTAATAAGGACTTGTGCGTCCCTGTTCATGATTTTGCCTAATGATTCTAGTATATTGCACCTCTGAGCTGCTGTCACCTGACAGCAGCCCTAAGACAATGATGGGAGAGACATCCCATGCCAACATCATCACATGATAAGAGGGAGGCATTCACAGTTACACTGACAGTAGCTCTGATTTGCATGAATCAGGATCCTGTGACATATCTGTAATATTTTTAATAGTTTGAACTGTTTTATAACATTTCCATTTTGTTGCTATCATTCTGAGTTTTATAATAACTGTTGTAGAAATCTGCTCTGTCCTTTACCTTTGATGAAGATGAAGAAGAAGAGGATGAAGAAGTCAAAGACGACAGAAAGGAAGATGAAACAGAGTCAGTCGAACATGACAAAACAAGGAAGAGATTTGGTAATTATTTCTCTTGTTAACATATTAAGTGTGGTAAATATAAAGAGATTGTGATCAGAAGAAGCTAATGCGAAACAAACCCCAGAATATACCAGACTTTCAAATGCTCTTATCTGCAATATAATTATAACATAAACTGACTGTGTCCACAATATATTATTTCATCATATGATTATAGCCAGGTTGACTGGAATAGTAACATTACTTATAGCGGTACATTCAACTCATTAATAAACACAAAAATTAACACATTCACTGCTGACAATGTAGTATAATTGGAATGTTATTGTTATAATTTGTGAATATTGCAATTATTGATGACACTCACTACCATGGTGACTATTCTAGTAATTTCTTGTTATAAAAAGTGGAGAAGTAAGTCGACGATATTTTTGTTCAGGAAAGAATCCAGATGTCGATACAAGTTTTCTTCCTGACCGTGATCGGGAGGAGGAAGAATCACGAATAAGGTAAGGAAACTCAAAACACAGGCAGCATTTTATTACACCAGGCAGCATTTTATTACACCAATCAGAACAAGTTGTCTAGCTTCTTGTTCACACTTACATTGTTTAGCTTTTTATTTACACACAAATATTTAGGTTCTTGTTTACACAGGTTATTTAGGTTCTTGTTTACACACAAGTTATTTATGTTCTTGTTTACACACAAGTTATTTAGGTTCTTGTTTTTACACACAAGTTATTTAGATTTTTATTTACACACAATTTATTTAGGTTCTTATTTACACACAAGTTATTTAGGTTCTAATTTATGGACAAGTTATTTAGGTTCTTGTTTACCATAAATTTCCCCAGTGTATAATACGCACCCAGACTTGATCGCTTCTAATATTTTGCTTGAACCCATCTGAGAATCATAAACATGTCACCTATGCAGGTTATGGCATAGCTGCCGGCTTGTCGCTCGCTAGTGACTAGTGTGTAAGCACTACGTAACTTGTGTTGTAGCTTGACGATTGTGCAACTGATTAGATCAGCGCTTACTAGAACTTACATTGATTTCACTTTTAAATTATCACCAAGTCCTGTTCTGAAATGCTACATGCAAACCTGGTGCTTTCAACTGCGAAGCATACGTGCGCTACATTCGTCTTTATTTACATTCACAACATTTGCATTCACAACTTTAAACATGGAGTCACACTTGTTGACACTCGACCCATGATGCGGCCATCATTCACATGATTCAGGAATGCCAATCAATCATAGCGGGACGCTTCCCAGTCTCGTACGCTTCCCGCTCATTGGTGTTATTTGCGATGTCAGACATCCGGGCTCTCATCTTTGTTATTTCTCACTGCTAGTTTAGAGCTAAGAGAGGTGGTTACAGGAGTACGATTCTTGCCTTTCGTCTGTATTGCTGCGGTGGTTGACGTTATTGAGACATCATGCCGACTTTGATAATATTAACAGTTTTCCAGCAGCGTTATCCTGGTCTGCAAACATTGATAAATTGGTCAGAGAAAATTTTGTTTAGCATTAGCACCATGTATAATATGCACCTCGACTTTTGAGTAAAAAGTGAAGGGAAAAATGCACATTATACACATAAATTTACGGTAACACAAGTTATTTAGGTTCTTGTTTACACACAAGTTATCTAGGTTCTTGTTTACACACAAGTTATTTAGGTTCTTGTTTACATGCAAGTTATTTATTAGATTCTTATTTACACAAGTTTTGTAGGTTCTTATTTACACACATGTTGACTGGGTTTTTTGTTAACATGTGGGGCACGGTGTGCAGTAAATAGAACATGGGTTCAAATTCTGTACTGCCATTTCGAACCTTTGGCAAGTTTGTTCACTCTACATTGCTCCAGTTTACCCAACTGCATGAATGAGTACCTGGCTATAGGCAATGGTGGATATTTGTGTACAGAGTCTTCATGCATTAATTGCAGCATGATTGAATGCTTCTCAGAAAAGTCAAGGTGGTGTTCGATTGAACAGGTCTATCTGGGAGTAAAGTGCTTTGTCCAGTCTTGAGGATACTGTATGTGCTATATAAAAACTCAACTTTATTTTTTTACACACACCAGTTGTTTACGTGCTTGTTTTCACAAAAGTTGTTTAGCTTCTTGTTTACCCACACTTAGTAGGGAGCAGTGGTCAAGCGGTAGAGTGCCAGGCTGTCGGTCAAGTGGACCGGGTTTCGAATCCTACTTCGAATCCACTATTTTAAAACGTGGGCAATTTTGTTGACCTCGCATTGCCCGTGTCTTCTGGAAGAGACTATAAGGTGTCGGTCCCTTCTGCCTGGTGTCTATGTGAGGGAACGCAAAAGTTCCCACACAGGGGGTAAATGTGTAACCATTTTAAAACGTGGGCAATTTTGTTGACCTCGCATTGCCCGTGTCTTCTGGAAGAGACTACAGGTGTATAAGGTGTCGGTCCCTTCTGCCTGGTGTCTATGTGAGGGAACGCAAAAGTTCCCACACAGGGGGTAAATGTGTAACCTGTAGTGGGCTCACTGACTATAAAGAAGGAAACCAGAACCACAGTGGAAACAAGTGCACTTTCTTGTAGCATCCTCATAATATACATCCTCATAATTGACACACAAGTTGTCCACCGCCTTGTGTGTTTCAGAGAGCAGCTGCGCCAGGAGTGGCAACGGAAGCAGGAGAAGATCAAGAGCGAGGAGATCGACATCACGTACAGCTACTGGGACGGTTCAGGTCACCGCCGCCAGGTACGCATGCGCAAGGGAAACAGCGTTGCACAGCTGCTACAGAAATGTCTCGAGAATCTACGCAAGGAATTCAACGAGCTGAAGACAGCGAGTGCAGACCACCTGATGTACGTGAAGGAAGATCTCATCATTCCACACCACTACACGTTCTATGACTTCATTGTGACGAAGGCGCGCGGCAAGAGTGGACCGCTCTTCAACTTTGATGTGCATGATGACATCCGCATTGTGAACGACGCAACAGTAGAAAAGGACGAATCTCATGCGGGTAAAATCTGTCTGCGCAGTTGGTACGAACGCAACAAACACATCTTCCCGGCAAGTCGATGGGAACCATACAACCCCGAGAAAAAGTGGGACAAATACACGGTGTCGGACAAGGAGGCCATTAAGATCACTGTCAAGTAAACAGTGAAGTGGGATAAGTACAGTGTCAAACAAGGAAGCCGTTAAAGCCAGACACGGCAGGTAGATAGGATTATTTTTTAATTTGTGCAAACTTCAATTTTGTCTGCCCAATGCATGAAATGGGTCTTGCTGAGTAAAATATATATTGAAATTTTTTCAGCCAGACCCCCGTTTCTATGGTAAACAAAAAATGGCCGCCATTTTGAGCAAATATTGGCAAATTTGGAAAAGATGTCACTTTTTATTGAATCCATATATAGGTATAATTCTTGGAAATCCAAGTTCTCTATAGAGTCTATTGTGCAATGATCAGAGCATTTTTTGAAATGTTGTTTTTATTTTTAAAATAATTGTTTTAGAAAATACAATAAAAAATCTTTTTTTGGAACAAATATGGCTATATCTTTCAAACTATTCATAATTTTTAAAAAGTGTCTGATCATTGTACACAGTAGAATATGCTGAATGCAACACTGGAAACTTTATTTACATAGCATAATTATTCCAAGAGATATCCCGTTTCCAAATGCAGAAATTTGAAGAAAAATGTTTTCGAGAAAATGGCTGTCAAAGATTGCATAATGGATTTCATTACCTGATATCGACATGCTTGATCCATGATTGAAACTCACTTAGAGGTATGTAATTGTCATAGAAGTTAACTTTATTGATAGTATGCATACAAAGGTATAATAATTTGGCAGAAAACCATTTTCAGTATTTTTTGTCAAAAAACACCATTTCACCTGGGGTGTCTGGCCTTAAGATCATGTCAAATAAACACTGAAGAGGGTACAATTTCAGACAAGGAGGCTGTTAAGATCACGGTCCAGTAAACACTGAAGTGGGATAAGTACAATTTCAGTTGAGGAGGCTGTTAATATATCCAGGTCACGTAAATACTGTTTGTTTGAGTGCTGTGGCTCCAGCATCTTGTTTTGTTACATGGATCTCGCCACAGAGAGCTACACAATGGATCTCACCACAGAGAGCTACACAATGGATCTCGCCACAGAGAGCTACACAATGGATCTCGCCACAGAGAGCTACACAATGGATCTCGCCACAGAGAGCTACACAATGTCTCGGCTTAAGTTAAATACAAATGTTACATGGATCTCGCCACAGAGAGCTACACAATGTCTCGGCTTAAGTTAAATACAAATGTTACATGGATCTCGCCACAGAGAGCTACACAATGTCTCGGCTTAAGTTAAATACAAATGTTACATGGATCTCGCCACAGAGAGCTACACAATGTCTCGGCTTAAGTTAAATACAAATGTTACATGGATCTCGCCACAGAGAGCTACACAATGTCTCGGCTTAAGTTAAATACAAATGTTACATGGATCTCGCCACAGAGAGCTACACAATGTCTCGGCTTAAGTTAAATACAAATGTTACATGGATCTCGCCAGAGAGAGCTACACAATGTCTCGGCTTAAGTTAAATACAAATGTTACATGGATCTCGCCACAGAGAGCTACACAATGTCTCGGCTTAAGTTAAATACAAATGTTACATGGATCTCGCCACAGAGAGCTACACAATGTCTCGGCTTAAGTTAAATACAAATGTTACATGGATCTCGCCACAGAGAGCTACACAATGTCTCGGCTTAAGTTAAATACAAATGTTACATGGATCTCGCCACAGAGAGCTACACAATGTCTCGGCTTAAGTTAAATACAAATGTTACATGGATCTCGCCACAGAGAGCTACACAATGTCTCGGCTTAAGTTAACTACAAATGTTACATGGATCTCGCCACAGAGAGCTACACAATGTCTCGGCTTAAGTTAAATACAAATGTTACATGGATCTCGCCAGAGAGAGCTACACAATGTCTCGGCTTAAGTTAACTACAAATGTTACATGGATCTCGCCACAGAGAGCTACACAATGTCTCGGCTTAAGTTAAATACAAATGTTACATGGATCTCGCCACAGAGAGCTACACAATGTCTCGGCTTAAGTTAAATACAAATGTCAGAAGGAAATAACCAGGACAACAGAACATTGGGCTGCATTTTATGTTTACTTGTTAGAGTTTAACACAGTATGTTAAGTGTATATAATGTGTGACAAGACACTAGAAAGACCTGTCATCAACTGGGTTATCATGTTAAGAATGCTATCGCTGTAAATAAATATTTAGGTATCATCAGATTCTCTTTATGTTACAGTTAGCAACAACTTTGCTCAAACAACCACTCTAAGGCCACAACCACTAACTCGGACCCTGACAGTGACAAACCTGGGCCTGACTGTAACAAATCAGGGATGTCAATGACAAATTGCGGGCTTAACATTAACAAATTGGGGCCTTGCTGGGACAAATTGGAGCCCTGGCAGTGACAAACAGTTTCGGGTTTTCTTTTGCAGTAAAAAGCAAAATACAAACAATTTCTGAACTTGACTTTATTAGCAAAATGCAGTGACGACTAGTAATGATTTCAGCATGTGTCTGCCCCCTCACAGCGACGCTACAACGCTGTCTGAGTGGCCAGGTGAAGCACAGTCCATGCACAGACATCAGTCCACACTCCATGTGAGAAACTCATTTCTGCTTTTGCTATCCACATTTGACGAACAATGGACGGCCCATTCAGGTTGTTTTACGACGACAACATGATACGACATATCTTATGCCAATAAAAACACAATCACCGACAGTACAAGCCACGCTGGGCATCCACCAGTAATGTCGACATATACATTTGACACGCAACTACCTCAAAATGTTCACGGGCAGATCTTTGTTTTCCTACGGTGTATAGATCAATAAGAGGAGATATAAATTACCACACACAATATCATGTATGCCTTTGCTGTCCTCTGCCCCTGTGTCACATGACAGAATCTGTTGTCTATGTGACATATATTCAGCATACCTACGACACCAGATTATGCGATATTTATACACATTCTAAAACAGATTCACAGTGAACTAAGGGGGTCATCTCAAAACATCGATGTCCTACCACAGATTAAATAATTTTTATCTGGCCTCAGCCCCCCTGACAAAAGTTTGTAAACATTGATATTATGATATCAATAATTATATTAAAAATATATGTTGATCTACGTTGATTCATGCTCTATTATTTACCTAAACATAGTATTACCTGATAACTGTTTTCTCTTGTTTTATATTTTACTTTACAGTTAGCCTGAGAGCCAATCATTTTCTATACCTGGATTCGGGGTATAACCGCCTATTGGCAAACATTTCAAAGTCAGGTTATTCCCCAGGCAGCTGTGAAGGGTGCAAAAATTACTGCCACCCCACGGCGCCTTGATAATCGAGATTAATCATGTGACAGCATAAAACGAAGAACGAAATGGTGTGATAATTTTCTTATTGCGCACGAACAAAGTGAGGGGGAGTGAAAATCCGTAGCATAAAATATTGATGTCAAACACTAGAAGAAACTGCCTCGATCCCCAAATGAAAGTAATTTTTGGACTGATGTCTGACATTGATGTTCTGAGATGACTCCTAGTGACTGTCACCTGACAATAACTTGTGCAGTACTTAGTTATGAGATGGTGATACAAAGATGTATCAAACATTGAGCACAGACACACCTTGGCCAAATTAATGTCATTATAAAATATGTTGTAGCACCAAAATGATGCGAGTCACACTACAAGTGCCTACCATAAGTAGGACTTGACTAAAACTGGCAGGTATAAAATCAGACACCATATCGCAAAGTTTGGCTGCATGCCACCAAACTTGTGATTTATTTTTTGGCTTTACTACCTGCTGAAATTACTTGGCTGCAGAACTAACAAATGCTTTCAAAGCAAACATACAACATTACAAGCGCACAACACTGTAAGCAGAATAACTACATCAGTATGTACAATGTGAATATAAATATACACTTAATGTTTGAGGCTGAAGCAGCCGCAGTCGCTATACAATGATAATCTTCTACTAAGAACGATATCTGCGTTTCACCAGATTTGAACGTACAAGAATAGACCAGAAAACACACATGTGCTGTGCTGATCTTGCAAAACTAGTCTTCACAATGGACCTTGTAAAAGTATGTTATGTCAACAGTTGCTAATTGGTAGCATTTTTCTTGTTAACTGAATGTATATGTTCAGTTAATGTAATCAAAAGGTTTATTGAAATAAGGAAAAGCTATGGCCAAATTGGCATGGCTAGCATGTTGTCATGCTTCAATCAACAGTGTGAAAATCTTGGTGAAAGAAGACGCTATGGTCTAAATTGGATCAAAGTTCACAGGATCGGTAATTGTTTTAACAATGAAACTATACAGTCATAACTATAGATATATACATATTCAAAATAGGGTAACCGACTGTCATGCACTTTTTCTCTCAAGATAATGTGTTATTTCTATAAGGAATATGAACCAACTGAGTAACTGACTGCCTCACAGAAGTCTATTTATAACGTGGTATTGCTGAGACGTACCTCAATGTTACATTTAAAGCTTTCTTGCCACCACACGATCTGTTGAAAGCTACACAACTATTCTATACATAACTATGCTTAATGTGTTCAATATATATATAAGCACATATTCTACATAAATAAACACCTGTATCCTGATAATTAGCACTAGTTTCGGTAAAAAAAGTATACAACATGGGCATACTGGTAGATAGCAATAAGAACAAAAGAAGGCAGTTAAAATAATATCATTGTAAATAACCATCAAAGTGGAATCAAGCTAACGACTACATTTTGAAAAACCATTAGCAGAATACAGTTTATCAATATTTTGTTAAGAGGATGTTTGCGTAGCAACATGTTTACAATATATGTTTTTATACAACTGTCTTGTATTGCAACACTGTCTCAGTACTACACAGTAGCACTGCAACACAGTGTTTTCAGTAGAACACATTGGCAGCACAACGCAGTGTTAACCGTACAACGTAGCTGCGCCACAACAGTGTCTTCAGTAGAACGCATGTTTCTTATGGCCAAATTGTCTAAAAAACTGACCAACTTGCCAACCAATGCTAGCCATGAATGTTTTGATGTATTGAGCAGAAACACGCCAAGCTCCTTCAAGTTGTCTGCGTCTACTAGCTAATATGAAGCAGATCATTTGCTGGTTAAACCAATGTTGATCTTTCAGAAGATTATCAATAAATAGATTTGATCCTGTTGATTAAGAATTGGGATACACATTTCTGATGAATGAAAGTGGACTACTTGAAACATGAAAGACAATGACGACCGAGAGACTGTCTCTCCCAGTATTTGGCTAATGTCTACACACGTAATAGACAACACATACATCCTACTTGCGCAATAAATACTGTACATAAGACTTTGAAGGACAATACAAACAATGTGACAATATAAACATAAACAGTTCATCAAGTCTGCCTGGTAATACTGATGTAAAAACCTAGCCTGCTGCCGAGGCGTGGGTCTATCAGGGTCTGCAGTATCGACACACTGGGCGCTTCACACAACTCGCCATCCTTTTTGTGTATTTATACATTTCCTATCAATTATTGTATTTGTACAGTTGAATGCATGAGAAATGTAATGTTCTCGGCAGTGTGTGTATGTCATATGTGGCTTCTGCCAGCGTCCAGATGGAGCCTCACAGCTGCCAGTGTCAGTATTCTCTATATCGCAGTGTTTATCGTCATTGTCTGTGACCGTACACTGAACGCACCGTGCATGCTAGCTGTACAAGTGGCACCCTTGGTGCACAAATAATTAATGGCTGCTTAGTTTAACCGGTGGAACAACTTCTGATTAGCCCACTATTACACTGGTGCCCACTGCAGAGCCTTGCGTAGAACTCACATCACTTCTCCTTGTTATGTCTCTGTGCTGCGTGCTCACAAACAGTGATGCTTCATCACAACAACTGTTCACAACACATAACATGCAGCGCCACATGACATAAAGCATCACATAACACACAGTTGCACATGACAGCAACACATGACACACCGCACCACATGACACGCAGCACCACATGATATGCAGCACCACATGACATGCAGCACCACATGACACACAGTGCCACATGACATGCAGCACCACATGACACTCAGCACCACATGACACATAGCACCACGACATGCAGCACCACATGACACACAGCACCACATGACATGATGCACCACACAACATACAGCATTGCCTCATTGCATTACACAAAGAATACATTCTATGATGTCAGGTAATGTTCACAAAAGATATGTAAGTTACATAAGTCGGTTGTCGCATAGTGACATGTCACTTGACATGTCACTTGTTTGACAATGATACGTCACCATTAACAAGTTATGATGACACTGCACTTCTAACAGGATGTCAACAACAACAAAAGACTGACATGTCACCTGAACCGTGACAGTATCACGACTCATGGATCATGTTGATGACATCAGAAGCTTTGTCATGGACGAACCAACAATCTAGTCAGCAACATTGTCAGCAACGTCGTCACATGTCACTGGACTGAAACTGTTCTAATGACACTTCGAAAGTTCTGACACCAATACTATACAGATGTTTTATTTTAGTTATTTTACACATGTCTTATGTCATATTATTAAATAATTTAGTTATTATAATAATTAGTTTGACAATCTTGACACTGCCATAGAAACTGTTTGTCAAATGGTGACATAAGTTGACAGAATGTCAACTCAGTCAGTGAAATCATGTCATCTTCAGGACTGTTGATATGACATTATTTGCCATCAATTAACATAGGCCCGATTTGATGACTACTTCACTAATGTAACCATTGACATGTACCAATATATCATACATACAGACACACATACATGTCATAATGGTACATATGACCGACACATCAAACCAGCTGGTTCGACATGTCACTGTTTACAGTCATTCTTGGATCCATGACTTCTTGGCACCACGTCGACACGGTCGAGTGTCAATCTGGCTCAGCACAACTGTTCTTGTGTCACTGTGACCCACACAGTTGACATGTCACTGTGTGTTTGTGTCAGAGTGTCCGAATATGAGAACAGGGAAGTACTTGATGTGTGTTTGCCACTGCGAGGAGAGCTGGAAAAACTTCACTCCCATCCACTCTGTGCCATCTATACTCACTGCAACACACGGTCACTTCATGACAGCTACTTCAACACGTGGTAACTTCATGACAGCTACATCAACACATGTCACTTTATGAAAGCTACTTCAACACATGGTAACTTCATGACAGCTACTTTAACACGTGGTAACTTCATAACAGCTACATCAACACGTCACTTTATGACAGCTACTTCAACACATGGTACTTCATGACAGCTACATCAACACATGTCACTTTATGACAGCTACCTACTTCAACAGTCACATCATAACAGCTAATTCAACAGTCACTTCACGACAGCTACTCCAAGAGTCGCTTCATGACAGGTACTTAAACATGGTCACTTCATGACAGCTACTTCAACAGTCACTACATTACAGCAATATAGTTGTGAGGTGCATGTTCTTGTTCTAAGTGAGGTGCCCGTGGTTGTATTAAGTGAGGTGTCATTAGTTGTACTAAGTAAGGTATCAGTGGTTGTACTAAGTGTGATGTCGGTGGTTTTACTAAGTGAGGTTCCCGTGGTTGTACGAAATGAGGTGCTTGTGGTTGTACTAAGTGAGGTGCCCATGAATATACTAAGTGAGGGGTCTATGGTTGTACTAAATGAGGTGCCCGTGATTGTACTAAATGAGGTGTCTGTTGTTGTACTAAATGAGGTGCCCGTGGTTGTACTAAGTGAGGTGTCTGTGGTTGTACTAAGTGAGGTGTCTATGGTTATACTCAGTGAGGTGTCTATGGTTGTACTAAGTGAGGTTCCTGTGGTTGTACTAAGTGAGGTGTCTGTGGTTGTACTATGTGATGTGTATGTGGTTGTACTAAGTGAGGTGTCTGTGGTTGTACTAAGTGAGGTGTCTGTGGTTGTACTAAGGGGGCACATGTGGTTGTACTAAGTGAGGTGCCAGTTATTGTACTAAGTGAGGTGCCAGTGGTTGTACTAAGTGAGATACCTGTAGTTGTACTAAGTGAGGTGCACGTGGTTGTACTAAATAAAGTGTCTGTACTAAGTGAGGTGTCTATGGTTGTACTAAGTGAGGTGTCAGTGGTTGTAAAGTGAGGTGCCTTTGGTTGTACTAATTGAGGTGTATGTGGCTGTACTAAGTGAGGTGCCTATAGTTGTACTAAGTGAGGTGTCTATAGTTGTACTAAGTGAGGTGTCTATAGTTGTACTAAGTGAGGTGTCTATAGTTGTACTAAGTGAGGTGCCTGTGGTTGTACTAATTAAGGTGCATGTGCCTGTACTAAGTGAGGTGCCTGTGGTTGTACTAAGTGAGGTGCCTATGGTTGTACTAATTGAGGTGTCTGTGGCTGTACTAAGTGATGTGTCTATAGTTGTACTAAGTGAGGTGTCTATAGTTGTACTAAGTGAGGTGTCAGTGGTTGTAATAAGTGAGGTGCCTGTGGTTGTACTAATTGAGGTGTCTGTGGCTGTACTAAGTGAGGTGTCTATAGTTGAACAAAGGGAGGTGCCTGTGGTTGTACTAAGTGAGGTGCCTGTGGTTGTACTAATTGAGGTGCCTGTGGCTGTACTAAGTGAGGTGTCTATGGTTGTACTAAGTAAGGTGCCTGTGTTTGTACTATGTGGCTGAACGTGCCTGTGAGTGGGTGGTTCTGACTCTTGGAGGTACATATGAGGCGGTTGATGCCTTCTATCGTCTGACTCTTCGATTCTGCTTCCTTCGACTTCTTGCCAAGCCTCATTACTGAAATGACAAAAGAAACTAGTTTTCTTTCAAAGAAACCATATCATTCACAATCTAGTGTCTCCGGGAAACAATATTTGACACAATACTGACCTACTTATTGATTCTGCATCATAAGGTACACAATCATCTTAAAGAGGATAAAAACAAACTAATTTAAATTGCACAAAATATGGATAAGAACATTGCCTGCCAATGTGTGAAACAGACAAGAAACACATCCAACTGTAATCAAGCTACTCTATATACATAGGTATGTATGTCGTGCTACTGTATATACACAGATATGTACGTAGGTATGTCGTGCTACTGTATATACATAGATATGTACGTAGGTACGTCGTGCTACTGTATATACATAGGTATGTATGTAGGTATGTCGTGCTACAGTATATACATAGGTATGTACGTAGGTACGTCGTGCTACTGTGTATACATAGGTATGTACGTAGGTACGTCGTGCTACTGTATATACATAGGTATGAATGTAGGTATGTCATGCTACAGTATATACATAGGTATGTACGTAGGTACGTCGTGCTACAGTATATACATAGGTATGTGTGTCGTGCTACTGTGTATACATAGGTATGTAAATAGGTAAGTTGTGCTACTGTATATACATAGGTATGTACGTAGGTACGTCGTGCTACTGTATATACATAGGTATGTATGTAGGTACGTCGTGTTACTGTATATACATATGTATGTAGGTACGTCGTGTTACTGTATATACATTGGTATGTACGTAGGTACGTCGTGCTACTGTATATACATAGGTATGTATGTAGGTACGTCGTGCTACTGTATATACATAGGTACGTATGTAGGTACGTCGTGCTACTGTATATACATAGGTATGTACGTAGGTACGTCGTGATACTGTATATACATAGGTATGTATGTAGGTACGTCGTGCTACTCTATATACATAGGTATATATGTAGGTACGTCGTGTTACTGTATATACATAGGTATGTATGTAGGTACGTCGTGTTACTGTATATACATAGGTATGTATGTAGGTACATCGTGTTACTGTATATACATAGGTATGTATGTAGGTATGTCGTGCTGCTCTATATACATAGGTATGTATGTCGTGTTACTGTATATACATAGGTATGTATGTAGGTATATCGTGTTACTGTATATACATAGGTACGTACGTAGGTACATCGTGATACTGTATATACATAGGTATGTACGTAGGTATATCGTGTTACTGTATATACATAGGTATGTATGTAGGTACGTCGTGTTACTGTATATACATAGATATGTATGTAGGTACGTCGTGCTACTGTATATACATAGGTATGTATGTCGTGATACTGTATATACATAGGTATGTACGTAGGTACGTCGTGTTACTGTATATACATAGGTATGTACGTAGGTACATCGTGATACTGTATATACATAGGTATGTATGTAGGTACGTCGTGCTACTCTATATACATAGGTATGTATGTCTTGATACTGTATATACATAGGTATGTATGTAGGCACGTCGTGCTACTGTATATACATAGGTATGTACGTAGGTACGTTGTGCTACTGTATATACATAGGTATGTACGTAGGTACGTCGTGATACTGTATATACATAGGTATGTACGTAGGTACGTCGTGTTACTGTATATACATAGGTATGTATGTCTTGATACTGTATATACATAGGTATGTACGTAGGTACGTCGTGCTACTGTATATACATAGGTATGTACGTAGGTACGTCGTGCTACTGTATATACATAGGTATGTACGTAGGTATGTCGTGCTACTGTATATACATAGGTATGTACGTAGGTACGTCGTGCTACTGTATATACATAGGTATGTACGTGGGTACGTCGTGTTACTGTATATACATAGGTGTGTATGTAGGTACGTCGTGCTACTGTATATACATAGGTATGTATGTAGGTACGTCGTGCTACTGTATATACATAGGTATGTACGTAGGTACATCGTGTTACTGTATATACATAGGTATGTATGTAGGTACGTCGTGTTACTGTATATACATAGGTATGTACGTAGGTACATCTTGCTACTGTATATACATAGGTATGTATGTAGGTACGTCGTGCTACTCTATATACATAGGTATGTATGTCGTACTACTGTGTATACATAGGTATGTACGTAGGTACATCGTGCTACTGTATATACATAGGTATGTATGTAGGTACGTCGTGCTACTGTATATACATAGGTATGTATGTAGGTACGTCGTGTTACTGTATATACATAGGTATGTATGTAGGTACGTCGTGCTACTGTATATACATAGGTATGTACGTAGGTACGTCGTGCTACTGTATATACATAGGTATGTATGTAGGTACGTCGTGCTACTCTATATACATAGGTATATATGTAGGTACGTCGTGTTACTGTATATACATAGGTATGTATGTAGGTACGTCGTGTTACTGTATATACATAGGTATGTATGTAGGTACATCGTGTTACTGTATATACATAGGTATGTATGTAGGTATGTCGTGCTGCTCTATATACATAGGTATGTATGTCGTGTTACTGTATATACATAGGTACGTACGTAGGTACATCGTGATACTGTATATACATAGGTATGTATGTAGGTACGTCGTGCTACTCTATATACATAGGTATGTATGTCGTGTTACTGTATATACATAGGTATGTATGTAGGTATATCGTGTTACTGTATATACATAGGTACGTACGTAGGTACATCGTGATACTGTATATACATAGGTATGTATGTAGGTACGTCGTGTTACTGTATATACATAGGTATGTACGTAGGTATATCGTGTTACTGTATATACATAGGTATGTATGTAGGTACGTCGTGTTACTGTATATACATAGGTATGTATGTAGGTACGTCGTGCTACTGTATATACATAGGTATGCATGTCATGATACTGTATATACATAGGTATGTACGTAGGTACGTCGTGTTACTGTATATACATAGGTATGTACGTAGGTACATCGTGATACTGTATATACATAGGTATGTATGTAGGTACGTCGTGCTACTGTATATACATAGGTATGTATGTAGGTACGTCGTGCTACTCTATATACATAGGTATGTATGTCTTGATACTGTATATACATAGGTATGTATGTAGGTACGTCGTGCTACTGTATATACATAGGTATGTACGTAGGTACGTCGTGCTACTGTATATACATAGGTATGTACGTAGGTACGTCGTGCTACTGTATATACATAGGTATGTACGTAGGTACGTCGTGCTACTGTATATACATAGGTAGGTACGTAGGTACGTAGGTACGTCGTGCTACTGTATATACATAGGTATGTACGTAGGTACGTCGTGCTACTGTATATACATAGGTATGTACGTAGGTACGTCGTGTTACTGTATATACATAGGTGTGTATGTAGGTACGTCGTGCTACTGTATATACATAGGTATGTATGTAGGTACGTCGTGTTACTGTATATACATAGGTATGTACGTAGGTACGTCGTGTTACTGTATATACATAGGTATGTATGTAGGTACGTCGTGTTACTGTATATACATAGGTATGTATGTAGGTACATCTTGCTACTGTATATACATAGGTATGTATGTAGGTACGTCGTGCTACTCTATATACATAGGTATGTATGTCGTGCTACTGTGTATACATAGGTATGTACGTAGGTACATCGTGCTACTGTATATACATAGGTATGTATGTAGGTACGTCGTGCTACTGTATATACATAGGTATGTATGTAGGTACGTCGTGTTACTGTATATACATAGGTATGTATGTAGGTACGTCGTGCTACTGTATATACATAGGTATGTACGTAGGTACGTCGTGCTACTGTATATACATAGGTATGTATGTAGGTACGTCGTGCTACTCTATATACATAGGTATATATGTAGGTACGTCGTGTTACTGTATATACATAGGTATGTATGTAGGTACGTCGTGCTACTCTATATACATAGGTATGTATGTCGTGTTACTGTATATACATAGGTATGTATGTAGGTATATCGTGTTACTGTATATACATAGGTACGTACGTAGGTACATCGTGATACTGTATATACATAGGTATGTATGTAGGTACGTCGTGTTACTGTATATACATAGGTATGTACGTAGGTATATCGTGTTACTGTATATACATAGGTATGTATGTAGGTACGTCGTGTTACTGTATATACATAGGTATGTATGTAGGTACGTCGTGCTACTGTATATACATAGGTATGCATGTCATGATACTGTATATACATAGGTATGTACGTAGGTACGTCGTGTTACTGTATATACATAGGTATGTACGTAGGTACATCGTGATACTGTATATACATAGGTATGTATGTAGGTACGTCGTGCTACTGTATATACATAGGTATGTATGTAGGTACGTCGTGCTACTCTATATACATAGGTATGTATGTCTTGATTCTGTATATACATAGGTATGTATGTAGGTACGTCGTGCTACTGTATATACATAGGTATGTACGTAGGTACGTCGTGCTACTGTATATACATAGGTATGTACGTAGGTACGTCGTGCTACTGTATATACATAGGTATGTACGTAGGTACGTCGTGCTACTGTATATACATAGGTAGGTACGTAGGTACGTCGTGCTACTGTATATACATAGGTATGTACGTAGGTACGTCGTGCTACTGTATATACATAGGTATGTACGTAGGTACGTCGTGTTACTGTATATACATAGGTGTGTATGTAGGTACGTCGTGCTACTGTATATACATAGGTATGTATGTAGGTACGTCGTGCTACTGTATATACATAGGTATGTATGTAGGTACGTCGTGTTACTGTATATACATAGGTATGTACGTAGGTACGTCGTGTTACTGTATATACATAGGTATGTATGTAGGTACGTCGTGTTACTGTATATACATAGGTATGTATGTAGGTACATCTTGCTACTGTATATACATAGGTATGTATGTAGGTACGTCGTGCTACTCTATATACATAGGTATGTATGTCGTGTTACTGTGTATACATAGGTATGTACGTAGGTACATCGTGCTACTGTATATACATAGGTATGTATGTAGGTACGTCGTGCTACTGTATATACATAGGTATGTATGTAGGTACGTCGTGTTACTGTATATACATAGGTATGTATGTAGGTACGTCGTGCTACTGTATATACATAGGTATGTACGTAGGTACGTCGTGCTACTGTATATACATAGGTATGTATGTAGGTACGTCGTGCTACTCTATATACATAGGTATATATGTAGGTACGTCGTGTTACTGTATATACATAGGTATGTATGTAGGTACGTCGTGTTACTGTATATACATAGGTATGTATGTAGGTACGTCGTGTTACTGTATATACATAGGTATGTATGTAGGTATGTCGTGCTGCTCTATATACATAGTTATGTATGTCGTGTTACTGTATATACATAGGTACGTACGTAGGTACATCGTGATACTGTATATACATAGGTATGTATGTAGGTACGTCGTGCAACTCTATATACATAGGTATGTATGTCGTGTTACTGTATATACATAGGTATGTATGTAGGTATATCGTGTTACTGTATATACATAGGTACGTACGTAGGTACATCGTGATACTGTATATACATAGGTATGTATGTAGGTACGTCGTGTTACTGTATATACATAGGTATGTACGTAGGTACATCGTGATACTGTATATACATAGGTATGTATGTAGGTATGTCGTGCTACTCTATATACATAGGTATGTATGTTGTGTTACTGTATATACATAGGTATGTACGTAGGTATATCGTGTTACTGTATATACATAGGTATGTATGTAGGTACGTCGTGTTACTATATATACATAGGTATGTATGTAGGTACGTCGTGCTACTGTATATACATAGGTATGTATGTCGTGCTACTGTGTATACATAGGTATGTACGTAGGTACATCGTGCTACTGTATATACATAGGTATGTATGTAGGTACGTCGTGCTACTGTATATACATAGGTATGTATGTAGGTACGTCGTGTTACTGTATATACATAGGTATGTATGTAGGTACGTCGTGCTACTGTATATACATAGGTATGTACGTAGGTACGTCGTGCTACTGTATATACATAGGTATGTACGTAGGTACGTCGTGCTACTCTATATACATAGGTATATATGTAGGTACGTCGTGTTACTGTATATACATAGGTATGTATGTAGGTACGTCGTGTTACTGTATATACATAGGTATGTATGTAGGTACATCGTGTTACTGTATATACATAGGTATGTATGTAGGTATGTCGTGCTGCTCTATATACATAGGTATGTATGTCGTGTTACTGTATATACATAGGTACGTACGTAGGTACATCGTGATACTGTATATACATAGGTATGTATGTAGGTACGTCGTGCTACTCTATATACATAGGTATGTATGTCGTGTTACTGTATATACATAGGTATGTATGTAGGTATATCGTGTTACTGTATATACATAGGTACGTACGTAGGTACATCGTGATACTGTATATACATAGGTATGTATGTAGGTACGTCGTGTTACTGTATATACATAGGTATGTACGTAGGTACATCGTGATACTGTATATACATAGGTATGTATGTAGGTATGTCGTGCTACTCTATATACATAGGTATGTATGTTGTGTTACTGTATATACATAGGTATGTACGTAGGTATATCGTGTTACTGTATATACATAGGTATGTATGTAGGTACGTCGTGTTACTGTATATACATAGGTATGTATGTAGGTACGTCGTGCTAGTGTATATACATAGGTATGCATGTCATGATACTGTATATACATAGGTATGTACGTAGGTACGTCGTGTTACTGTATATACATAGGTATGTACGTAGGTACATCGTGATACTGTATATACATAGGTATGTATGTAGGTACGTCGTGCTACTGTATATACATAGGTATGTATGTAGGTACGTCGTGTTACTGTATATACATAGGTATGTATGTAGGTACGTCGTGCTACTGTATATACATAGGTATGTACGTAGGTACGTCGTGCTACTGTATATACATAGGTATGTATGTAGGTACGTCGTGCTACTCTATATACATAGGTATATATGTAGGTACGTCGTGTTACTGTATATACATAGGTATGTATGTAGGTACGTCGTGTTACTGTATATACATAGGTATGTATGTAGGTACATCGTGTTACTGTATATACATAGGTATGTATGTAGGTATGTCGTGCTGCTCTATATACATAGGTATGTATGTCGTGTTACTGTATATACATAGGTACGTACGTAGGTACATCGTGATACTGTATATACATAGGTATGTATGTAGGTACGTCGTGCTACTCTATATACATAGGTATGTATGTCGTGTTACTGTATATACATAGGTATGTATGTAGGTATATCGTGTTACTGTATATACATAGGTACGTACGTAGGTACATCGTGATACTGTATATACATAGGTATGTATGTAGGTACGTCGTGTTACTGTATATACATAGGTATGTACGTAGGTACATCGTGATACTGTATATACATAGGTATGTATGTAGGTATGTCGTGCTACTCTATATACATAGGTATGTATGTTGTGTTACTGTATATACATAGGTATGTACGTAGGTATATCGTGTTACTGTATATACATAGGTATGTATGTAGGTACGTCGTGTTACTGTATATACATAGGTATGTATGTAGGTACGTCGTGCTAGTGTATATACATAGGTATGCATGTCATGATACTGTATATACATAGGTATGTACGTAGGTACGTCGTGTTACTGTATATACATAGGTATGTACGTAGGTACATCGTGATACTGTATATACATAGGTATGTATGTAGGTACGTCGTGCTACTGTATATACATAGGTATGTACGTAGGTACGTCGTGCTACTGTATATACATAGGTATGTACGTAGGTATGTCGTGCTACTGTATATACATAGGTATGTACGTAGGTACGTCGTGCTACTGTATATACATAGGTATGTACGTGGGTACGTCGTGTTACTGTATATACATAGGTGTGTATGTAGGTACGTCGTGCTACTGTATATACATAGGTATGTATGTAGGTACGTCGTGCTACTGTATATACATAGGTATGTACGTAGGTACATCGTGTTACTGTATATACATAGGTATGTATGTAGGTACGTCGTGTTACTGTATATACATAGGTATGTACGTAGGTACATCTTGCTACTGTATATACATAGGTATGTATGTAGGTACGTCGTGCTACTCTATATACATAGGTATGTATGTCGTGCTACTGTGTATACATAGGTATGTACGTAGGTACATCGTGCTACTGTATATACATAGGTATGTATGTAGGTACGTCGTGATACTGTATATACATAGGTATGTATGTAGGTACGTCGTGCTACTGTATATACATAGGTATGTATGTAGGTACGTCGTGCTACTCTATATACATAGGTATGTATGTCTTGATACTGTATATACATAGGTATGTATGTAGGTACGTCGTGCTACTGTATATACATAGGTATGTACGTAGGTACGTCGTGCTACTGTATATACATAGGTATGTACGTAGGTACGTCGTGCTACTGTATATACATAGGTATGTACGTAGGTACGTCGTGCTACTGTATATACATAGGTAGGTACGTAGGTACGTCGTGCTACTGTATATACATAGGTATGTACGTAGGTACGTCGTGCTACTGTATATACATAGGTATGTACGTAGGTACGTCGTGCTACTGTATATACATAGGTATGTACGTAGGTACGTCGTGTTACTGTATATACATAGGTGTGTATGTAGGTACGTCGTGCTACTGTATATACATAGGTATGTATGTAGGTACGTCGTGCTACTGTATATACATAGGTATGTACGTAGGTACGTCGTGTTACTGTATATACATAGGTATGTATGTAGGTACGTCGTGTTACTGTATATACATAGGTATGTACGTAGGTACGTTGTGCTACTGTATATACATAGGTATGTACGTAGGTACGTCGTGATACTGTATATACATAGGTATGTACGTAGGTACGTCGTGTTACTGTATATACATAGGTATGTACGTAGGTACATCGTGATACTGTATATACATAGGTATGTATGTAGGTACGTCGTGCTACTCTATATACATAGGTATGTATGTCTTGATACTGTATATACATAGGTATGTACGTAGGTACGTCGTGCTACTGTATATACATAGGTATGTACGTAGGTACGTCGTGCTACTGTATATACATAGGTATGTACGTAGGTATGTCGTGCTACTGTATATACATAGGTATGTACGTAGGTACGTCGTGCTACTGTATATACACAGGTATGTACGTGGGTACGTCGTGTTACTGTATATACATAGGTGTGTATGTAGGTACGTCGTGCTACTGTATATACATAGGTATGCATGTCATGATACTGTATATACATAGGTATGTACGTAGGTACGTCGTGTTACTGTATATACATAGGTATGTACGTAGGTACATCGTGATACTGTATATACATAGGTATGTATGTAGGTACGTCGTGCTACTGTATATACATAGGTATGTATGTAGGTACGTCGTGCTACTCTATATACATAGGTATGTATGTCTTGATTCTGTATATACATAGGTATGTATGTAGGTACGTCGTGCTACTGTATATACATAGGTATGTACGTAGGTACGTCGTGCTACTGTATATACATAGGTAGGTACGTAGGTACGTCGTGCTACTGTATGTACATAGGTAGGTACGTAGGTACGTCGTGCTACTGTATATACATAGGTATGTACGTAGGTACGTCGTGCTACTGTATATACATAGGTATGTACGTAGGTACGTCGTGTTACTGTATATACATTAGTGTGTATGTAGGTACGTCATGCTACTGTATATACATAGGTATGTATGTAGGTACGTCGTGCTACTGTATATACATAGGTATGTATGTAGGTACGTCGTGTTACTGTATATACATAGGTATGTACGTAGGTACGTCGTGTTACTGTATATACATAGGTATGTATGTAGGTACGTCGTGTTACTGTATATACATAGGTATGTATGTAGGTACATCTTGCTACTGTATATACATAGGTATGTATGTAGGTACGTCGTGCTACTCTATATACATAGGTATGTATGTCGTGCTACTGTGTATACATAGGTATGTACGTAGGTACATCGTGCTACTGTATATACATAGGTATGTATGTAGGTACGTCGTGCTACTGTATATACATAGGTATGTATGTAGGTACGTCGTGTTACTGTATATACATAGGTATGTATGTAGGTACGTCGTGCTACTGTATATACATAGGTATGTACGTAGGTACGTCGTGCTACTGTATATACATAGGTATGTACGTAGGTACGTCGTGCTACTCTATATACATAGGTATATATGTAGGTACGTCGTGTTACTGTATATACATAGGTATGTATGTAGGTACGTCGTGTTACTGTATATACATAGGTATGTATGTAGGTACGTCGTGTTACTGTATATACATAGGTATGTATGTAGGTATGTCGTGCTGCTCTATATACATAGTTATGTATGTCGTGTTACTGTATATACATAGGTACGTACGTAGGTACATCGTGATACTGTATATACATAGGTATGTATGTAGGTACGTCGTGCAACTCTATATACATAGGTATGTATGTCGTGTTACTGTATATACATAGGTATGTATGTAGGTATATCGTGTTACTGTATATACATAGGTATGTACGTAGGTACATCTTGCTACTGTATATACATAGGTATGTATGTAGGTACGTCGTGCTACTCTATATACATAGGTATGTATGTCGTGCTACTGTGTATACATAGGTATGTACGTAGGTACATCGTGCTACTGTATATACATAGGTATGTATGTAGGTACGTCGTGCTACTGTATATACATAGGTATGTATGTAGGTACGTCGTGTTACTGTATATACATAGGTATGTATGTAGGTACGTCGTGCTACTGTATATACATAGGTATGTACGTAGGTACGTCGTGCTACTGTATATACATAGGTATGTATGTAGGTACGTCGTGCTACTCTATATACATAGGTATATATGTAGGTACGTCGTGTTACTGTATATACATAGGTATGTATGTAGGTACGTCGTGTTACTGTATATACATAGGTATGTATGTAGGTACATCGTGTTACTGTATATACATAGGTATGTATGTAGGTATGTCGTGCTGCTCTATATACATAGGTATGTATGTCGTGTTACTGTATATACATAGGTACGTACGTAGGTACATCGTGATACTGTATATACATAGGTATGTATGTAGGTACGTCGTGCTACTCTATATACATAGGTATGTATGTCGTGTTACTGTATATACATAGGTATGTATGTAGGTATATCGTGTTACTGTATATACATAGGTACGTACGTAGGTACATCGTGATACTGTATATACATAGGTATGTATGTAGGTACGTCGTGTTACTGTATATACATAGGTATGTACGTAGGTATATCGTGTTACTGTATATACATAGGTATGTATGTAGGTACGTCGTGTTACTGTATATACATAGGTATGTATGTAGGTACGTCGTGCTACTGTATATACATAGGTATGCATGTCATGATACTGTATATACATAGGTATGTACGTAGGTACGTCGTGTTACTGTATATACATAGGTATGTACGTAGGTACATCGTGATACTGTATATACATAGGTATGTATGTAGGTACGTCGTGCTACTGTATATACATAGGTATGTATGTAGGTACGTCGTGCTACTCTATATACATAGGTATGTATGTCTTGATTCTGTATATACATAGGTATGTATGTAGGTACGTCGTGCTACTGTATATACATAGGTATGTACGTAGGTACGTCGTGCTACTGTATATACATAGGTAGGTACGTAGGTACGTCGTGCTACTGTATGTACATAGGTAGGTACGTAGGTACGTCGTGCTACTGTATATACATAGGTATGTACGTAGGTACGTCGTGCTACTGTATATACATAGGTATGTACGTAGGTACGTCGTGTTACTGTATATACATTAGTGTGTATGTAGGTACGTCATGCTACTGTATATACATAGGTATGTATGTAGGTACGTCGTGCTACTGTATATACATAGGTATGTATGTAGGTACGTCGTGTTACTGTATATACATAGGTATGTACGTAGGTACGTCGTGTTACTGTATATACATAGGTATGTATGTAGGTACGTCGTGTTACTGTATATACATAGGTATGTATGTAGGTACATCTTGCTACTGTATATACATAGGTATGTATGTAGGTACGTCGTGCTACTCTATATACATAGGTATGTATGTCGTGCTACTGTGTATACATAGGTATGTACGTAGGTACATCGTGCTACTGTATATACATAGGTATGTATGTAGGTACGTCGTGCTACTGTATATACATAGGTATGTATGTAGGTACGTCGTGTTACTGTATATACATAGGTATGTATGTAGGTACGTCGTGCTACTGTATATACATAGGTATGTACGTAGGTACGTCGTGCTACTGTATATACATAGGTATGTACGTAGGTACGTCGTGCTACTCTATATACATAGGTATATATGTAGGTACGTCGTGTTACTGTATATACATAGGTATGTATGTAGGTACGTCGTGTTACTGTATATACATAGGTATGTATGTAGGTACGTCGTGTTACTGTATATACATAGGTATGTATGTAGGTATGTCGTGCTGCTCTATATACATAGTTATGTATGTCGTGTTACTGTATATACATAGGTACGTACGTAGGTACATCGTGATACTGTATATACATAGGTATGTATGTAGGTACGTCGTGCAACTCTATATACATAGGTATGTATGTCGTGTTACTGTATATACATAGGTATGTATGTAGGTATATCGTGTTACTGTATATACATAGGTACGTACGTAGGTACATCGTGATACTGTATATACATAGGTATGTATGTAGGTACGTCGTGTTACTGTATATACATAGGTATGTACGTAGGTACATCGTGATACTGTATATACATAGGTATGTATGTAGGTATGTCGTGCTACTCTATATACATAGGTATGTATGTTGTGTTACTGTATATACATAGGTATGTACGTAGGTATATCGTGTTACTGTATATACATAGGTATGTATGTAGGTACGTCGTGTTACTATATATACATAGGTATGTATGTAGGTACGTCGTGTTACTATATATACATAGGTATGTATGTAGGTACGTCGTGCTACTGTATATACATAGGTATGTATGTCGTGCTACTGTGTATACATAGGTATGTACGTAGGTACATCGTGCTACTGTATATACATAGGTATGTATGTAGGTACGTCGTGCTACTGTATATACATAGGTATGTATGTAGGTACGTCGTGTTACTGTATATACATAGGTATGTATGTAGGTACGTCGTGCTACTGTATATACATAGGTATGTACGTAGGTACGTCGTGCTACTGTATATACATAGGTATGTACGTAGGTACGTCGTGCTACTCTATATACATAGGTATATATGTAGGTACGTCGTGTTACTGTATATACATAGGTATGTATGTAGGTACGTCGTGTTACTGTATATACATAGGTATGTATGTAGGTACATCGTGTTACTGTATATACATAGGTATGTATGTAGGTATGTCGTGCTGCTCTATATACATAGGTATGTATGTCGTGTTACTGTATATACATAGGTACGTACGTAGGTACATCGTGATACTGTATATACATAGGTATGTATGTAGGTACGTCGTGCTACTCTATATACATAGGTATGTATGTCGTGTTACTGTATATACATAGGTATGTATGTAGGTATATCGTGTTACTGTATATACATAGGTACGTACGTAGGTACATCGTGATACTGTATATACATAGGTATGTATGTAGGTACGTCGTGTTACTGTATATACATAGGTATGTACGTAGGTACATCGTGATACTGTATATACATAGGTATGTATGTAGGTATGTCGTGCTACTCTATATACATAGGTATGTATGTTGTGTTACTGTATATACATAGGTATGTACGTAGGTATATCGTGTTACTGTATATACATAGGTATGTATGTAGGTACGTCGTGTTACTGTATATACATAGGTATGTATGTAGGTACGTCGTGCTAGTGTATATACATAGGTATGCATGTCATGATACTGTATATACATAGGTATGTACGTAGGTACGTCGTGTTACTGTATATACATAGGTATGTACGTAGGTACATCGTGATACTGTATATACATAGGTATGTATGTAGGTACGTCGTGCTACTGTATATACATAGGTATGTATGTAGGTACGTCGTGCTACTCTATATACATAGGTATGTATGTCTTGATACTGTATATACATAGGTATGTATGTAGGTACGTCGTGCTACTGTATATACATAGGTATGTACGTAGGTACGTCGTGCTACTGTATATACATAGGTATGTACGTAGGTACGTCGTGCTACTGTATATACATAGGTATGTACGTAGGTACGTCGTGCTACTGTATATACATAGGTAGGTACGTAGGTACGTCGTGCTACTGTATATACATAGGTATGTACGTAGGTACGTCGTGCTACTGTATATACATAGGTATGTACGTAGGTACGTCGTGCTACTGTATATACATAGGTATGTACGTAGGTACGTCGTGTTACTGTATATACATAGGTGTGTATGTAGGTACGTCGTGCTACTGTATATACATAGGTATGTATGTAGGTACGTCGTGCTACTGTATATACATAGGTATGTACGTAGGTACGTCGTGTTACTGTATATACATAGGTATGTATGTAGGTACGTCGTGTTACTGTATATACATAGGTATGTATGTAGGTACATCTTGCTACTGTATATACATAGGTATGTATGTAGGTACGTCGTGCTACTCTATATACATAGGTATGTATGTCGTGCTACTGTGTATACATAGGTATGTACGTAGGTACATCGTGCTACTGTATATACATAGGTATGTATGTAGGTACGTCGTGCTACTGTATATACATAGGTATGTATGTAGGTACGTCGTGTTACTGTATATACATAGGTATGTATGTAGGTACGTCGTGCTACTGTATATACATAGGTATGTACGTAGGTACGTCGTGCTACTGTATATACATAGGTATGTATGTAGGTACGTCGTGCTACTCTATATACATAGGTATGTATGTCGTGCTACTGTGTATACATAGGAACGTCGTGCTACTGTATATACATAGGTATGCACGTAGGTACATCATGCTACAGTATATACATAGGTATGTATGTCGTGCTACTGTGTATACATAGGTATGTACGTAGGTACGTTGTGCTACTGTATGTACATAGGTATGTACGTAGGTACATCATGCTACTCTATATACATAGGTATGTACGTCTTGTTACTGTATATACATAGATATGTATGTAGGTACATCGTGTTACTGTATATACATAGGTATGTACGTAGGTACATCGTGCTATAGTATATAAATGGGAATGTACGTAGGTACGTCGTGCTACTCCTCCTAGAAGGCTATGTGTTTTGTACTTGAGGCGTCAACATTGTAGGGGATCACCTATGGCCCAGGAAGGATGCTTAACGTTGTCATTTTTTCATACAAATTCACACCACTTTTACACAACTTTCGATGAACAATTAAATTACAATTGCTACAAGTTTATATATATATATAAAAACAGTTCCCAATTGATCAGTTGACGGTTTACATAGTTTGGTACAATACTAGAAAACATGCACACATTGTGAACAATTATTCAAACTTTACGAATATTGTGAACTGTACTTTAAAATAAATAAATACTTTATGAAAGCATGCCTATTTATGTACGTATGTAATACTATTTCACATACACTGTTTTTAAACAAAGGACTCGGATGCTTTGTTTCTCGCAAAACTAGGTTGTCACCTAGTGGCATTTTCAAACAACTGTGTCACCCAATCGAAGGACAGACATGTTTGCAAGTACAACTACCAATGACACATGAAATACAACATACTTTTCTGTTTCTTCTCACGTGTGATCATAATCATGGAGAGGGTGGGTAGGGGCAGGTCGCAGGTCTGCGGGGGCAGTCGGTACACAAGGACCGACCGGAAAGCGGTCTTCAGTGAGTTCTTGCTGTCCTTCTTCACGAGTTTCTCTGCACGGTCGCCTGTGTCAGACTTTGCCATGGGCACAGACCAGTAGTCTACCTGCAGGTCGAGCAGCTCTGGGGCAAGGGAGACAGAGGGCGACACCCCGCACATGTTGTTATGTAGTCTGCAACGGCAACAACTCGTGCTTAGGAAGCAGGAAATGTTTATTTGTCGCAAATGATATAACACAAACACCATATAGAATCAAAGTTGATATTTTGCAATTTGTCATTAGTAGAACGAAAACAATCACAAAATGAATAACCTTTAATCTGATGTCTCATATATTTACAAAGCTCCTTGATTCATACCATGACGTAAACACACCATCAAACCTATTTTATGAAATTAATCGACTGAACTAATGTGTGAGAAAATTATGTCAATTACATGCTTGAGAAAGGGCTATAATTGCCATGTTTTTGCATGAATTCACAATACTTAATAATTATTCCAAACGAAATTGGTTTTTAACTTTAAACCTGACAAATAGTAAAAGCTATGTTTTGGTTGCAGATAATTACTGTATCTGTGACATGTGTGCATTGCCACTGGGGGAGTTTGGGGGTGTCTGGATGTCCTTCATTTTCTCTACCCCTGACGTCTGAGGGGGTGAACTTGATACAACTGGGCTGGGCATGTCCTCCAGGTCAACTGAATCAGAGCAACACCACGCTGCTGAAACATGCACTCATGTCAACAGTTGTGTGCGTGCATGCATGTATGCATTATATATAAATTAATCATCTGAAATAATATACATATCTTTTGTGTGCATGCGTGTGTGTGTATATACATACATACTAGAGCAAAAGAGTAGAGTATCTGCCAGTGTCATATAGCTATGTGGAGACAGAAAGAAGAGGACTGAGCCAACTACACACATCATAATCAGGTAGGTAGCGCTCTCACCTGATACACTGCTGGTGCCACAAGGTGTCTCCACCGAGCCTATGTGGACCTCCTGCAACAAAGCAACATTGACAACACTGACAAATTATCGGGACAGAACACATTAATACAAGATCCATATATTTTGAAAACTGGGTACAGAACATAATTGATACATAGTTATGTACACTCCAGGTATATAACTTGTGTTGTCGCATGGGTCCCACATATCAATTCTACATATCACAGTGGAGAAGCACATCCGCATGGAACACTGGCAAATCCTATCTATTTCACACTGCAAAATCTATCTATCCATATGTCACACTAAGAAACCATATCAACAATGAATAATTGTGGACGTAAGAAATTCTACAAGTGTCAACTATGTAAGGGGTGTCCTCAAGTTTGTAAATTCCATTGTGTATTAATATATGTTTTACTCAATAGGTGGCAACACTGCAGCTAGTTAATTCCCACAGTGACACATGGTGATGACCAAGCCACCACTCACCCATACATACGTAATCCTAAATGGTTTGGAGAGTTTGTGAACTGACGCGACCATGCGATGTACATTAGATAAAGTTATACTCACATTGATAAATGGAACAAATATCTGTGAAGATTCCTCATTTGTACTGCAACAGAAGAAGTTTAAAATCTCTTACCAACTGTCTGAAGGTCAGCTGACCATCACGACTTCATGCCTCATCCTCCAGGTCAAAATTGATCCATGCATAGTCATAACTACGTGTCTCTAACAAATCATAACTTATCATCCAAAATAAGAATATATTTAATGGGAGGTAATCTGATCATTTTTATCGTTAAAACCCCTTTACACAATACACTATAAATAACATATGCTCACTACATAAATGTGTTTTAACAAATCAGAAACAACTTTAGAATTCAATATTTACAAATAGTGACTGTTCAAGTTATGTAAACTTTCCCCAATTGATCAATTGACAACTGGCATAGCTTGGAACAATGGTAGAAAACACGTGCGAACGAGGGTCATATGCAATACATGTGATTCAATTGTCATCAGGTCACATTATTCTACGACTTATTCTGACTGGTTCTGCTCTTCATCCAAACAAATTAGCAGAATGTTTCGCTTATAACGTGAATAATGGAAATAAACAAAACTGTACATATTTCCAGGTTATATGTCAATGTTGAATAAACCATATCAAAAGTACCATTGTTGCCCTAGTCTGACTTACACTGCACCACAATGACATATGGTTAGAGAGAAAGAACATACCTTTTCTCCTTGTAGGTGAGCATAGCTTCAGCCACAGGCAGCTGCAGGAGGAAGGAGGCTCCAGAGATGAACCGACCAATCCTCATGACGACCTCACTCATGTCTACAGAACAACCAGACACTGTCACTACTTGACACAACCTCACTCATGTCTACAGAACAATCAGACACAGTGACACTACTTGACACAACTTCACTCATGTGTGCAGAACCAGACACAGTCACTACTTGACATGACATCACTCTTGTCTACAGAGCAACCATACACAGTTAAGTAATCATAATCTACTTAATTACATTGTTTAAAATGGTAATGTAATCATAACCATGATTTCCTTACCCATATTAATACTGCTCAGGTGGCAACTACAAAGTAAGCCGTCATACATGGGTCAACTACAAGTAAACTCAGATTTGTTTGCATTTGTTGCCGCTGGTAGTATGCCACCCGATGGCTGGTAACAACAATGAAGCTGTAAACAATGTGCAGACAATGTATAGGCCATACATGGTGAACTGGTATAGTGAAAATTGCTGTGCCGTCAGTACACTTTGATTGGTGTATCATGGAAGTGGTGATACTCCGACGGCTTTTTGCAATTTTTAAAAGCTCTAAAGCACTACCACTGGATTTTAATTAATGATGGATTTTCCTTGAGTTCACTATCTTAGTCCTCAGAAAGATTAAGTAGAAGCTTTGTTGCATGCTGAGTGACCCCTGTAGTTGTCGTTACCTGGTCGGCCTGAGCCACTGTCCACCTTCTCAAACGTGTCCTTCCACAACTGGTCGTTGAAGTGTGCATTGTACCGTGAGTCTACCTGCGACAGATACTTGCCCAGTGTGCTGCCACCTGGGGTTAATAACATACAATTATTGCCGCTATCGTCACACCATTCGATAATCACATTCAGAGATGCACAAATTACATTTAACATGCTATTATAGTCACACAAGGCAAACTGGCCAGGCCTTCATGCAGGATAACATTTTTACCAACCTACTAATGTCCTGGTAGATATATGTATATGTGCACACACACACACAATCCAGTCTAAATGTGCACATATCTGTAGATAAATATACATGTGTACAATAATACATACATACACAAATAGGACACATTTAAAAAACAAAATGGACATATAAAAATAAGTGAGAGTCAATAATATGTTTTTGCTGTTTCCTTAAATTTCCACCCGTCCAAAACAAACTCATCCCGTCCTAAAAAAGGATGGACGTGTCTCTAGATAAAACTATGTACATACACAACTGTATGAATGCAAGTATGCATATCGGTATCATACACACATTCACATACATATCTGTGTACATATACTGTCAGTGAGAAACGAACATCATCATTAGAAATGTTGCTGCGGGTCATTCCTGCATGCTCACCTAGTGGGATGACAAGGAACTTTATGTAGTTCTGCCAGTCAGGTGACTTATGTGAGAACTGCTCGATGTACGGTCGCAGCACTGAGTTGATGTAGCTGTCGCCTCCAGCAACCGCTATCTTGATCGGTGACGGCGCTTGTGAGTTACTGTTGCAGCTGCCAACAGATGAAATAGTTGCCATGCTTTACTGGAACACTGGTCTCATCAACATGTCAAACATCTGGCCCTGAATTACTGGGGCACTTGTCAAGTATGTAAAACAGGGTTCTATTGTCACATACACTCTGCATGGTATCAGAAGAGTATTAGACTTACAAACTTCTGTAGAATGCAGGATCTACCATGTAACTATAGCATAATCAACCAGTGAGATGTCAGCATTGAAAATATAATGTACATCCCTGTCATTACACTGTCACTTGTAACATTCTTACACTCACTAAATATTGTAACTTGTTGTAACATCCCTACACTCTCACCTGTCACAACACTGTCAATTGTAACACACCTACACCTGTCAAAACACTGCCACTCAAAACACCCGTACACTCTCTACTGTTACTACACTGTCACTCATGACATCCCAACACTCACTCATGTACTTACTTCACGTCTAACACAACACTACACTCTCCTTCCATTACATTTATGACATCCATACACTCTCTCTCCTGGCATTACACTGTTACTTGTAACATCCTTATACCTTTTCCTGTCATTACATTGTCACAAATTTGTAACATCCTTACACTCTGCTGGCATTACACTGTTACTTGTAAGTTCCCTACATTCTTTCCTGTCATTACAATGTCACAAGTTTGTAACATCCTTACATTCTCCTGTCATTACACTGTCACTTGTAACATCCCTACACTATCTCCTATCATTACACTGTCACATATAACATCTTTACCTCTCTCTCTCTCTCTCTCTCTCTCTCTCTCTCTCTCTCTCTCTCTCTCTCTCTCTCTCTCTCTCTCTCTCTCTCTCTCTCTCTCTCTCTCTCTCTCTCTCTCTCTCTCTCTCTCTCTCTCTCTCTCTCTCTCTCTCTCTCTCTCTCTCTCTCTCTCTCTCTCTCTCTCTCTCTCTCTCTCTCTCTCTCTCTCTCTCTCTCTCTCTCTCTCTCTCTCTCTCTCTCTCTCTCTCTCTCTCTCTCTCTCTCTCTCTCTCTCTCTCTCTCTCTCTCTCTCTCTCTCTCTCTCTCTCTCTCTCTCTCTCTCTCTCCCATCATTACACTGTCACTTGTAACACCCCTACACACTCTCTCATATCATTACAATGTCACTTGTAACACCCCTATACACTATCTCATATCATTACACTGTCACTTGTAACACCCCTACACACTCTCCTATCATTACACTGTCACTTGTAACACCCCTATACACTCTCTCCTATCATTACACTGTCATTTGTAACACCCCTACACACTCTCTCCCATCATTACACTGTCACTTGTAACACCCCTACACATTCTCTCCTATCATTACACTGTCACTTGTAACACCCCTATACACTCT
This sequence comes from Escarpia spicata, assembly GCA_963995525.1. Lineage (NCBI taxonomy): Eukaryota > Metazoa > Annelida > Polychaeta > Sabellida > Siboglinidae > Escarpia > Escarpia spicata. The sequence continues at coordinate 8,283,989 of OZ023211.1, forward strand.
CTCCTATCATTACACTGTCACTTGTAACACCCCTACACACTCTCCTATCATTACACTGTCACTTGTAACACCCCTACACACACTCTCCTGCCACTAACACTTGTAAGCAAACAACCTACGAACAAAAGCACAATACTTTACCATCTCAATCTATACTTTATATTATTTTAATCTGTCAGTCACATGGGTATTTTTGAGCGGGAGAATTCAACTTCAACAAAAGACCCTCTTCAAGACTGCTATTAATGGTGATGTTAAGCTGGATATGTTGTGTTGCAATGAAATTGTTTGAATTGTGATATGATCACTGATGCAGCTTAGACAGGATGACTTCTATCTACGACAATGTGATGTCACTATCTCCTAACATGGCATAAACTGTCCAAACATACTTTCTGCCTAATGTATTGGGTGTACCTTTCATGCATCTATGTACGGACACTAGTGAATTCATTTACACAAACTAAAACCTTCTACAAGTACCATTTCAATTACCCATGGTTAATCACATGTGGAAATAACATAAATTAACTATACTAGTACATGAAATGACAGTCTACTAGGAATGGAGCTAACTTTCACCAAAAAAGGAAATGCTATGGACCCTGACTAGCTACTAACATCTACTCTCAGATATGCACAAAAAGCAAACTAAGCAAACTGCTTTAAAATTAAATGTCTACTAAGATGCACTGCTCTCAAAGCCAAAGGGAAAATAAGTTAGGCTAATGATACATAATAAAGTATAACCATTCAACTCAATACAAACAACTATGCCATGTTTTTGTAATGGTAATATTTGACTGATATGCCCTATGTTAGCAACGGTAACAACTCTAGAGTAGTTTTGCATCTTCTAGAATACAAAACAGGTGTACTTATCTTCATTTCTACATCAATTATACCAGCAAGTATAGCGATCCTCCAGATGGCGCCACATACACATACAGACAGAAGACGGTGTCCTCGAGTATTTCTAAATCATGTTTGTTTTGACATAATTTGAAAGTTTTTCGCGTTAACGCAAATTACATAAAACGTCCACAACTGTTCAACGATTCCAACAAGAACAATCGCAGTCAATAATGTTATGATTTGCATCCATCTAATATATGGTATGAATTTAAAATTGGTAAAACAAACCCTTAACCATTGGAAATTTTGAAAAATAAAGATGAGGTGTTACTCTTCTTCCAAGCGGTTGTAAATGAATCCCTGAAAGTTTAGTTTGAGAGATACAAACCATTTAGGAGAAAACGTTAACATATATGTGCTAGTTCAATTATAATTAGAACATTATGTAACATCATAATATCAATAACATAATAATAATAGATAATCTAACATTTTCCTGAAATATGGAGCTTTAAAGATCTGTGGATGATCTGTTGACAAACTTCTGTAGACTCTAAATTTGCAATAACTGAGATGTTAATTAAGCCAGGTTAGATGTTGGTGCCCTGAACCATCAGTGCAAAATGTGTTTGCCAAATCCTATTCATGTTCTAACAATTCATTAAGTTGCCTCAATTGGCAGCATTTGTAACTGCACTGTCAACTTCTACACATACATGACATTGTAAGGATTCTGCTTCCGCCTATCACTGTGTGTGCATTCAATAGGTGGAATGTTAATTTCCATCATTTGGTGTCAAATATGTGCACCTTTTTTGCACAAATGGCACTATCTACATACCACAAGAATTTGGGTGAGAAACACAAGATGCAGGTTTCACACACGAGGTACAATCAGCAAACCTTGTTGTTTACTCTTAACTAATAATCTTTAATTTATTAAACTAAAAAATTCAAACAAAGCATCCCAAGGCAACAACTTATGTTATGTGTCTCTATCTACACCCAACAACTGGCGAACTGTTTATTTTCTTATCAAGGTGATGCATTTGAGGCAAGGTGAGGCTGGATGTGCGAATGCATGAGATGAATAACTACAGTGCCAGACTGAGTTATTTGAGGCATATCTGAGTGTGACTGACTGCACTTCGTTTGGTGCAACAGTGCTGGTCTCTATGCCAACTGCAGTCACAAGCCATGGTGCATTCTAGCCTCCATGCCAGGAGATGTGCTCCCAGTATTTATGTCACTCTTATCTCTCCATAAGTGATGTCCTCACGACGTACAAGATGGGGCGGCGGCGGGGAGAGAGCTTGTGATGCCTTTTGAAGGTTACTGGTCAAGCAAGGAATGCTGAATCAGCAAAAGCTAAAAATCATCAAGAAAACCAGGGTTACAACCTCTAAAACCCTCCATCATATGCAGGCGGCATCAGCAAAGTCTAGAACATGCCAATAGTTCTAGTATTTCACTTTACCAATCATATCATTATCAAATCACAATTCTTTCGTCCCAAATTTCTTCAAAACAATACCTTGTATATTACTCTACCTGGCAGATGTAGCTACAGTTTCTAAAAACAGAACAAATAAAAAAAATAAAAACTGCTCAACAGTTAATAAATTCCTAGGATACCTGATCTACTGGTATGTCACACTTTGCAAAAATAAAAGACGCATGCATACAATGGGAGTTTTAGGGTGAGCGGAGAGAGCTAACCCTTTGGCATGCCTGTCGTTGTAGGCAAAGTTCCCACCATGACGTCTACAAGAAGAAAAAGAACACACAGAATGCAGAGGGTTAATACTACCATAAAAGTGTGCTCGGTGGGCAAGTGTTTCAGCATAAACTGTGCAGGTGTTAAAGCCATTCGTGCCAAACAAATATCATCATCAAACTAACTGAGTAGTTGACAAATATACATGGAAATGGTGCGGTTGTGTCTAGCATAAGAGTACAAAATTATATATAAGCGCTAGTACTATATAAGATGCTGTTTAAGAGTAAATATGCATAATGAAATCACTGTTTACACAAACAACATCAAATTAACACCATAAGATGCAATTTTTAAAGTGTGTTTTTTAACTTTTAAACAAATAATATATGTGTAGGAACTGTTCACATATCTTTAACAAAACTAAAAGTTTTAACAATTCCGAGAAAGCTACAGTAGATTAACAGCAGGACTCCATTTATCCTTGCACACACATAACACTTCCACAACATTTTAAAATATTTTATATTATAAAAAATTACTTGTAAATCCTACAAGTCCAGCCGCATTCACTATCGGTGTAGTTTCTATTTCACTTATATCTGTTAATTAAAGGAACACATTTTAACATGTTTATTAGTATAAAAGAATCACAAAAAGCATTCCATCAACAATTATCGTAATGTTCTCCAAGAAACGTTTAATTTTTCATTGATGTGATAATTCAACAGACCATGTTGGTGGGTGAAAGGTCATGTGACACCATTGGCTCTACTCACAATTTCTGTATTTTGTTGACAACAAAAGCAATGGTTGCTTTCACATCAGCAGATGAACATGTACAGATGACTTCGTAGTGAGGCTCATGTAGAACTTGTGACAGATACTGGAGAATAAACATATGAACATACATACAGATGACTTGGTAGCAGGGCTCTTGTGACAGATACTAGAGAATAAACAGATGAACATATATACATATGACTTGGTAGCAGGGCTCTTATGACAGATACCAGAAAATAAACAGATGAACATATATACATATGACTTGGTAGCAGGGCTCTTGTAGCAGATACCAGAGAATAAACAGATGAACATATATACATATGACTTGGTAGCAGGGCTCTTATGACAGATATTAGAAAATAAACAGATGAACATATATACGGATGATTTGGTAGCAGGGCTCTTGTGACAGATACTAGAGAATAAACAGATGAACATATATACGGATGACTTGGTAGCAGGGCTCTTGTAGCAGATACCAGAGAATAAGCAGATGAACATATATACAGATGACCTGATAGCAGGGCTCTTGTGACAGATACTAGAGAATAAACAGATGAACATATATACATATGACTTGGTAGCAGGGCTCTTGTGACAGATACTAGAGAATAAACAGATGAACATATATACGGATGACTTGGTAGCAGGGCTCTTGTAGCAGATACTAGAGAATAAACACATGAACATATATACGGATGACTTGGTAGCAGGGCTCTTGTGACAGATACTAGAGAATAAACAGATGAACATATATACGGATGACTTGATAGCAGGGCTCTTGTGACAGATACTAGAGAATAAACAGATGAACATATATACGGATGACTTGATAGCAGGGCTCATGTGACAGATACCAGAGAATAAACAGATGAACATATGTACATATGACTTGGTAGCAGGGCTCTTGTAGCAGATACCAGAGAATAAACAGATGAACATATATACAGATGACTTGATAGCAGGGCTCTTGTGACAGATACTAGAGAATAAACAGATGAACATATATACGGATGACTTGGTAGCAGGGCTCTTGTGACAGATACTAGAGAATAAACAGATGAACATATATACGGTTGACTTGATAGCAGGGCTCTTGTGAGAGATACTAGAGAATAAACAGATGAACATATATACGGATGACTTGATAGCAGGGCTCTTGTGACAGATACCAGAGAATAAACAGATGAACATATATACATATGACTTGATAGCAGGGCTCTTGTGACATATACCAGAGAATAAACAGATGAACATATATACATATGACTTGATAGCAGGGCTCTTGTGACATATACCAGAGAATAAACAGATGAACATATATACATATGACTTGGTAGCAGGGCTCTTGTAGCAGATACCAGAGAATAAACAGATGAACATATATACGGATGACTTGATAGCAGGGCTCTTGCGACAGATACTAGAGAATAAACAGATGAACATATATACGGATGACTTGATAGCAGGGCTCTTGTGACAGATACTAGAGAATAAACAGATGAACATATATACGGATGACTTGATAGCAGGGCTCTTGTGACTGATACTAGAGAATAAACAGATGAACATATATATGGATGACTTGATAGCAGGGCTCTTGTGACAGATACTAGAGAATAAACAGATGAACATATATACGGATGACTTGATAGCAGGGCTCATGTGACAGATACCAGAGAATAAACAGATGAACATATATACATATGACTTGGTAGCAGGGCTCTTGTAGCAGATACCAGAGAATAAACAGATGAACATATATACAGATGACTTGATAGCAGGGCTCTTGTGACAGATACTAGAGAATAAACAGATGAACATATATATGGATGACTTGATAGCAGGGCTCTTGTGACAGATACTAGAGAATAAACAGATGAACATATATACGGATGACTTGATAGCAGGGCTCATGTGACAGATACCAGAGAATAAACAGATGAACATATATACATATGACTTGGTAGCAGGGCTCTTGTAGCAGATACCAGAGAATAAACAGATGAACATATATACAGATGACTTGATAGCAGGGCTCTTGTGACAGATACTAGAGAATAAACAGATGAACATATATTGATGACTTGATAGCAGGGCTCTTGTGACAGATACTAGAGAATAAACAGATGAACATATATACGGATGACTTGATAGCAGGGCTCTTGTGAGAGATACTAGAGAATAAACAGATGAACATATATACGGATGACTTGATAGCAGGGCTCTTGTGACAGATACCAGAGAATAAACAGATGAACATATATACATATGACTTGATAGCAGGGCTCTTGTGACATATACCAGAGAATAAACAGATGAACATATATACATATGACTTGATAGCAGGGCTCTTGTGACATATACCAGAGAATAAACAGATGAACATATATACATATGACTTGATAGCAGGGCTCTTGTGACATATACCAGAGAATAAACAGATGAACATATATACATATGACTTGGTAGCAGGGCTCTTGTAGCAGATACCAGAGAATAAACAGATGAACATATATACGGATGACTTGATAGCAGGGCTCTTGCGACAGATACTAGAGAATAAACAGATGAACATATATACGGATGACTTGATAGCAGGGCTCTTGTGACAGATACTAGAGAATAAACAGATGAACATATATACGGATGACTTGATAGCAGGGCTCTTGTGACAGATACTAGAGAATAAACAGATGAACATATATACGGATGACTTGGTAGCAGGGCTCTTGTGACAGATACTAGAGAATAAACAGATGAACATATATACGGATGACTTGGTAGCAGGGCTCTTGTGACAGATACTAGAGAATAAACAGATGAACATATATACGGATGACTTGATAGCAGGGCTCTTGTGACAGATACTAGAGAATAAACAGATGAACATATATACGGATGACTTGGTAGCAGGGCTCTTGTAGCAGATACCAGAGAATAAACAGATGAACATATATACGGATGACTTGATAGCAGGGCTCTTGTGACAGATACCAGAGAATAAACAGATGAACATATATACAGATGACTTGGTAGCAGGGCTCTTGTGACAGATACCAGAGAATAAACAGATGAACATATATACGGATGACTTGGTAGCAGGGCTCTTGTAGCAGATACCAGAGAATAAACAGATGAACATATATACAGATGACTTGGTAGCAGGGCTCTTGTAGCAGATACTAGAGAATAAACAGATGAACACAAACATCTGACTAGGTAATGATGCTCATGTAGAAATTGTGACAGATCTAGAGAATATATAGGTGTTCACTGTACTGTGTACCAAATAACAATAAAATTGTAGGCTAAGAAGGCTCCATCTAGTACAAGTGTTTTGAATGCATTCAAAATATAAAAATCTATTAATAATGGAGATCATGAATCCAATTTATATTTGCTACTCGTAGATGCTTTGCATTTTGGCCATCAAATATTTTGAGGTTTATCTATGGCCGTAGGAAAGAGACATAAAAGTATTGTTTTTCCGTCCAATGAGGACTCATCTCACCTGTCCCTGCCACTCGCTGGCATTCACCAGAATGAGGGTGTCTGGCAACGCCTCGTCGGATGATAATACTGAGTTGAGTTGTTCGAGAAGCATCTTGCGCGGTTGCTGGAAGGAGGACAAACACTTACATTCACGGCTGAGGCAAACGCAGTCTCACCCAACGTAGGACATCTTTACAAATCACATAACAAGATCACATTACCAATTCACAATCCAAAGTAGATGCGGTCTCTGGAATGTATTCAAAACTTGTTCAGTTTGTATGTAAGTAAGAAAGATTCTATTGAACAAGAGCACAACACTGTGCTAGTGGGAACACTAACAAACTTGATGCTGTGGACAGCAATCAATGACAGGACATGCAAACCAAACCCAATAGTGCACAATGACGAGTATAACCGACTAAGACAATCAAGCAAATGATACAAAACATTGTATATCTATCATGCAACAGCCTTAAGTTAACATCCAACAAGACCTTCCGCACATTCTACACATGCTACAAGCTTGTCTGCTTACAGTTTTAGTTCACCGTCACTGTAAAGATAGGTATGGCTAACTTTTATGAGTCATGTGCTTTGTGCAAGGAGGTTGTGCTAGCAACTGGTCGATTGGTTTTACATGAGGATGTTGACCTAGTTAGACTGTCCAGGATGTCACCAAAAGAAGAGAAGTTAGAGAAAGGAGGGCAGCCGTGGACACGTGGAGTAAGCTTTAATCTATGAGGTTGGGCTGTCACAAAGTGAGGTGAACTTTAAGCCAGGAGGTTGTATTGTCACCAATTGTGGTGAACATTAAGCAAGGATGTCGTGCTGTGAACACATTAGGTGAGTTTACAGTGAGAACGTGCTGTGCTATGAACATGTGGGAGTAAAACTTTAAGCACGGAGGTTATGTTGTCACTAAGTGAGGAACCTTCATGGTGGGTGGTTGTGTTGTCACTAAGTGAGGAACCTTCATGGTGGGAGGTTGTGTTGTCACTAAGTGAGGAACCTTCATGGTGGGAGGTTGTGTTGTCACTAAGTGAGGAACCTTCATGGTGGGTGGTTGTGTTGTCACTAAGTGAGGAACCTTCATGGTGGGAGGTTGTGTTGTCACTAAGTGAGGAACCTTCATGGTGGGTGGTTGTGTTGTCACTAAGTGAGGAACCTTCATGGTGGGTGGTTGTGTTGTCACTAAGTGAGGAACCTTCATGGTGGGTGGTTGTGTTGTCACTAAGTGAGGAACCTTCATGGTGGGTGGTTGTGTTTTCACTAAGTGAGGAACCTTCATGGTGGGAGGTTGTGTTGTCACTAAGTGAGGAACCTTCATGGTGGGAGGTTGTGTTGTCACTAAGTGAGGAACCTTCATGGTGGGTGGTTGTGTTGTCACTAAGTGAGGAACCTTCATGGTGGGTGGTTGTGTTGTCACTAAGTGAGGAACCTTCAAGGTGGGTGGTTGTGTTGTCACTAAGTGAGGAACCTTCATGGTGGGTGGTTGTGTTGTCACTAAGTGAAGAACCTTCATGGTGGGTGGTTGTGTTGTCACTGAGTGAGGAACCTTCATGGTGGGAGGTTGTGTTGTCACTAAGTGAGGAACCTTCATGGTGGGTGGTTGTGTTGTCACTAAGTGAGGAACCTTCATGGTGGGATGTTGTGTTGTCACTAAGTGAGGAACCTTCATGGTGGGAGGTTGTGTTGTCACTAAGTGAGGAACCTGCATGGTGGGTGGTTGTGTTGTCACTAAGTGAGGAACCTTCATGGTGGGAGGTTGTGTTGTCACTAAGTGAGGAACCTTCATGGTGGGAGGTTGTGTTGTCACTAAGTGAGGAACCTGCATGGTGGGTGGTTGTGCTGTCACCAAGTGAGGAACCTTCATGGTGGGTGCTTGTGTTGTCACCAAGTGAGGAACCTTCATGGTGGGTGGTTGTGTTGTCACTAAGTGAGGAACCTTCATGGTGGGAGGTTGTGTTGTCACTAAGTGAGGAACCTTCATGGTGGGTGGTTGTGTTGTCACTAAGTGAGGAACCTGCATGGTGGGTGGTTGTGTTGTCACTAAGTGAGGAACCTGTATGGTGGGTGGTTGTGTTGTCACTAAGTGAGGAACCTTCATGGTGGGAGGTTGTATAGTCACTAAGTGAGGAACCTTCATGGTGGGAGGTTGTATTGTCACTAAGTGAGGAACCTTCATGGTGGGTGGTTGTGCGGTCACCAAGTGAGGTGAACTTTAAACAAGGAAGTCATGCTATAAGCTTTAAGTGAGTATGTCGTGCTGTGAATACTTGAGTTGAGCTTTGAGTGAGGCTGTTTAGAAGCAGATATTACCTCAGCAGCCACCACATTTTCACACTGGGCAGTGCTACTGCTCTCTTGCCGATCCATCGCTGGGCGACGTCCCAGAATCCTCTCCTTCATGAAACCAGTATAAATCTGGCGTGGAACACAGGTTGGTGATTTGCTAGCACCAACTACTGCCCCAGTCAACTTAAATTCTGTCGGGGGACTGCTGCCACCACTAGGTGGCAGTTGTGTGTCACATGATTGTAACATCTCCGAGTCCGTCCAGCATTCCTGGCGGGGCAGAAGAACGAATGGCAGCATGCATTATTCAGACAACACTGAAACTATGACTGTTGGCTTACAACAAGCAGTAACATTCAACCAGTCACACATGCCCTCTGGTGACCAAAACAAACACCAACCAGTCACACATGCCCTCTAGTGACCAGAACAAACACCAATCAATCACACATGCCCTTTGGTGACCAGAACAAACACCAACCAGTCACACATGTCCTCTAGTGGCCAGAACAAACACCAACCAGTCACACACACCCTCTGGTGACCAGAACAAACATCAACCAGTCACACATGCCCTCCAGTGGCCGGAACAAACACCAACCAGTCACACATGCCTTCTGGTGATCAGAACAAACACCAAACAATCACATATGCCCTCTAGTGACCAGAACTAACATGAATGATTGGCTAATGCTGGCAAAACAACAACCATAACATATTGCAAACACAACATTCCAACTAGATATATTATACACAAGCAAACATTGAAGTCTGCAAACCATATTGTAACGTATACTGCAAAATGCATGTAATCCAACAAACTGTGCCTTCACTGTAATCTTGCAGGCTTAACTAGTCAATGCAACAGGAAGAATTTACAACAACAGATGCAATAAAACTAATTCGTGCAAGCAACTAAACTTGGTTAAACATAGGGAGTTTCAACGTGTGGCGGTTATATTTGTTGGCCATATCTGGTATATCTAATTGGATCATAAATAAATACTGACACATATTTCTATGCACAGTGTCTGTTTGATGCACCATAAGAGTGCGAGACAACAGGCCATGATGTGAGAGTGACAAGTGCAGAGTGCGAGACAACAGGCCATGATGTGAGAGTGACAAGTGTAGAGGGCGAGACAACAGGCCATGATGTGAGAGTGACAAGTGCAGAGTGCGAGACAACAGGCCATGATGTGAGAGTGACAAGTGTAGAGGGCGAGACAACAGGCCATGATGTGAGAGTGACAAGTGCAGAGGGCGAGACAACAGGCCATGATGTGAGAGTGACAAGTGCAGAGTGCAAGACAACAGGCCATGATGTGAGAGTGACAAGTGCAGAAAGCGAGACAACAGGCCATGATGTGAGAGTGACAAGTGCAGAGTGTGAGACAACAGGCCATGATGTGAGAGTGACAAGTGCAGAGAGCGAGACAACAGGCCATGATGTGAGAGTGACAAGTGCGGAGTGCGAGACAACAGGCCATGATGTGAGAGTGACAAGTGCAGAAAGCGAGACAACAGGCCATGATGTGAGAGTGACAAGTGCAGAGAGCGAGACAACAGGCCATGATGTGAGAGTGACAAGTGCAGAGAGCGAGACAACAGGCCATGATGTGAGAGTGACAAGTGCAAAGAGCGAGACAACAGGCCATGATGTGAGAGTGACAAGTGCAGAGAGCGAGACAACAGGCCATGATGTGAGAGTGACAAGTGCAGAGTGTGAGACAACAGGCCATGATGTGAGAGTGACAAGTGCAGAGAGCGAGACAACAGGCCATGATGTGAGTGACAAGTGCAGAGGGCGAGACAACAGGCCATGATGTGAGAGTGACAAGTGCAGAGTGCGAGACAACAGGCCATGATGTGAGAGTGACAAGTGAAGAGTGCGAGACAACAGGCCATGATGTGAGAGTGACAAGTGCAGAGTGCGAGACAACAGGCCATGATGTGAGAGTGACAAGTGCAGAGTACGAGAAAACAGGCCATGATGTGAGAGTGACAAGTGCGGAGAGCGAGACAACAGGCCATGATGTGAGAGTGACAAGTGCAGAGTGCGAGACAACAGGCCATGATGTGAGAGTGACAAGTGCAGAGTGCGAGACAACAGGCCATGATGTGAGAGTGACAAGTGTAGAGGGCGAGACAACAGGCCATGATGTGAGAGTGACAAGTGCAGAGAGCGAGACAACAGGCCATGATGTGAGAGTGACAAGTGCGGAGTGCGAGACAACAGGCCATGATGTGAGAGTGACAAGTGCAGAAAGCGAGACAACAGGCCATGATGTGAGAGTGACAAGTGCGGAGAGCGAGACAACAGGCCATGATGTGAGAGTGACAAGTGCAGAGAGCGAGACAACAGGCCATGATGTGAGAGTGACAAGTGCAAAGAGCGAGACAACAGGCCATGATGTGAGAGTGACAAGTGCAGAGTGCGAGACAACAGGCCATGATGTGAGAGTGACAAGTGCAGAGAGCGAGACAACAGGCCATGATGTGAGAGTGACAAGTGCAGAGTGCGAGACAACAGGCCATGATGTGAGAGTGACAAGTGCAGAGTGTGAGACAACAGGCCATGATGTGAGAGTGACAAGTGCAGAGAGCGAGACAACAGGCCATGATGTGAGAGTGACAAGTGCAGAGTGCGAGACAACAGGCCATGATGTGAGAGTGACAAGTGCAGAGTGTGAGACAACAGGCCATGAGGTGAGAGTGACAAGTGCAGAGTACGAGACAACAAGCCATGATGTGAGAGTGACAAGTGCAGAGTGCGAGACAACAGGCCATGATGTGAGATTTACAAGTGCAGAGTGCGAGATAACAGGCCATGAGGTGAGAGTGACAAGTGCAGAGTACGAGACAACAGGCCATGATGTGAGAGTGACAAGTGCAGAGGGCGAGACAACAGGCCATGATGTGAGATTGACAAGTGCAGAGTACGAGACAACAGGCCATGATGTGAGAGTGACAAGTGCAGAGGGCGAGACAACAGGCCATGATGTGAGAGTGACAAGTGCAGAGTGCGAGACAACAGGCCATGATGTGAGAGTGACAAGTGAAGAGTGCGAGACAACAGGCCATGAGGTGAGAGTGACAAGTGCAGAGTGCGAGACAACAGGCCATGATGTGAGAGTGACAAGTGCAGAGTACGAGACAACAGGCCATGATGTGAGAGTGACAAGTGCAGAGTACGAGACAACAGGCCATGATGTGAGAGTGACAAGTGCAGAGGGCGAGACAACAGGCCATGATGTGAGAGTGACAAGTGCAGAAAGCGAGACAACAGGCCATGATGTGAGAGTGACAAGTGCGGAGAGCGAGACAACAGGCCATGATGTGAGAGTGACAAGTGCGGAGAGCGAGACAACAGGCCATGATGTGAGAGTGACAAGTGCAAAGTGCGAGACAACAGGCCATGATGTGAGAGTGACAAGTGCAGAGTGCGAGACAACAGGCCATGATGTGAGAGTGACAAGTGCAGAGTGCGAGACAACAGGCCATGATGTGAGAGTGACAAGTGCAGAGTACGAGAAAACAGGCCATGATGTGAGAGTGACAAGTGCGGAGAGCGAGACAACAGGCCATGATGTGAGAGTGACAAGTGCAAAGTGCGAGACAACAGGCCATGATGTGAGAGTGACAAGTGCAGAGTGCGAGACAACAGGCAATGAGGTGAGAGTGACAAGTGCAGAGAGCGAGACAACAGGCCATGAGGTGAGAGTGACAAGTGCAGAGTGCGAGACAACAGGCCATGAGGTGAGAGTGACAAGTGCAGAGTACGAGACAACAGGCCATGATGTGAGAGTGACAAGTGCAGAGTACGAGACAACAGGCCATGATGTGAGAGTGACAAGTGCAGAGTGCGAGACAACAGGCCATGAGGTGAGAGTGACAAGTGCAGAGTGCGAGACAACAGGCCATGAGGTGAGAGTGACAAGTGCAGAGTACGAGACAACAGGCCATGATGTGAGAGTGACAAGTACAAACTGTCACTGCCTCACACTCTTCACTTTAAGTACAACTTACAATTATACGAAGGCAAAAAGCTTAATTACAAACAATTATAAAATGACGCACCACTACTGCTTATTTTGGGACAGTCTTAGGTGAAATCTTTCCATCTTGTATTTCCAGTAGTTGTTACTAGGGTTACTAGTAATAAGTTTATCATGACAGTGATTCCTAGTAGTCATGTTATCATTAGTATTGTGTGCAGACATAGCTAGTGACGGGAGGATTTGAAGACACAACATATACAGTTAAATTAAACCTACAACACAGCTAATCTAACACATCTAAGGCTTGGTTGAGGGAGAATCACACACAATACCAAGTTTTAGCAAATTAACTAACTAAAACTACTGCAAGTAAATAATTTTTAGCATGAAGTCATTCAGAACTGACAGCTGTCAACAAATTTACACAAGATTATATCTAGAAAACTTGCTTTCAGCCTATATACATACTTTAACATAGCAGAAATATAACAATGGTGTGCTGATAAAGAAACCTGCTGCTTCCTACTTTGTAATACTGACAGAATATCCTGCTGTGAGCATGTGCGTACTGTCAGCATTCGCACTCAGTCAGCATGCACACACTGTCAGTATGCGCATGCTGTCACCATATGCATGCTGTCAACATGTGCACGCTGTCAGCATGTGCACGTTGTCAGCATGCGCACGCAGCCATCTCTCGGTATGCACAATTTGCTGGCACACTTACAACGTGACTGTCCGAGTCATATTTCTTTGAACTTTCATCACTAAGCCTTCCTGAATCCTACAATAAAACACAGTCAAAACATTCAGTTTTCCGTTCAGGTTCTTTATGACGTGACCCAAACTGCTCAACTCTCATATTAAGGGTATTGATAGAGCAGAGACAATTTTCAGAAGAGAAATGAGTCTTAGTTTGAGAAAGCATGCAAGACATTTAGTGACTACAGTGAACCCATTGGTAACACACTGGCTTCACTAAACTGGAAGCAAATCAACACAGTTAGTTGTATTTAGATGTCATAAACTTTTGTACAGTATCAGTAGATCACTTTGCGGGGGCTACAACATTATGATACAGCATACTATCATCAAACATGCATAAGAGGAAAATTCAACATCATCAACATTTAATCAGAAGTACATAACAGCGGGGACAGATGAACTATGTGTATATATTTAATCCAGTACTCGAAGACATTAAATATGTCCTTATTCTTTGGAATTTTGGAACCTACACAAGAATATAAAATGGTTTTAGTTTCTGCAATTCACATATGCAAACTCCGTGAGGTTGGGTGGATCCACAACAGAATTCATTACGTTCCCCTGTACTTGATATTAAATTTAGAAAATGTTGAACAATGACTAGCAACAGCGAATGACACTTGACTTGGGCTAGCTTGTGGAAAGAGATGAAGCTGTGAATGCCATCATGTCCCACGACAGAGAAACATGTTGATTCTGTCAGCACAGACAATCAACAAATAGTCACCTCACAATGGACAATTAATCTATCTCACACAGTCTCGCAAAAACTCTCATGACGCGAGAATCGTTAGTGCTTCATAGCAATATGTAACCACCAGCGCCCTCTGACGATGGCTGTCTAGTTATGATGGTATGACACATCTCATTAACATTCCCTTCTTCCACTCAGTTGATAAATACTCTTGAAACATTAAGCATTGTTAATTTTTTGTGTACTTTCCAATTTATGTAATCATTTCCTGCATAATCGACTGAATCTGTGTTCATTTTTGATCAGTGCCTATTTGATTCTAACAAGCATCCAAAATATGATTAAAAGTTTTGAAGATTCTGTTAAGCCACCAATGTGGTCAGTGTGACTTGGAGACTGCGCAAGAGCAATTAATATCTCCAGTGTACTGTCTCAATTTGTTGGCAAGAATGGTCAGATCTGGGTATGTATTTATATAGCAAAAGAGTAAGTAGACTGAGCATTGAATAGACAGCATCGACAGGAGGTGGGTAGAATGCCTAACAAAGCCGGTCTCAAAATGAGTTCACGTCAACACTCACTCCACAATTTATTGCTCCATTTTGTGCAATATGAGTTTGAATGAGATCTGATGTAAAACAGATTATGTGTGGAATAATGTGGCTGAATATAGACACGGAGACGGGGAGGCTGGCTGGCTGACTGATGAAGACACCAGTACAAGATGTCAGTGGATGACATGGTAGTATTAATAACGAGACGGAATCACAAACCTTTGGTACATCTAAGATTTCCGTGCTGCCCCGTCCGGTGAAGAAGGGTCTGCAATGGACATACAATATAAGAGCAAACTGGAAGGTGGTTTCTTTAGAGAAATATAGTATCATAAATATGTATTTAAAGTTAGTCTTATGCTGTATTCTGACAACGAAATGATTATTTCAGAATATTTTGTTTTGAAGAAGACAATAAACAAGGACTGAAACAAAACATTCCTTCTTCCATCGGTATGTGCCTTAGTAACACCTGTTCTATCTGGTAGGATCAAATGGAAGACAGACCTGGTAGCATCATTGCAACTGTCTATCATCACACCTACATGTCACTCCATCATCACCCGGACACTTCATCATCATCATGACACTTCATCATCATCCAGACAGTCCATCATCATCCTGACAGTACATCATCATCTCGACAGTTCATTATCATCCCGACAGTTCATCATCATCATCCTGATAGTTCATCACCATCATCCCGATAATTCATCATCATCCCGTTATTTCATCATCACCCTGACAGTTCATCATCATCATCATACTGATATTTCATCATCATCCTGACAGTTCATCACCATCATCATAACATTTCATTATCATTCTGACAGTTCATCATCACCCTGACAGTTCATCGTCATCATCCCGAAAGTTTATCACCATCCTGACAGTCCATCATTATTCCGACAATTCATCATCCAGTCCATCACCATTCTGACAGTTCATCATCCTCCTGACAGTTCGTCATCATCCTGACAGTTTATCATCCTCCTGACAGTTCATCATCATCCTGACAGTTCATCATCCTCCTGACAGTTCATCATCCTCCTGACAATTCATCATCATCCCACCAGTCCATCACCATTCTGACAGTTCGTCATCCTCCTGACAGTTCATCATCACCCTGACAGTTCATCATCCTCCTGACAGTTCATCATCCTCCTAACAGTTCACCATCCTCCTGACAATTCATCATCATCCTGACAGTTCATCACCATCCCAACAGTCCATCACCATTCTGACAGTTCATCATCATCCCGATAGTTCATCATCACCCCAACAGTTCATCATCACCCCGACACATACCTTAACTTTGGCTTGGGGGTAGAGAGGACACTAATAGTGTCCATCTCCTGGTCACTCTCGCTCAAGTTCTCCAGCTCATCAAACAAGTCTTCAATTTCTTGAGGGTTAGTGTCTGGATCCCCAACATCCTGGTCCTGCTCCGAGTCCAGCGCCTACAATGACAACAACACACTCAGTAAACCAACCATCTTCACATCTCATTCATATACATTTTACCTTCGTTTTTGACGATTCTACTACTTATTTACCTTTAGTTATTTATGCTTCGGCAGAACCTTATTGACAAAGGTACTTCAACAGAAAAGCAAAGTGTATAATAATGACACAACGCGCAATTGCTAGAGTGATTTCAGATAATAAAAGGGTAACACAACTGTCAACATATTCAACTAGGAGACTGCCATGTACTAATACTATCAGTCTTTGGTTCTCTCATAAATGGTACACTATGTTGGAGACAGTGAAAAGTCTATTGCATTTTAAAGTTATCTATCAATGCATAACATTTGAAAAGCATGATGTCTACACCCTATCAACTTAGAGGCAGACCAAATTGACACCACAATTTCTTGAGTATGCTTTTGTCATCAGTAGACCACAATAGGCAGAATAAAGATATCTTCCTTCACCATGGATATCTTCCCTCATATATTACCATGCTGTGCTAATGGAGGATCAGGCAACATTGTGCCGTACAAAAAAACGGTGTGTGTTTTATTGTTGAGGCGACTGGTTCTGATTAATGTATGAGTCTAAATGTATGGAGTTATTTCATTTGATTATGAAAAGTTAAGACTGCATTTAGGAATGTAATTCTTCATATTTCGGGACCTTACTTATGAGGGGAAAAATAACCAACAGGGTGGGAGAAGATACCCTGGAGAAAATATATTGTCACACAAGGACACTACACAGACACTGACCTCTTCTGTAGCCTTGAACCGCCGAAGTAGTGCAATGAATTTCTGTTTGATGTTGCCTTGCTGCAAGAACAACAGACACATCTATCAGACTGTACACATCTTCCAGAACAGTCGAAAATACAAATCCCCACACATATGGAGTTTATGAGCAGATAAATATTATCATGTGCAATTGTAAATGGCAATGATTTAATTGATGAAATTACATAATGCATGTTTGGCATCTAGCAGAATATTTGTTTACACTTTACAGGGAGCACATACACTGCACTGTGTTAAGTACAGAAATATGTGTGTATGCTATAATATACACACTTTACAGTGAGCATATACACTGCACTGTGTTAAGTACAGAAATATGTGTGTATGCTATAATATATACACACTTCACAGGGAGCACATACACTGCACTGTGTTAAGTACAGAAATATGTGTGTATGCTATAATATACACACTTTACAGGGAGCACATACACTGCACTGTGTTAAGTACAGAAATATGTGTGTATGCTATAATATACACACCTTACAGGGAGCATATACACTGCACTGTGTACAGAAATATGTGTGTATGCTATAATATATACACTTTACAGGGAGCATATACACTGCACTGTGTTAAATATGTGTGTATGTTATAATAATAATACATTATAATCAAACATGAGTACAGTTAAAAACTATTAAAATGGAATAATATTTGAGAAAATGTGTAAACTGATTAAGACATTCTTTAGAATAAAAAAGTTTTACTGTGTCATTAAAGGATGCATTTAGATTTGTTATAAGTCACACGTATAAACACATTTTACAAAAGTTCAATAAACAAACAGTCATACTAGAAAAGCACAAAATAATGCCTGACAAAGCAAGTAAAAATCAAAGTAGACACATAAATTTGAGACAAAAAATTCTTTCAAAATAGGGGCAATCGCAATAGTTCACAGAGTCCCAAAAATGTATACAAATACGTACATGTGGGTGATGTATACAAATACGTACATGTGGGTGATGTATACAAATACGTACATGTGGGTGATGTATACAAATATGTACATGTGGGTGATGTATACAAATATGTACATGTGGGTGATGTATACAAATATGTACATGTGGGTGATGTATTCAAATACGTACATGTGGGTGATGTATACAAATACGTACATGTGGGTGATGTATACAAATATGTACATGTGGGTGATGTATACAAATATGCACATGTGCGTGATGTATTCAAATACGTACATGTGGGTGATGTATACAAATACGTACATGTGGGTGATGTATACAAATACGTACATGTGGGTGACGTATACAAATACGTACATATGGGTGATGTATACAAATATGTAAATGTGGGTGATGTATACAAATATGTACATGTGGGTGACAGTTTGGTCATCACCACATATCTTTAGGGAAAATAAATTGCTACAGTGGTGCCACCTGTCAAGTGGAAGAAATACTAATACACATTGACATTGTTGTGGATATCATAATGAGGCAGTCAATAGTTGAATCTAATGGCCAGCGGCTGTGGTTTTGGAAGCTATTTTGCATCCCTCAATATCTTAAGTGCGAGACAATTTGTAGTTGGGGTGGGAAGGAGTTTGAACCAATCAGAAACAGCACACATTATGGGGGACTTTCAAGCTTATAAGACTACCCCCTTAGATAGACATGCTGAGACTCACTGAGAGGGCGAATGAAGATTTAGACAAACGTACCCCGCGTGAGAAGGCGGGTCGGTTGAGGCCCTGCATGAACTTGCGGGACCAGGTCCGGCGGTCATCGTCACCAGGGATGGGCTCGCTGTCACTCATGTCATCATTCGATGAGTACTCCTGCTCATCATCGTCACTGATCTCAACGTCTGGCGACCGGTCTGTGACAGACACATTGCGGTCAGACACGTCACATGACAAGACTTCACAGACCACACATGACAAGATTTGAAAACCATAGAGCACAAGACACATCTTTTTACCAATTTTTTTAACATTCTATGGTATGTTTAATATTGCTATTGTAATTAATTATTCATATATTTATTTTAATTTATTTATTATATGAATTAAGATAGTGTTGTTGTTCTAAATAATTTGTATACATGTGCTTATTGTTTATTTTTCATAGACACTATAGTTGATTTTATTTACTAGTACTGATTGCATATATTTTGGACATTAGTATTTTAAAATATATACATGGTTTTGTTATTATTTTCTTTGTAATACCACTGTACTGCGCCCCAGAACAATGGACGGGGAGCTATATAAGAAATATATTATTATCATTACAAGGTAAGCACATCTACACACATAACATCAAGCAGTCAACATCTTGCTGAGTTCCCATGTACTTGTGTCTAGCACGAATATGAGTCCATGACCACTACCTAACCAAATAATTTTAGTAGTGGTGAAGTCAAAAAGCAGCCAGACTTCACAACGGCTAAACACATACACACGTACGCATGCACACGCGTGCGCACACATAAACGTTCAGAATGTGTGCTGCATGTCTAATTGTGTATATGTACCTGTACTGCAGGTATGTGCATACCTGTATAGCAAGTGTGTATATCACTTTAGTGCAGGTGCATAGAATCAAGACTGGAGTTGTTCACAACACCCCCCCCCCCCACCAGCCGCATACGTCTGCAGCTATCCATACGTAGACAACTGTCATCCAAGTACATTCATTTTAATAGAAGATATAAATTTTAGATATAAATTGTAACCTACACCATACAACTATTTTGTGTTGTGTGAATAAATTCATCAGACTTCAAATAATTTAGTTTTTCATATTTCACACAAAAATACCTATTTTTCTCTAGTCATATTTCAGTAGCAGAAAAAGGAAATTTTTACTTTGAAATACCAGTATATTAAAAAGGAAATAACTTTGCCTTGTGTAAATGGATTCGCCTACTTTCTGCTGATTTTGTGCTTGCAACTACACTGTATTACCAATGCCATCCACATATACTACGCACGACTGTCACCTACTGATGCTGCCTGCAGCTTCACATGGCACTTCTAGGCACTAATTAGGACACTTCTAGGAATCTCGCCCAGGTGTTTCTGTCACCTAGCGTGGCAATTGACTGTGGCATTTGCGAAATGTCTAACGAACATCTCCATATCAGTCTATTGTGCCAGTATCTACGGCAGTCAGTATGTTCTTAAGCTTGTTCACATTACAGTGCGATGCTCATAGTTCACCTTTCACTGCATAAAGCTGAACGGACCTAACATGCAAGTTACCTGGTGACAATGTGGTATTACTAAATCAATATATATACAGGTGTAAACATCTTTTAAGACAGAACAGATTTTTTTGATTATCAGTACTTGTCAGATGCTGCACAAGAATTGTCTTGTCTGATGTTATTTGTTGTTTTTCAAAGTATTCAGCGATTTGATAAGGTAAAATAAATTTTTCAAAAACGTATTTGGTCAATACATATGTTAAGATATAAGTAGGTACATTTATGGATACTGACTTTGTCACTGAGCAAGCCATGTAAACATGCCATTTGACTAGATTCACACTAAACAGATAAAAGTCAAATCATAGTAACAATTTGATTTGGCACCATGAAGATGTTAAGTATATTTCAAACTACATGATATGAGTTCAGTATAAAAAATATTATAAATGCATAAATTAGTTCTGGCTGTTTTCCTGATGATTTCAAATATGCCCATGTCATTCCACTTCTTAAGAAGTCATCTCTGCCAAAACAAGACCTAAACAGTTATAGACCTATTTCTAATCTCAGCTTTATTTCCAAAATACTAGAAAAGATTGTAACAAATCGTCACAAATGTCTTAACTAATGTGTCACAATCAGCATATAGACAGTTTCATTCAACAGAGACTGCCCTCTTAAAGGGCCGTAATGACATTTACTTGAATATTAATAATAGTAAAGTGACTGCACTTACTTACTAGATCTCTCTGCTGTTTTTGACACGATTGATCACAACATTCTCATTGAGCGCTTATTAAAGTGGTATGGCATATCTGGCACAGTGCTAAGCTGGTTTTCTTCATATCTAACCGATAGATACCAAACTATAAAGATTGGGAACTGCTTTTCGACTGCACTGCCAACTTTATTCTGTGTTCCCCAGGGTTCTGTTCTTGGGCCTTTGCTTTCTACTCTTTACACCATGCCACAAAGCTCTGTTATACAAAGACATAACTTGGATCATCATCTTTATGCTGATGATACTCAGATCTACATTTTGTTGGCTACCCCGGATACAAATCACTCTCTTAACCAACTTAGTGATTGCCTTCAAGATATCTTCCACTGGATGACTGACAGCAAGTTGAAATTAAATGCAAATAAAACTGAATTGATCATTACTGGTAGTCCAATGCAGCGTAGTAAACTTGATAGTTTTTTTCCTACGCATATTTTGAATCAGTCTATCAAGCCAGCAACCTCGGTCCAGAATCCAGGAGTGGTCATTGATAGTAACTTCAATTTCCGACAACACATATCTCAAATGTGTCGCTGCTGTTTTTATCATATTCGTGATCTTTGCCGTATTCGCTAGCAAGGATATTACAAAACTTCAACGTGTCCAAAATTGTCTGGCAAGCGTAGTTACAAGACCTTGTTTTTTTTGCTCGGTACCACTTTTGAAGTATTTGCATTGGCTTCCTATATGATATCGTATAATATTTAAGATCTGTACCATTACATACCAGGCACTGTCCAGTAAGCAACCATTTTATTTGAATTCACTGCTTACTCCTGTAAGAAAACCTATCCAGCTTCGATCATCTAGTTCTGACCTACTTTTTGTTCCTAGAGTCAACACTAACATTGGAACTAGGGCTTTTTCTGTTGCTGCACAAACTCTTTGGAATATGCTCCCTCTTAGTGTTAGATCAGGTGAAAATATTATAAAATTCCATCGTCATTTAAAAACGTATCTTTACAACCTTGCTTATCCACCATAGCTCCCTAGCGCCTTGACCCTTATGTTGACAACTAGAATATTACTTATGGATTTTGAGATTGACCAATTCTTTTGTCTTGATGCGCCTCTGAGCTTGGTTTCTAAGGATTTAGGCGCAACAGAAGTTATCAGACTTTGTACTTGTAAAATTAAGTAGAGAAACATGAAGTTTGTAGGAATTATCTAGTGGAAGTAGGAGGGTTTTCAGATCAAACATCTGTTAGCAGTAGGATGTAAAGATGACAAGTAAAAAGGTACGTTCTTATACAGCGCAGTATCCAGTCCTCAGGACTGCTCACAGTGCTTTACACTTTACTAACTGGCAGACCTGTTCAATCTAACACCATCTCAACTTCTCTGGAAAGCATTCAGCCCCACTGTAATTAATGCACGAAGAGTATTTGTACACAAATATCCACCACTGTCTATAACTAGGTACTCATTCACACAGCTGAATAAACTGGAGCAACGTAGCGTAAACAAACTTGCCCAAGGTTCGACACCATTCGAATCCGGGTTCTCTCGGTTGAGAATCCAAAGCTCTAGCCACTGCTCCCCTGTGCTCCACAAACATTACGTGTTCCATGCATCTGCCTCTGGTATAAATAAAAGTATTCTGTACATTTTGATCCGGCCAACTTGACGGTTTGTTATATTCACAGTAGTTAGTTGAATATGTCAAAACACATTAGGTGCGGATTCTAACTGTTGGGAATGTAAATTTGGATTCGAACCTGGGTTCTCACTTGACTGAGTCGGATGCTCTAGCCACTTCGCCACTGTGCGCCACTGTTATGTGTGAGGTGAGAGGAAGGGATCCTTGTATACAAGTCTTAGGAGCCACACACTGATTGATGGCCGCCACAAACAACACTCCCAGGTGGCATCATCAAAACCCAACACACAGCTCCGATTAATTAATTATTCGGAGTAGTGAGTTATGGAATGTAGAGACAAACCAATTAATTAGCTGGTTTTCTACAACATTACTTTGGAGATGTATAGTTAAATGCTCACATGTGGGTTGGTATTTGGTTAATAACATTAACAAGCCACATGTTAGCAATACATCAACTCAAATGATGGGTTGCGGTTTAGACATCAGCCAGAGCTGTGATCATACATCAAGTAAACGAGTTAAGCTGGACATACACGAGTTAAGCTGGACATACACGGCTAGCGTAACTGCGGCTTCAATTACAGTAATATGTTGCCTAATTGATGATGGCAGAGTTGGGGTGCGGCTTTAAATACAGTAATTTGTCGAAAAAAAATGGTGAAAGTTGGCTTACTGGGTTGGCAATAGTAACGTTGGTGCATAAGATACAGTGTTATAATCCCACATGTCTGGTCAAATGTGTAGGTGGCCCAACCAGTGTTTGAAATTACTGCCGACCCGGAAGCCCGAGACCGTCAAATATTTTGTCGGGCCGGTAACTTTGAAAAAGTGTCGGCCCACAAGACCGCCAGAATAAAAACAATAATGGGGCACTTGTCTAGTATCCGCGCTAATTTCAATTTTGTCATTATAGCTACACATATGCATAAATTCGATACCTCAGTGATTTAGTTTATATCATTCAACATCATCCCAGGCATATTTATATTACCAAAATATTGCGTCTTAGCACACTGTTGAGGCCCAAAGAGCGACCTGGTTTGCGTCAGTCTGCTCCTGCGCGTTACTGCAGTGAGCGATGTAGCAGCGTAAGTTGTTGCAAACTGGGTCGCTCTTTGGGCTTCAAAAGTGTGCGAAGACGTGATATTTTTGTAACGTAACTTTGCATGAGATGATGTTTAATGACGGCAATAAAACCTGAGGTATCAAAATTAGGCAAAAATGTTATTATAAGGACAAAGTCGAGGTAGATCCGGATACTGGACAAGTGCCAATAATGGTGACATTTGACTTGTGTACTTCAGAAAGGGAAATGTACCGTGAGCGTGGTACAAAAACAAGTTGGACAAACAATACAATGTTGAGCTGATCAATGCTGATAGATCGACTGAGTTTAGTTTCTTAGCACTCGCTGGCACTTCCAGCGAGTTCTGCTGAATGTAAAAGAGCCTTCAGCACGGTAAAACAAGTGAAGAGTTCAAGACTGAGTTTCAAAACCATATAAAGCCAACCACAATGTCTGAATTAGTGTATTAATAATTGCCGTGCGTTACAGCTACAAATGTATATTACTCGTGTAATTATGTTAATATTTGGCCCACCAATTTTTTTGTGGGATCACCAACTTTTGAAAATTGAAGGTCCGACTGACCACCAACTTTTCTGCTAAGGTGTAGAACACTGGTCCCAACGGTCTGGAACTTTCTAAGAAATAGGTCAAACCACAAGATACATCCTGCTGCCAAAGACGATGATTATTACATTATTACCAGCTGTCAATCAAACACACTTTGTTAACAAACTCAACACAGCTGTTACAACTGCACTGAACCAGTTACAGTCCGGGTAGACTTTTCAATGCATTTATAACATCAGTTTTATACAAAGTTATGACTTTTTATGGAACCCACTTAATTTTGTCATAATTGTGTGCGCTACGGAAGTATGTCACACGCAGGGTTAAATGGTATTGGCTCAAAGTCCAGGTGCATCTTTAAATCAGGTTTTGCCTGTAACAAACGGCACAAAGGAAAGTCAGGGTTTAGGTCAAAAGTCGGGGTGTGGCTTTAATTAGGGATGCGGCTACACACACAGGATTTACGGTAATTTATTTGCGAGTTGTGTGTTTGTTTGACTAAAAGCAGAACAGTCGTGCAATATGCGATGGTCCCCAACTCGACAAAACTCGAATCACGTGTTGACTTGACCAGTACAGGTCACACACGCTTGCCAGTGTAACACACGCTGTCAGGACTTCCCTTTTCACCTTTTCTGAAATGTGTCTGCCCATCATAACTCCTTCGGAGTCCCACTATCTTTCTCCACTATCTTTCTCCATGCGTTCGCTGCCATATGCCATTGTATCCAATGTGACACCTCTACCTCTCAATACCCATCCTTAGCAACCATTCCTCCAAGATTCACAGTGCCATCCATGCATATCTATGCCGGGTTGGACAAGATTCTTCACACAATAAAACATTGTGAACAGAATGACTATTTTTGATGAATTTTTATAACAAGAGTTATTGATGTAGACATACTTTTCCTAAATCTATTTTTGTAGAACTGTGGAAGTCGTGAAACATGCCTATAATTAATATATTATACATGATCATTCATGCAGGTTAAATAGGAGGATTGCGTTACCAACATTAATTACACTGGAAAAAAACACCATTATTCCAGGCAATGAGAAAACAATCTGGTTGGTGCATGTCAGATTCACACAAAGCATGTATTTCCTGTACCTAACTATGATCACGGCGACACGCACGAGTTGCGACAACTTTTGTTGTACAATGTACGCTGGCCCAGACACACAACAAATTGCTATTGGTTCAATTGATCGACTTGCAACAAAAGTTTACCAGTGTACACCCAGCACTAGAGGTGGAACAATCCATTAAACTAGTGATGTGGTGATGCACTGCTATTGGTAGTTAATTTAACAATCAATAGTTATTATCAATAGTACAATGAACTATTGAAAATAACAAGAGTTGGTAAAATAAATCAATAGCTCTACTTGCCAGTCTGTCTTACTGTCTGCATAACCATTTCAAAAACTTTAATTGGTAATTGTACTTATTTATCAACATAACATCGTTGATCAAAGCAATGTTACTTTGAATCAACTCTTAAATTCATTAATTATGTCTTGGTTTTAATTATGGTCTGCCTTCTTGTTGATCCATCGTAATATTGCAATAAGCTGAATAAGCACAAGAATATTGCAATACTAATACAGCTACCACAATACTATCACAACAATACAACCATCCCCAGTGGTCACTCCTCTAGAGTGGTCAGAGGACAGAGCAATAAGAACTGACCAGCGCCAATGGAGTGTTTCTTCATGGCACTCTCGTCGTGGTCAACGGGCTGACTCGACAGAGACAGCATCATCACCTTGGCCAGGGGGCGGTTGTGTTCCTTCATGTCGCTGTACAGGGGCAGCTCCCGGTCCAGAGACTGCTGCAACACCTACAACAACAACAGAACACATGGTCTCAGGGCAACAACTCTTGGTCTAGAGACTGCTGCAACACCTACAACAACAACAGAACACATGGTCTCAAGGCAACAACTCTTGTTCTGGAGACTGCTGCAATACCTACAACAACAACAGAACACACTCTTAAAGTAACAACTCTTGGTCTAGAGACTGCTGCAAAACCTACAACAACAACAGAACACATGGTCTCAGGGCAACAACTCTTGGTCTAGAGACTGCTGCAAAACCTACAACAACAACAGAACATGGTCTCAGGGCAACAACTCTTGGTCTAGAGACTGCTGCAACACCTACAACAACAACAGAACACATGGTCTCAGGGCAACAACTCTTGGTCTAGAGACTGCTGCAACACCTACAACAACAACAGAACATATGGTCTCAGGACAACAACTCTTGGTCTAGAGACTGCTGCAATACCTACAACAACAACAGAACACACTCTTAAAGTAACAACTCTTGGTCTAGAGATTGCTGCAAAACCTACAACAACAGCAGAACACAGTCTCAGAGTAACAACTCTTGGTCTAGAGACTGCTGCAACACCTACAACAACAACAGAACATATGGTCTCAGGGCAACAACTCTTGGTCTAGAGACTGCTGCAACACCTACAACAACAACAGAACATATGGTCTCAGGGCAACAACTCTTGGTCTAGAGACTGCTACAACACCTACAACAACAACAAAACACATGGTCTCAGGGCAACAACTCTTGGTCTAGAGACTGCTACAACACCTACAACAACAACAGAACACATGGTCTCAGGGCAACAACTCTTGGTTTAGAGACTGCTGCAACACCTACAACAACAACAGAACACATGGTCTCAGGGCATCAACTCTTGGTCTAGAGACTGCTGCAACACCTACAACAACAACAGAACACATGGTCTCAGGGCAACAACTCTTGGTCTAGAGACTGCTACAACACCTACAACAACAACAGAACACATGGTCTCAGGGCAACAACTCTTGGTCTAGAGACTGCTACAACACCTACAACAACAACAGAACATATGGTCTCAGGGCAACAACTCTTGGTCCAGAGACTGCTACAACACCTACAACAACAACAGAACACATGGTCTCAGGGCAACAACTCTTGTTCTGGAGACTGCTGCAATACCTATAACAACAATAGAACACAGTCTCAAAGTAACAACTCTTGGTCCAGAGACTGCTGCAACACCGACAACAACAACAGAACACAGTCTCAGAGCAACAACTCTTGGTCTAGAGACAGCAACAAGAATAACAACAGAACACATGGTCTTGGGCAACAGAAAGTTTCTCAGAACCGTCTTTTTTGTTCATTACGATTCTGCGTCACTAGGAATCTACCATATAATGAATTAAACTGTTTGATTTAAGTTCATTTGCTAGGAAGTGATCCTGATTTATTATAAACTGTTAGCGGCATGATATGAACATTGAACATTCCCTGTCTGCAATATGATTAGGGCCTTGGCTCTGAGGTAAAAGAATCGTTATTCATCATCGATCAATACATGCTGCTGCAATAACAACTTTATGTAAACTTGACACACTATATGACTGTAAACTACTCAATTACTGTGTACAGAGAGTGCAAAGAAACTTAAATAAGTTGTCTGTGATGCTCTTTTTTCTTAAGGACTTAGAGTCCATCCTAAGGCACACTTTGAGGACTACAGGCTGTATGTGTTAGACGCCAATACCTGAGCCATGTTGTATGTAAGACCCCGGTACCAGAGCCATGTTGTATGTATGACCCCAGTACCAGAGCCATGTTGTATGTATGACCCCAGTACCAGAGCCATGTTGTATGTAAGACCCCGGTACCAGAGCCATGTTGCATGTAAGACCCCAGTACCTCAGCCATGTTGTGAGTAAGACCCCAGTACCTCAGCCATGTTGTGAGTAAGACCCCAGTACCTCAGCCATGTTGTGTGTAAGACCCCAGTACCAGAGCCATGTTGTGTGTAAGACCCCAGTAACTGAGCCATGTTGCATGTAAGACCCCAGTACCTCAGCCATGTTGCATGTAAGACCCCAGTACCTCAGCCATGTTGCATGTAAGACCCCAGTACCTCAGCCATGTTGTGTGTACGACCCCAGTACCTCAGCCATGTTGTGTGTAAGACCCCAGTACCTGAGCCATGTTGCATGTAAGACCCCAGTACCTCAGCCATGTTGCATGTAAGACCCCAGTACCTCAGCCATGTTGCATGTAAGACCCCAGTACCTCAGCCATGTTGTGTGTACGACCCCAGTACCTCAGCCATGTTGTGTGTAAGACCCCAGTACCTCAGCCATGTTGCATGTAAGACCCCAGTACCTGAGCCATGTTGATCTGGCCAATGGCGAGGGTCTTGTAGCCCAGGATCGTCCTGTTCTTGTACTTCTTGCGTCTCTGCAGCATCACCTGCAGTCTGTTGCCGTCCCGTTTCAGGAAGTGCGGGTACTGCAGCAAACACACAACACAGTTTGAACACTACCAGTGCTTACAGTATGCACTGTGAGAAAGCCCTTACGTTTTTACCCTTCTTTTTAACATTGGCGATATGGTTATTCTAGGTTACTTTTCTGCTGATGGTTTACTCCAAGCTTCATGGCACTATTGACCTCATTCAAGTCCATCCTATGACAATGTGGCAAAGGGAAAACTCCAATAGCTACAATTCACAGATATTTTTTAAAATACCATTGTCCACGTCTTAATTTAACAAGATTTAACAAGATTTAACAAGATTGCCAACCAGAAAATTACTCTGGATGGCAGTTGGACAAGGAAGCCTTTTGGCTTATCGAGAGTCCAATACTTTTTATCTACATGTATCCCGCCTTTTTAAGGTGTGTGTCGATTTTATTTTTAAACATATTCACGCTACTAGCACCAACACAATCAGGAGATAATCTGTTCCATTCATTTACAGTCCTTTGTGAGAATGAGAACTTTCTTATATCTAATCTACACTGCTCCTTTACTAATGTAGCTTCATGTCCTCTGGTCCTTCTATCTTTCTTAACTGAGAAAAAAATGTTTCTATCAATATTTTCATAACCATTCAATATTTTTAACATTTCTATGTGATCTCCTCTCAATCTCCTGGTCTCTAGTGTTGTTAAACCACATTCTTTTAGGCGTATTTCGTAACTAAGATCCCTCAGATTTGGTATCATTTTAGTCGCTCTCCTCTGTACTCTTTCTAGCATATCTATGTCCTTCTTGCGATATGGCCTCCATGCTTGTATACAATATTCTAAATGAGGCCTCACTATTGTTTTGTACAGCGGTACTATGAATTCTTTTTTCTTATACGCTATATTTCGCCTAATTAATCCAAGGATTTGATTTCCCTTTGATGCTGCAATTCCGCACTGCTCTGAAACCTTCATATCAGCACTAATGGTTAACTCTAAGTCCTTTTCTTTTACAGTAGTACTTAGAACAGTACCCCCCATTTTATATTTTACCTCTTCATTCCCATGACCTGTGTGGAGGCATTTACATTTCCCAAAATTGAACAGCATTTGCCACTTTTCAGACCATTTGATCAACCTATCAAGATCATCTTGTAAATGCTGTCTGTCTCCATCACTTTTAATCCTTCTAAACACTTTTGTATCATCCGCAAATTTTAACACCTTGCTTGTTATATCATCGTCCAAATCGTTGATATATATTAAGAATAATATAGGTCCTAGTACTGATCCCTGTGGTACCCCACTCAATACCGATTTCCAGTTTGAAGCCTCCCCATCAACTACTACACGTTGTCTTCTGTCATTCAGCCATTTTTCTATCCAGTTTATTATACCATTTCCTATGCCATGGGCCTTTAGCTTAAGGAGTAATCTTTGATGTGGTACTTTGTCGAAAGCTTTTTGAAAATCTAAATAGATGATATCTACTGGTGATCCCTCATCTACCCACCTAGTGATGTCTTCCAAAAAACATAACATATTTGTTAAGCATGACCTCGCTTTTAAAAACCCATGTTGAGATGGGTTTATCAAGTTATGTTTAACAAGAAAATCCACCGTGATCTTTAATTAGTCTTTCTAATAATTTGCAAATCACTGATGTTAAACTCACTGGTCTATAGTTCTCCGACTTGTTTCTCGAACCTTTTTTAAATAACGGTATAATGTTTGCCTCTTTCCATTCTAAAGGAACCACTCCCTCTTCTAATGACAAATTGAAAACTGTTGCAAGCGGTGCGCTAATTTGTTCTACAATTTCCAATAGTAGTTTGGGCGGAATCCCGTCCACTCCAGGTGATTTATTATCCTTCATAGCCCTTATTTTCTTAGCTACCATTTCCGAGGTTACAACTAACTGTCCTAAATAGTCTGAATCTGCCCCCTTGAACTTAGCCTCTGGTACTGGCAGTGAACTAATATCTTCCCTGGTAAACACTGAACTAAAACATAATACTTTCATAATTACTATCATTGTAAATGCCTGCAATGTAAAAGTTGTCCACATATAGAATGTTATATTAAATGTGTACTGGAATATATATATATATCTATATATATATATATATAATATATATATATAAATATATATATATATATATATATCATAAGATCATGGTTTGGGAACTAGCAGTGTTCTTTCTACACATTGCCAGTAGCAAGTGAAACTAGAGAAGGCATCAAGGAACACCCTACAGCCGTGTGTAAGTAGGTCTGTGTGCAGTTCTATGCTTATCATTTTGAAAGATCTCACCCAGTCCTATGGTTAAGGTGGCTGGTTCACCATTCTATGCTTATCGTTTTGAATTATCTCACCCAGTCCCATGGTTAAGGTGGCTGGTTCACCATTCTATGTTTATCATTTTGAAATATCTCACCCAGTCCCATGGTTAAGGTGGCTGGTTCACCATTCTATGCTTATCGTTTTGAATTATCTGACCCAGTCCCATGGTTAATTAAGGTGGCTGGTTCACCATTCTATGCTTATCATTTTGAAATATCTCACCCAGTCCCATGGTTAAGGTGGCTGGTTCACCATTCTATGTTTATCATTTTGAAATATCTCATCCAGTCCCATGGTTAAGGTGGCTGGTTCACCATTCTATGCTTATCGTTTTGAATTATCTCACCCAGTCCCATGGTTAAGGTGGCTGGTTCACCATTCTATGTTTATCATTTTGAAATATCTCACCCAGTCCTATGGTTAAGGTGGCTGGTTCACCATTCTATGCTTATCGTTTTGAATTATCTCACCCAGTCCCATGGTTAAGGTGGCTGGTTCACCATTCTATGTTTATCATTTTGAAATATCTCATCCAGTCCCATGGTTAAGGTGGCTGGTTCACCATTCTATGCTTATCATTTTGAAATATCTCACCCAGTCCCATGGTTAAGGTGGCTGGTTCACCATTCTATGTTTATCATTTTGAAATATCTCACCCAGTCCCATGGTTAAGGTGGCTGGTTCACCATTCTATGTTTATCATTTTGAAATATCTCGCCCAGTCCCATGGTTAAGGTGGCTGGTTCACCATTCTATGCTTATCGTTTTGAATTATCTCACCCAGTCCCATGGTTAATTAAGGTGGCTGGTTCACCATTCTATGCTTATCATTTTGAAATATCTCACCCAGTCCCATGGTTAAGGTGGCTGGTTCACCATTCTATGTTTATCATTTTGAAATATCTCACCCAGTCCCATGGTTAAGGTGGCTGGTTCACCATTCTATGCTTATCGTTTTGAATTATCTGACCCAGTCCCATGGTTAATTAAGGTGGCTGGTTCACCATTCTATGCTTATCATTTTGAAATATCTCACCCAGTCCCATGGTTAAGGTGGCTGGTTCACCATTCTATGTTTATCATTTTGAAATATCTCATCCAGTCCCATGGTTAAGGTGGCTGGTTCACCATTCTATGCTTATCGTTTTGAATTATCTCACCCAGTCCCATGGTTAAGGTGGCTGGTTCACCATTCTATGCTTATCATTTTGAAATATCTCACCCAGTCCCATGGTTAAGGTGGCTGGTTCACCATTCTATGTTTATCATTTTGAAATATCTCACCCAGTCCCATGGTTAAGGTGGCTGGTTCACCATTCTATGTTTATCATTTTGAAATATCTCGCCCAGTCCCATGGTTAAGGTGGCTGGTTCACCATTCTATGCTTATCGTTTTGAATTATCTCACCCAGTCCCATGGTTAATTAAGGTGGCTGGTTCACCATTCTATGCTTATCATTTTGAAATATCTCACCCAGTCCCATGGTTAAGGTGGCTGGTTCACCATTCTATGTTTATCATTTTGAAATATCTCACCCAGTCCCATGGTTAAGGTGGCTGGTTCACCATTCTATGTTTATCATTTTGAAATATCTCGCCCAGTCCCATGGTTAAGGTGGCTGGTTCACCATTCTATACTTATCTTTTTGAATAATCTCACCCAGTCCCATGGTTAAGGTGGCTGGTTCACCATTCTATGCTTATTGTTTTGAAATATCTCACCCAGTCCCATGGCTAATTCAGATTCAGATTCAGACTGTTTATTACCAAGTAGCATTTAAAATATACGATGAATTCTTGGCGTTGTGGCATCAACATACATGCACGCTTGTCTCCCCTGCCCCCCATCATGCACACGCAAAATATACAATCAGAAACATTATGAAACTATGCTAAAACTAGTATAAATTTTAATCAAGGCCAACTGCCAACATATTTTAAGAGAGTCGTACATCTATTGACATAAAGTGAACTTGATAACATAATATTAATACTGTTTGAACATTGCCTAACAAGTTAAAAAGTATACATGTAGTTAAATAAATAATAAATAAATGTATAAATAAATTAGCTGATGATATAAAAACTAAGCTGAGGTGGCTGGTTCACAAATCTATGCTTATTGTTTTGAAATATCTCACCCAGTCTCATGGTTAAGGTGGCTGGTTCACTATTCTGTGTGTATATCGTTTTTAAATATCTTCCCAGTCCCATGGTTAAGGCGGCTGGTTCACGATACTATGTTTATCGTTTTGAAATATCTCACCCAATCCCATGGTTAAGGTGGCTGGTTCACCATTCTATGTTTATCGTTTTGAAATATCTCACCCAGTCCCATGGTTAAGGTGGCTGGTTCACCATTCTATGCTTATCGTTTTGAATTATCTCACCCAGTCCCATGGTTAAGGTGGCTGGTTCACCATTCTATGTTTATCGTTTTGAAATATCTCACCCAGTCCCATTGTTAAGGTGGCTGGTTCACCATTCTATGCTTATAATTTTGAAATATCTCACCCAGTCCCATGGTTAAGGTGGCTGGTTTACCATTCTACGCTTATCGTTTTGAAATATCTCACCCAGTCCCATGGTTAAGGTGGCTGGTTCACCATTCTATGCTTATTGTTTTGAAATATCTCACCCAGTCCCATGGTTAATGTAGCTGGTTCACTGTTCTATGCTTGTTGTGTTAATGAGATTTAATCCAATCATGGGATATTGCCCCTACCACAGTACTTGGAGATGTGACGAGTCCCATAGTTAAGCTTGTTGAGTAGTTGTAATGAGATATTACTGATTGATTACAACATTAATATGCAGACAACATGGCCTGCTGTTGGCGGTGTGCTATGTCAACCAGAACTCTGTGGTTCGTTCAATTTTAAATGTATTATTCCTCCACAATGAATAGGTTTATCATCAGATCGCATTAACATAAAGTGATGCCTGGAGAATGACAATAAGTCACCGGGTAGCAGTGACGGTACTATCCACTGTGACAGTAAGGCACTAGTGACACCACGGCACTAGTGACACCATGGCACTAGTGACACATCGGCACTGGTGACACCACAGCACTAGTGACACCACACTGTTAGTGACACCACAAGTTAGTGACATCACGTTAGTGACACCACGGCACTAGTGACGCAGCGTTTCCCCTAGGTGAAATGATGGGTGAGGTGATAGGGGTGGAGTGCGCAAGCGCCGCAGGTGCGAAGCATTGCTAGGGAGGTCCGGGCATGCTCCCCCGGAGATTTTTTTTAAACTAGCTTTAAAATGGTGCATTCTGAGGTATGTTTTAATATTTACTCTTGAATATAGAGCGGTAGATATAAAACAACAAGACACTACTTGTAAATGTAGTAATCATGATTGATAAAAGTCAGTAATCATGATTGTTTAATCATGATGAAGTGTGCTTTTCCATTTTACCACTGCTACTCAGTAGAGGTGTGGTTTCCACTTGACCACTGGTACTTGGTTATGTTTTCTTGCACTAACCCTAGGCCTTGTTACCTCGCTGACAGAGTCAATAAAAAAGTAAACGGTAAGTTCTTATATAGCGCAGGACTGCTCAAAGCGCTTTACACCCTGGCAGACCTATTTCACTCAAATCAACTTTCCCAAAAGTTTGTTTGCAAAACTTTGTCGGAATATGTATTATATATTTAGTACAAAGATATGTTACGAATCACATTACTTATTTTGCTAAAACAAAACGGCATAGGACATTAGTTGAATAGACTTGTGGGTATTTGCGTTGAATCCGGACCCACTTTGTCATTGATTTTGCCGCTTGAGTTTTGTTTAACTTTGATACCTCAGTGAGATATACTGCAGTTCCATCATTCAACATTATCCTAGGCATATTTACCTTTAAGAATATTGCGTCTTACGTCCATTTGAGGCATAAATAGCGCCCCGGTTTGTATTAACATACGCTGCTATATATATATCTCTTTTTACGCATGCTGTGCGGTAACGCACGGCTGCAGCGGCACAGACTTGCGCAAACCGGGTCGCTATTTGAGCTTCAACATGGTCCGGATTCGATACAAATGCCAACTAGTGAATAGGATTAGGATGCACGGTTTTTATTTGGGCTTCAAAAGAGTCCGCATTCAACACAAGTGTCGACAAGTGACGTAGTGCCATCAGCCTGCACGGTTTTCACTCCCACCACCGTCATAAACCAAAACGCAAGTTACCGTTTGGGTGCCATTTTACATGAATGTCTAGATTTCTAGTATGTCGAAACTCCGCAAGGTGTCACCATTGGAGACACCGGGGATCCTGCAGGAATATTCAGTGATCGGACAACTGACAAGTGATATCTTTCACGTTGTCCAATGACGGCTGACCGATGTTGCTACAAATCTGCGATTTTGCAGGAATATAAGTGACTTTGTGGTGTCATTATGAGCCGCTCGCCGACGCTGAATATACAGTGAAAGAACGAAAAAAAGGGCATATGAAATAGTTATGAGGCAGCAATTTTGGCATATTTTGGGCGAGGCGGCATAGAAAAACGACGAGGTGGCCCGCCTCGCTTGTTATATACCAGGGGAAACACTGTGATGTTGTTACACTTGTGACATTGTGGCACTAGTGACGACATGACACTAATTATATTGTGGCCTAGTGACAGTGTGACACTAGTGATCACATGACACTAATGACATGGCACTAGCGACATACATGTCACTAGTAACAACATGATACATATGGCACTGCTGACAATGTGGCATTAGTGACAAGACGGGGGAAAGGTTTCCCAGTGGCTCCACCAACCTGTAGCGAGAATGACAGGTCTAATTCAGTGTCCAGCAGTCCACCAGGGGGCACTATTACCTCATTTGACCGCAACACTCGTTTGGAATTCTGCAATGGAAATAAATAACATAATATATTAGAACAGTTGGGAATGATCATTCAGCAATCAGCAATTAGATTGATTAAATCCGATTATAAATATAAGTGTATATTCAATTAAATTTGGATACCTTTCAGAGTCAAGATATGTACTAAAAGAGTCTTTCGAGACCCTCTTAATCAACAAATCTGAACCGTTCTCAAAATGTCATTTGACCATGCTGGTGGTTGTTACATAACACCATGCTGTTCTGTCACATGCTATCAGGTGACAACCACCAACATGGTCACATGACACTGGAGAATAATTCAGTATGGTGACAAGTGAGTGACGGAAAGATTCTTAAAACCTCTGGTGATCATTACAGCATACATATCATAACTCTGAAAGGTATCTAAATGTCCTGCAACAAATTAGATGCTGAAGAATCTAGACAAATCAAACACCTAAGTCAGATTACTGTTTTCAATTAATCTGAATAAAAGTAAATTAAATATTCACAGTCAGCATACAGATATGGTTATGTGGGTTATAGTTGTTAGGGTGAGGCCTGCACCCCTTCTGGGAATGTTTCAAAGTCATCGTGTGAATGGAATGAATGTTGATGCATTTGGCTAACTGGTAGTGAATGTGACAACTAGGGTAGACGCAGGTTGGTATATGACATTGTATGTTACAGCACTACATGCTGGCAGACTGTCTCAGATTGCTCCGAGTAAGATACTGTGACAGCTGTATAACAACATAGAGCATTAACTATCAGCTTAGTGCCCTTGATGTGTGTCCAAGTCAACTACAGCTGTAGGATTCTACATAGTTAGTACACTCAGCCTTCGTCTGACAACACACATGAATGGTGCCATGTGGTATTCCCAGTGAACACATCCTAGTACTGACTGAATGTGTCAGCATGATGTGTACACAGTGGTTTGTTATGTATGTGTACATAACATACACAAACAACCCAGCTACAGAAATGGGTCTTTTTAATCTTTGCTCTAACAATGTTGTATACTGGCAAGGTAAAAGGTGCCTACTTAATTCAATGTTTTTTGCGTCATTTAAAAGTAATTTAGCAAGAAACGAATGCACCTAATACTATCTATCAAAAGTAGAATTTTCATGTGAATTTGTGATACAGCCATGCACGTATTCCTAGGTTGAAGTTGTTGACTTTCCTTGCTCTGTGTGTCTGACAAGTGCTGTGGAGTGAAGGCTAAATGCTGGCCAGACAATGTCTAGTCACTACGCGGTTTCTGCTGTGTCTAGGTTTCTGCTGTATCTAGGATTCTGCTGCATTTTGATATTTAGCTGGATCTCACATTTACATTTTGTTATCAGATATATCAGTCACTGAGAGCAAAGGACGTCTACGAACTTGCAACAGTTACTTATCTCAAATAAAAACAAGGCAAACAGGTTTTTGAGATATTATTTTGATAGCGAACGGACCCCATGTGACATATCAGTGACGGTGATGTAAACATCCGTAATATATCAGTTTATCGGATGAAATGGTAAGCACCTGTTCACACTAATCACCACAAGAACGTTATCAAACATCCCATGGTGTTTATACAAGTACTTCACTAAAAACATCTTATTTAATGCTTTTTTTGCATGCCATTGATGAAATAAGTGGTTCTCATTAATAATATCGATATGTTGTAGAATGATTTCTAATATGTAAAAACTACATATTATGACTGCGTACAGCAGAAACCGAGTGGACCAGTATAACCACGACATGTAATAACCAAAACCAGTTTGTTTTACCATCTAAACAAACACTTTTTTGTAATTAAACAGCCTACAGATATTACAAAAAACTACACGTACACTGCACATCGCACGACTGGAATCATGACGGTGAAACAAACTACACATACACTGCACATCACACGACTGGAATCATGACGGTGAAACAAACTACACATACACTGCACATCACACGACTGGAATCATGACGGTGAAACAAACTACACATACACTGCACATCACACGACTGGAATCATGACGGTGAAACAAACTACACATACACTGCACATCACACGACTGGAATCATGACGGTGAAACAAACTACACATACACTGCACATCACACGACTGGAATCATGACAGTGAAACAAACTGACGAGACACACCAGCAGCAACAGAAACGCTCAAGCACACTCTCACACAAGGACAAACTGCAGAGGTAAATACTTGCTGCCCCCATCCTCAGGACAAATGGGGATCATCTTCCCACTTCTCACCTGTCACCCGGGAATCCCACACTTTGAGGCTCCCCCAACTGCCAGTAACACGGCTGCTAACTACATACCTATCACTATTAGTCATTAGTGACGCTCCAAACTTACACATCTTGCATCGTCCATCAACATCAACAACACAATTATTCCTGACGCTAAATAGTTCAACATGATTCCTGAATCACTGTTACTTGAATAATTAAATCACTTTTTAATGTTTAGTCTTCATATGTCATGTATGAGTCGTCTATTGTTAGAATATATTATATTATGCATTTTTTAATATGGCAATTAATAATGTATTATTCTAATTATTTACTAATTTATATTTTATGGCTATTGATTATCACATTGTTTTGACATTCTGATTTCTATACAACTCCCAATATTATGTATTTATTTTATAAAATTTCATACGTGTGATACAGTTTCTCTAGTTAAGTATACAAAGCCTTAAGTAGTCATGTTTACTTTACTTGTATTGTTATTATATATACTCTTTAGCATATTAATCAATTGTTGTAAACATTGTTCAACAGTTTTACTTTGGATTTTACTGAATAATTAAAGTTATTATTATTACTGTTTTGCGGTGTGAATTTCTTTATTTGTTCCTTTAATTTCCTGCTGCATGTTAACCACTTACAAGATGATAGTTTATCCCTGAACCAGGTTTAATTAAGCCCATTTCATTTCCACCACCCTGCTGACTGCATGGAGCTTGGTGACAGCCAAGAAACTGCAACAAGTTGGTAACATATATGTCTGTCTTCTATTATAAATAGCAAAGAAGTCTTAGTTTATTTTCAAATGTTCACAAATGTCTTATTGTTTACAGTACTCCAGCTGCTGGTGGCTGTTATACTTTCTCCACCATCCAAGGTAGGGAGGGAGGGAGGGAGGGAGGGAGGGAGGGAGGGAGGGAGGGAGGGAGGGAGGGAGGGAGAAGGGAGCAAGCAGACAACAGAGGCATTCCTTCTGCCTCACTGTGTCCAACATGGCCTGGAGAGGCCTTGGATCAGCTTTGAAGCTGGAAGTAGAGAGAGACAGGTGGGAGTGACATCTACTTCCTGTCGGCTTCCATCAAACCAGCACAGGGAGACAGCCTGGCAGGCACACAGCCATAGCCACACACACACATATGCACACATACAGCAGCTGATAAACACACACACATACGTGCATGCACACACACAAATACATACAAGCACACGCAAACACACACACAAACAAACACCCACCCACATGCACGCGCACACACACACACGCACACACTGCAGCAGGCTCTGGCAGCCTTGTTGATCAACACAACATTTCACTGGCTTCCGCTCACAGCATGGGACAACTTGGACCGTGGCACACAGAAGCAACAAGGAATGGGAGTCCAGAATTCAGGGGAAACTTGGAGGTAGAGCAAGGGAGCATCTAGGGTGTCAGGGGAAAGGAGCAACTAGGGGGGTAGAGGAAGGGAGGGAGCATCAAGGGGGTCAGGGAAAGAAGCAACTAGGGAGTTAGAGGAAGGGAGCATCTAGGGGGACAGGGGAAAGGAGCAACTACGGGGATAGAGGAAGGGAGGGACCATCAAGGGGGTCAGGGAAAGAAGCAACTAGGGGGTTAGAAAAAGGGAGCATCTAGGGGGACAGGGGAAAGGAGCAACTAGGGGGTTAGAGGAAGGGAGCATCTAGGGGGTCAGGGGAAAGGAGCAACTAGGGGGTTAGAAGAAGGGAGCTAGCAAGACTTGTTGGGTAGGTAAAAATACAGGACAGTTAGGACAATGCTGTTTAACAGCTAAACCAAACTGGTCCAGAGTGATGTGATAGTTGCACAATTGAACTCTGAAGAACAACTGACTGAGAGTCTGGTGACACCGACTAGAAAAAGACGGTCATTGACAGGATGTGACAGAAGAAAGGACAGCATGCAATGACCTGGAAGACTGACATCAACACAAACACACAGCCAGTGTCTGGCAGGCCATGAACAGCACCAACACAGATCATTTCAAAAGACAACACTAGAACTTTGTTATAGTTGTCAGAATTGAAGACTATAAGCACGGGCCATGCTATGCCAAACAACACAACACCGGGCATCTGGCATCTGAGTTAAATACCAAATGTGAACATAAATAATTAAATGTTTGCTGCAACATTTTAACCACAGCATGCAGGACTTAAACGATGTATTCCCAATTTCACTTTACACATAATAATTGCAGTTATATAATATAACTGCAAAGTTAGCATCACTGCCCATCCCGCTGTTATGGCAAGCTGCTGTATAAAACACTGTTTGGCAGAGGTCAAAATACACACCTGTAGTTTGCTATTTGTGAATGTAATATTAGGCAACGTCCACCTCTGGCTTTTGTTCAACATAAACACCTGTTCATGTAGTCATAGATAGGAGAGATTCCCAGGCAATGAGTGTCACGCTCATTGTTTCCTACTGATACTGTCATGTTGGTTGATGTGGCATCAAGGTGTGTTTGTATTATGTGGCCACAAGATGGATTTGTATTATGTGGCCACAATGTGTGTTTGTATTATGTGGCCACAATGTGTGTTTGTATTATGTGGCCACAAGGTGTGTTTGTATTATGTGGCCACAATGTGTGTTTGTATTATGTGGCCACAATGTGTGTTTGTATTATGTGGCCACAAGGTGTGTTTGTATTATGTGGCCACAAGGTGTGTTTGTATTATGTGGCCACAAGGTGTGTTTGTATTATGTGGCCACAATGTGTGTTTGTATTATGTGGCCACAAGGTGTGTTTGTATTATGTGGCCACAAGGTGTGTTTGTATTATGTGGCCACAAGGTGTGTTTGTGGCCACAAGGTATTATTGTAGGTTATGTGGCTATAAGGTGTGTTTGTGTTATGTGATCACACAGTGTTCGTGTGTTAATGTGGCCGCAATGTGTGTTTACATGTAAATGTTGCCACGAAGTGTGTTTGTATGTTATGTGGCCACATTGTGTTTATATGTTGCCACAAGTTGTGTTTGTATGTTATATGGCCACATTGTGTTTATGTCATATGACCACAAGGTACGTTTTGTGTTATGTGGCCATAAGGTATGTTTGTTTTGTGGTCATAAGGCTTGCCAAAATGTGTTATGTAGCCCCAGAGCACATTTTTGTATCATGTGGCCACAAAATGTTATGTGGCCATGTATTTTGCTTGTGTGATGATTCTGAACCTCTGTCACCCTATGAATAGACTTTGCCTACAGGTAACGCCAACAGTAGTACAACTCAAACAACAGCTTTGATATCACTCATATAAACACGTATTTAACTCAATACACATTGATTGATGAAATCAAGCTTACTCAGCCCGAACATTTACTGTACAAAGTACAAGGTTCATAATATCAGTTGTAATATCCCTCTTCACTTACAGATTCACAATGAGATGTCAGACAAGCAGGCCACCTCTCTCAGACAGTCTACAACAGCACTGCCTACTACAGTGTTTTATGGCAACGCGACCTGGCAGGTTTTCCGCATGAAGAGATTATGTCCACAGCAGTTTATTGCTGCCATTATGAGCAATGTAGAAGAACCGCAATCTGGTAATATGTGATGTCTCCTAACTCACATCTATTGGCAATCTGCCACGACAAGAACTCCGTGTGGTTGACAATCAGAGAACGACCTCATCTCTAGAGACTGATGTTGACAAGAAATGACCTTCTGTCTAGATTAACTACTGCTTAATGCATCTTGCAGGGGCGGTCTTCGCAAACTACATTTGTTCAAGTTATAACGACACTCTCTTTGCAGAATATGGTGAATAGTTTTTGTCGGGTGATTCGAGTTAACACACCATTAAAGCTGACCAAGTGACAGGACGGCTGTGTGTATTGTGGGTGCTTGGGGTTGGGGGAATTAGTGTTAGAATGACCGACCACTCTCCTTGTGTTGACAGAGACACAACGTGCAAATGTCATATCTGTAAGTGCCGTCTTCCCTGGATGACCATTAGCAGCACAGCACAGCCGCTGTATGTCTCTAAGTGAGTCACACACGCACGCATGCACACACACAAATGTACGCATGCATGTATCAGGACAGTGGGTGAAGTATACCATACACCATGGGCATTAATGAGCACCAGTTTTATTTTGCCTAGTTAACGAGAGTACTTACTGTCAAACCTCGCTTTACAGTCATCTTTGTAATACAGCCAGCCACCTTGTAATTAAGGTCACCCTACGACAGTCCCAAATTATTTCCATAACAGCAAAGTACAAGAAACTAGTCCTGCTATTCAGGTTACTTTCAGTCAGTCCCGATGGTGACCTTAACGGTGAGGTTCCATTTGGCCAATCCCAAGGCCTAATGGAACCTCACCGTTAAGGTTGCTTAACGGTTAGGTTCCATTAGGCCAGTGCAGAGGGTGACCTTAATGGTGAGGTTCCATTCGACCAGTCCCAATGGTGACCTTAATGGTGAGGTTCCATTCGACCAGTCCCGAGGGTGACCTTAATGGTGAGGTTCAATTTGGCCTGTCCTGAT
The DNA here is from genome assembly GCA_963995525.1 of Escarpia spicata. NCBI lineage: Eukaryota > Metazoa > Annelida > Polychaeta > Sabellida > Siboglinidae > Escarpia > Escarpia spicata. The sequence continues at coordinate 8,326,907 of OZ023211.1, forward strand.
GGTGACCTTAATGGTGAGGTTCCATTCGGCCAATGCTGATGGTGACCTTAATGGAGAGGTTCCATTCGGCCAGTCCCGATGGTGACCTTAATGGTGAGGTTCCATTTGGCCAATCCCAAGGCCTAATGGAACCTCACCGTTAAGGTTGCTTAACGGTTAGGTTCCATTAGGCCAGTGCACAGGGTGACTTTAATGGTGAGGTTCCATTCGACCAGTCCCAATGGTGACCTTAATGGTGAGGTTCCATTCGACCAGTCCCAAGGGTGACCTTATTAGTGAGGTTCCATCCGGCCAGCCCCGATGGTGACCTTAATGGTGAGGTTCAATTTGGCCTGTCCTGATGGTGACCTTAATGGTGAGGTTCCATTCGGCCAATGCTGAGGGTGACCTTAATGGTGAGGTTCCACTGTGCTAATAACAAGAATGTAGGCAGTGAGAAGAGAAATAGAATACTAGATACTGTAAACAAATCCATGAGGTTGTGTGTCTAGTAATACTACAACTAACAGTGAACTAATATGCATAAACAGATAGAATTACCAACAGACTTATCATGTGGCAGCAGAGCAATGGTATTATATGATATTAGAAACAACTTTGTAGTGTGCCAGATGAAAGAGATAGGAGTGGGCATATGATGCCACTGGCCCTAACAGCACGCATGTTCTGATCAACGATTCACAGGCAAAACAACCACTTTCCACCTTCAGTTGACTCATTTTAAATTCTAATACTGGCTTTTGAAACGCGTTGTTACTTGGCAGATCAGAGGCCAATGGTTGAAGGAAGTGATTGAACATAGAAACAGATGAATAGACCTCGGCATGTGGGTGGAGATACTGTTACAATGGTTGAAGGAAGTGATAGAACATAGAAAGAGACAAGTGGACCTCGGCATGTGGGTGGAGATACTGTTACAGTGGTTGAAGGAAGTGATAGAACATAGAAAGAGACAAGTGGACCTCGGCATGTGGGTGGAGATACTGTTACAATGGTTGAAGGAAGTGATTGAACATAGAAAGAGACAAGTGGACCTCGGCGTGTGGGTGGAGATATTGTTACAATGGTTCAAGGAAGTGATTAAACATAGAAAGGGACAAGTGGACCTCGGCATGTGGAAGGAGACACTGTTACAATGGTTGAAGGAAGTGAATGAATGTAGAAAGGGACAAGTGGACCTCGGCGTGTGGGAGGAGATACTGTTACAATGGTTGAAGGAAGTGATTAAACATAGATAGAGACAAGTGGACCTCGGCATGTGGGAGGAGATACTGTTACAATGGTTGAAGGAAGTGATAGAACATAGAAAGAGACAAGTGGACCTCGGCATGTGGGTGGAGATACTGTTACAATGGTTGAAGGAAGTGATAGAACATAGAAAGAGACAAGTGGACCTCGGCATGTGGGTGGAGATACTGTTACAATGGTTGAAGGAAGTGATTGAACATAGAAACAGATAAGTGGACCTCGGCATGTGGGAGGAGATACTGTTACAATGGTTGAAGGAAGTGATTGAACATAGAAAGAGACAAGTGGACCTCGGCGTGTGGGTGGAGATACTGTTACAATGGTTCAAGGAAGTGATTAAACATAGAAAGGGACAAGTGGACCTCGGCATGTGGAAGGAGACACTGTTACAATGGTTGAAGGAAGTGAATGAATGTAGAAAGGGACAAGTGGACCTCGGCGTGTGGGAGGAGATACTGTTACAATGGTTGAAGGAAGTGATTAAACATAGATAGAGACAAGTGGACCTCGGCGTGTGGGAGGAGACACTGTTACAATGGTTGAAGGAAGTGATTGAACATAGAAAGAGATAAGTGGACCTCGGCATGTGGGAGGAGATAGTGTTACAATGGTTGAAGGAAGTGATTGAACATAGAAAGAGATGGGTGGAACTTGGTGTGTGGGAGGAGATACTGTTACAATGGTTGAAGGAAGTGATTGAACATAGAAAGAGACAAGTGGACCTCGGCGTGTGGGAGGAGACACTGTTACAATGGTTGAAGGAAGTGATTGAACATAGAAAGAGACAAGTGGACCTCGGCACGTGGGAGGAGACACTGTTACAATGGTTGAAGGAAGTGATTGAACATAGAAAGAGACAAGTGGACCTCGGCACGTGGGAGGAGATAGTGTTACAATGGTTGAAGGAAGTGATTGAACATAGAAAGAGACAAGTGGACCTCGGCGTGTGGGAGGAGACACTGTTACAATGGTTGAAGGAAGTGATTGAACATAGAAAGAGACAAGTGGACCTCGGCACGTGGGAGGAGACACTGTTACAATGGTTGAAGGAAGTGATTGAACATAGAAAAAGACAAGTGGACCTCGGCACGTGGGAGGAGACACTGTTACAATGGTTGAAGGAAGTGATTGAACGTAGAAAGAGATGGGTGGACCTCGGCGTGTGGGAGGAGACACTGTTACAATGGTTGAAGGAAGTGATTGAACATAGAAAAAGACAAGTGGACCTCGGCACGTGGGAGGAGACACTGTTACAATGGTTGAAGGAAGTGATTGAACGTAGAAAGAGATGGGTGGACCTCGGCATGTGGGAGGAGACACTGTTACAATGGTTGAAGGTAGTGATTGAACATAGAAAGAGACAAGTGGACCTCGGCATGTGGGAGGAGACACTGTTACAATGGTTGAAGGAAGTGATTGAACATAGAAAGAGACGGGTGGACCTTGGTGTGTGGGAGGAGACACTATTACAATGGTTGAAGGAAGTGATTGAACATAGAAAGAGACAAGTGGACCTCGGCACGTGGGAGGAGACACTGTTACAATGGTTGAAGGAAGTGATTGAACATAGAAAGAGACAAGTGGACCTCGGCGTGTGGGAGGAGACACTATTACAATGGTTGAAGGAAGTGATTGAACATAGAAAGAGATGGGTGGACCTCGGCACGTGGGAGGAGACACTGTTACAATGGTTGAAGGAAGTGATTAAACATAGAAAGAGACAAGTGGACCTCGGCACGTGGGAGGAGATAGAGTTACAATGGTTGAAGGAAGTGATTGAACATAGAAAGAGACAAGTGGACCTCGGCGTGTGGGAGGAGACACTGTTACAATGGTTGAAGGAAGTGATTGAACATAGAAAGAGACAAGTGGACCTCGGCACGTGGGAGGAGACACTGTTACAATGGTTGAAGGAAGTGATTGAACGTAGAAAGAGATGGGTGGACCTCGGCGTGTGGGAGGAGACACTGTTACAATGGTTGAAGGAAGTGATTGAACATAGAAAAAGACAAGTGGACCTCGGCACGTGGGAGGAGACACTGTTACAATGGTTGAAGGAAGTGATTGAACGTAGAAAGAGATGGGTGGACCTCGGCATGTGGGAGGAGACACTGTTACAATGGTTGAAGGTAGTGATTGAACATAGAAAGAGACAAGTGGACCTCGGCATGTGGGAGGAGACACTGTTACAATGGTTGAAGGAAGTGATTGAACGTAGAAAGAGATGGGTGGACCTCGGCGTGTGGGAGGAGACACTGTTACAATGGTTGAAGGAAGTGATTGAACATAGAAAGAGATGGGTGGACCTCGGCGTGTGGGAGGAGACACTGTTACAATGGTTGAAGGAAGTGATTGAACATAGAAAAAGACAAGTGGACCTCGGCACGTGGGAGGAGACACTGTTACAATGGTTGAAGGAAGTGATTGAACGTAGAAAGAGATGGGTGGACCTCGGCGTGTGGGAGGAGACACTGTTACAATGGTTGAAGGAAGTGATTGAACATAGAAAAAGACAAGTGGACCTCGGCACGTGGGAGGAGACTGTTACAATGGTTGAAGGAAGTGATTGAACATAGAAAGAGACAAGTGGACCTCGGCATGTGGGAGGAGACACTGTTACAATGGTTGAAGGAAGTGATTGAACGTAGAAAGAGATGGGTGGACCTCGGCATGTGGGAGGAGACACTGTTACAATGGTTGAAGGTAGTGATTGAACATAGAAAGAGACAAGTGGACCTCGGCATGTGGGAGGAGACACTGTTACAATGGTTGAAGGAAGTGATTGAACATAGAAAGAGACGGGTGGACCTTGGTGTGTGGGAGGAGACACTATTACAATGGTTGAAGGAAGTGATTGAACATAGAAAGAGACAAGTGGACCTCGGCCTGTGGGAGGAGACACTGTTACAATGGTTGAAGGAAGTGATTGAACATAGAAAGAGACGGGTGGACCTCGGCGTGTGGGAGGAGACACTGTTACAATGGTTGAAGGAAGTGATTGAACATAGAAAGAGACAAGTGGACCTCGGCCTGTGGGAGGAGACACTGTTACAATGGTTGAAGGAAGTGATTGAACATAGAAAGAGATGGGTGGACCTCGGCGTGTGGGAGGAGACACTATTACAATGGTTGAAGGAAGTGATTGAACATAGAAAGAGATGGGTGGACCTCGGCGTGTGGGAGGAGACACTGTTACAATGGTTGAAGGAAGTGATTGAACGTAGAAAGAGACGGGTGGACCTCGGTTTGTGGGAGGAGACACTGTTACAATGCTCCAAAGTTAGTGTATATATATAGTATGATTAAACAAATTAACTTAGTTTAACGTCACTATTGAATACCTTAACAACTGTACCCTTACAGGTAATATTTGTTTACAGATATGTGATAAGCAAAGACACATGAATTAATGTTTAAATTGTCTTAGATGTGGCAGTCATGTAGTTACACATGTCAAGCTGTTGCAGGTTTCTATGGATTGGTTTACATTTGGCAATGATAGACAATACCCAGAGAGTGGTATTTGTTATCTTGATATAACATTTCAGTCTTTTAGCTATGAAAAAACAGTTTAAAATAGCACACTAACTATTTTGGTAATATCATGCACACAAATTTATGATATTCTAATGTATTTACTCTTTCGGTTGAGAATTCATAAGTGGAATTACTTATTCCCAAGTGTCACTATTATTCCCAAGTGTCACTATTATTCCCGAGTGTCACTATTATTCCCAAGTGTCACTACTATTCTCAAGTGACACTAGAGTATTCAGCTAATTAGCTGTTACTCTATTGGATCTGATTAAAAAGTGACACCAGAAAGCAGGTTAAAATGAGTGCAGTTACGCTGTCAAATCGATTATCACACTGGAAGAGAAACAAGTAAAACCATCTATGTGCTGACTATCTTCACTCATTACCTACAATCTTTGTGACAGGCAGTCAGCTGCCCCATATACTACTTGTAGTGTTTGATACAATTCCCCGTGACACTAACACCTTCTCTTGCACTGCACAATGTCATCTCAATTATCATGGATAGCTCCGATTAAAATTAGCTGCGTAAATATCGGCCATGATTATACGGAATGATATGTTATAGCTGTAGCTGTCGATCTGCAACAGGATGAAACACGACAATGTATTTAATTCACAGTGCTGTCATGCATGCATGCATGCATGCATGCATGCATGCATGCATACACACACTGCCAGCCTACCATGCACACACAGATACCAACCACCCTCACTCCCTTCCTGCCTGTGGTGACACTGACCTGCATCTTGACAGCGATGATGACGGACTGGAGCTCAGCCTCGAGGTGCTTCAGAACAACGAGCCTGGTGAGGGTGAGACAGCAGAGTCTGCAACACGAGGCAGCGAGGTCAACACACACAGACAATCAGTGATATAGACATTATCAACATACAGACAGAATCTGCAGCACAAGGCAGCGAGGTCAACACACACAGACAATCAGTGATATAGACATTATCAACATACAGACAGAGTCTGCAGCACAAGGCAGCGAGGTCAACACACACAGACAATCAGTGATATAGACATTATCAACATACAGACAGAGTCTGCAGCACAAGGCAGCGAGGTCAACACACACAGACAATCAGTGATATAGACATTATCAACATACAGACAGAGTCTGCAGCACAAGGCAGCGAGGTCAACACACACAGACAATCAGTGATATAGACATTATCAACATACAGACAGAGTCTGCAGCACAAGGCAGCGAGGTCAACACACACAGACAATCAGTGATATAGACATTATCAACATACAGACAGAGTCTGCAGCACAAGGCAGCGAGGTCAACACACACAGACAATCAGTGATATAGACATTTTCAACATACAGACAGAGTCTGCAGCACAAGGCAGCGAGGTCAACACACACAGACAATCAGTGATATAGACATTATCAACATACAGACAGAGTCTGCAGCACAAGGCAGCGAGGTCAACACACACAGACAATCAGTGATATCAGACATTATCAACATACAGACAGAGTCTGCAGCACAAGGCAGCGAGGTCAACACACACAGACAATCAGTGATATAGACATTATCAACATACAGACAGTCTGCAGCACAAGGCAGCGAGGTCAACACACACAGACAATCAGTGATATCAGACATTATCAACATACAGACAGAGTCTGCAGCACAAGGCAGCGAGGTCAACACACACAGACAATCAGTGATATAGACATTATCAACATACAGACAGAGTCTGCAGCACAAGGCAGCGAGGTCCACACACACAGACAATCAGTGATATAGACATTATCTACATACAGACAGAGTCTGCAGCACAAGGCAGCGAGGTCAATACACACAGACAATCAGTGATATCAGACATTATCAACATACAGACAGAGTCTGCAGCACAAGGCAGCGAGGTCAACACACACAGGCAATCAGTGATATAGACATTATCAACATACAGACAGAATCTGCAGCACAAGGCAGCGAGGTCAACACACACAGGCAATCAGTGATATCAGACATTATCAACATACAGACAGTCTGCAGCACAAGGCAGCGAGGTCAACACACACAGACAATCAGTGATATAGACATTATCAACATACAGACAGAATTTGCAGCACAAGGCAGCGAGGTCAACACACACAGACAATCAGTGATATAGACATTATCAACATACAGACAGAGTCTGCAGCACAAGGCAGTGAGGTCAACACACACAGACAATCAGTGATATAGACATTATCAACATACAGACAGAATCTGCAGCACAAGGCAGCGAGGTCAACACACACAGGCAATCAGTGATATCAGACATTATCAACATACAGACAGAGTCTGCAGCACAAGGCAGCGAGGTCAACACACACAGACAATCAGTGATATAGACATTATCAACATACAGACAGAATCTGCAGCACAAGGCAGCGAGGTCAACACACACAGACAATCAGTGATGTAGACATTATCAACATACAGACAGAGTCTGCAGCACAAGGCAGCGAGGTCAACACACACAGACAATCAGTGATATAGACATTATCAACATACAGACAGAATCTGCAGCACAAGGCAGCGAGGTCAACACACACAGGCAATCAGTGATATCAGACATTATCAACATACAGACAGAGTCTGCAGCACAAGGCAGCGAGGTCAACACACACAGACAATCAGTGATATAGACATTATCAACATACAGACAGAATCTGCAGCACAAGGCAGCGAGGTCAACACACACAGACAATCAGTGATATAGACATTATCAACATACAGACAGAGTCTGCAGCACAAGGCAGCGAGGTCAACACACACAGACAATCAGTGATATCAGACATTATCAACATACAGACAGAGTCTGCAGCACAAGGCAGCGAGGTCAACACACACAGACAATCAGTGATATCAGACATTATCAACATACAGACAGTCTGCAGCACAAGGCAGCGAGGTCAACACACACAGACAATCAGTGATATCAGACATTATCAACATACAGACAGAGTCTGCAGCACAAGGCAGCGAGGTCAACACACACAGGCAATCAGTGATATCAGACATTATCAACATACAGACAGTCTGCAGCACAAGGCAGCGAGGTCAACACACACAGACAATCAGTGATATAGACATTATCAACATACAGACAGAATCTGCAGCACAAGGCAGCGAGGTCAACACACACAGGCAATCAGTGATATCAGACATTATCAACATACACACAAAACATTTTCATCACAGAGTTCTGAATCAATAGGAACCCATCATAACACGACCATGTATGTTTGTCATTAGATTGACTCTACAGATAGAAGTCTGGAGGAACACAATTTACATGATGACAATGATATCTTAGAAGTTGATAGAACTTTAGTTCCTGTTACAAATACAACAGTAAAATGTTGTGCTACATTCTACCCAACATGCACTGCATGGCTAAAATGTATGTCCAACACATATGCGACATATTCTGTAGGAGGCTCGAGGTCAAACCTCCCATACTTGTGCCCATGTCAGGGTTTCCGTCAGCAGGGTAAGAGGGTAAATTATGTACCCAAAATAAATCGTTTTTAATGGTGAAGAATGAGCCCATGCCAACACGTTTATGCTAGTTATTCTGTGATAGGCTAAACGTCGTATTCACTGTGGGATTGAAGCCTTCACCTCAGAATAGAACATGGCGTACCGGTATACTGGTAGGCTTAGTGTAAAGAATACGGCGTGCTGTTATGGCTGTACATTTTTTGCGATGTTTTCTAATATTAATTGTTTCTTGGTGAAGAAAACTAACACAACAAGATGCCATACTACATCATGTATCGGACTATTTATTTTAAAATGTGAAGGCAAGTTTACAATTTTCCTGCTGACTGTTACATTTGTCATTAATTCTCCTACGAAACATGGAAATGATCACCATGAGCCGGGCGGGATTTTTCACTCCAAATGCCAGGAAATCACTTCTCCGAGCATCTAGAAATTATATTTTTCTGGGTGAGGGCCCCCACACCCCTGCCCATCGGGACACCATACAGCCTGCCAGTTCCGCGGTCTCAAAATTGACTAACTCTGTACCCAAATTATTTTTTCTTGCGCAAACCCTGCATGTTCCCAATACCAGGTGGTCATCTCAGCACTGGAATGACCTTAGTATTCAAATCCATTTGCCTCAAGGATACAGTTGAAAGGGCTGACCACAATGTTCCAGGTCAGAGCATGTCAGAAATACAAGACACTAAAATTGGCAGCAGAATTAAGTAACACAAGCCTCAAATAAGTTTCATAGGAAGTGGTAGGAAGATAATGTTATTTTATATTAATGCTATTAAAATAACAAGGTATCTTTGTAATTGCTCCAATTCTGATTTAATTTATATTGATAACGAAATTACTTAATAATTCCCAATGCTGATAACACTGGACAACAACAAACTTTTTGTCTCTTTCTAAGTGAAATGCAGGTGTTCTTGACTAAATCTGGGCTGCTGATTCCAAATCTGAAATCAGAATTTGGCGGGCACATCACGTTTTCAAGTTATGTATATTTGTTAATGATACCTGGCATGCTATATTAGAGACATTATGACTGTATAGCATCATATTTTACATCTAACAAGTGCTTAGTAATTACATTCACGTTATATATATACAGATAACAATGATTGATCTGTGTAAAATGTATAGTATACAAATCAAGAACATAAACGAGTTACAGAAAAAGAACCTAATAAAACATTAGAACATGCTAACCTAATTTAAATATATTTTAGCACTGTTCGGACGTGTTCAAAAGTGTGTGAGACACTTGCTCTTGAGCTTGTGCATTGAACTGGTCTCCCGTTGTTGAACCAGCAGTAATCACCCATCATGTTTGGGTTGAACCAGCCGTGATACCTAGTTTCCATCACCGAAATGTCTTGATGAAACCTTTCGTCATACTCATCGCTTACTTCACCCAGATTAGGTGGAAAGAAATCAAAATAAGAATGCAAGAAGTGCATTTTAAAAGACATCCTACAGCCCATTCGCTGATAGGCTTTTAGCATGTTGTCCACTAATTCAGCACTGTTCAGCTCTATGGTTCCCAAGAAAGTTCTGCACAACTAACACAAATGCTTTCCATGCTGCAAACTCAACTGGTTTCACTTCTCGGATTTGGGGCCCAACGAAAATGCCTGCTTTGAGTTTAGCATCAGTTTTCTCTGTGCCAAACTTCATATTGGAAGATATTGGAAGCCACAACCATCGTGATCCATCGCCTTTACAAAGTTTTTCATATTACCGTTGTTTTTATTTGTGAAACCAGCAATTTCTGTCATATAAAAGTAGCAGTCAGAGTGATGATTCATTGGCACAGCAAAAGGCATTCCCTTCCTTTTACCACTCAACCACAACGTAAGCTTCGGGCAAACATGAGGTGCCTAGCTCTTGCCTTGGTCTCCAACTTTACATCCAAAATACTACATGTAAGCAGTTTTCACTTAGTTGGCAAGGTTCTTGCGCTGGTCACGTAGAGTGTATTTTCCACAGATATAACAACAGTTATCAGGGTTATTCACACAGCCTCGCCTACTCATGATGTCTGTAGCAACATAGGCCTAACCTGGAAAGATACGCTATAGCTGGTAGATGTTAACGCAAGCTGGGAATCACTGCGCTGTTGCCAGGTGCAGGAAACCTGTTATCCAGAATTAGCAAGCTTTGTAATTTGTAACAGGAAGTCTGCTGTGTTCAGCATGGGAAAATTAACATCATACGGTATTGTGGTCAACTCAGCTATCGTCGTCGGCGATATTGCCAATAAAACTTGTTTTGAAACTTGATGCATTGTTCACTATTTGAGCAGGCTCCATGTCTTGGTATTTTTAAAATAGAGAACATTTTAACGGAGTTACTGAAGTGATGATATAAGTCGGTGGGCTGCCTTCAACATAGATATTATGATCTTAAAGAACACTATATTAATAAATAAAAACATAAAAACTTACTGGGTGGTTTTAACATTAAGTAATTATTCCAATTATACTGGATTGGCACTAGGCAGCCTAGTGCAATTGGATCATATGCATGACTTAAAATCCTGGCGTGCTGGCCAAATTCTGACTTCAGATTTGGAATCAGTGGCCCAGGATTAGTCAAGAACACCTGCATTTCACTTAGTAACAAACACAAAGTTTTTTGTTGTTCAGTGTAATTACCAGGTAAGTCCTGTGTCTGGTATAGCAGTGGCATAAATAAAATATAGCCACTTCAGGACCTTATAATGCCAATCGCACTCAGTGCATGAAACACAATAGTATTTATTATATATTTATAACCTCTCGTACGTTTTAATATTCTGTTGTTAACGTGATTAGTATCAGTTTGCAATTACCATTAAAATGTGCACAAAAATAGCAGCATCCAAGTATCAGTAGTTTGGGTAATGGCAGCTCTCGGGTTAGAGTGCAGCCAACTCTCTGGTTAGAGTGCAGCCGACTCTCTGGTTAGAGTGCAGCCAACTCTTGACCACGAGGACTAACTATGTATCTAGCTGACTTTGTTTCAAGTCCAGCTGCTTCCATTTTATAAATTTGTACAATTTCATTCACCCTGTGTTGCTTCATCTCACTCGGCTGTATAAACAGGTACTTGGCTGTAGATCGCAGTGTGTATGGAAGGAACTTGTCATGCAGTAATGGCAACATCGATGATGCTGAAATTGCGTTAGAGTGGGTGAATTGTAGAGCACTCAGTATAAGTTACCTAAAGTTACCTTTTTACAATGTTTAAAAACATGTAAATGGTCACTTATATCTTTTTACTATTTATTTAATTATTTCTTATATTTACAACTAATTTTTTTTATTTATTATTTAATTTACATATTTAATTAATTTACTATTATTTTTGAACTAATGTATTCCTATACTTATTTGTACAGTATGTAGCACTCCATGGCTTTTACCTGAAATAAATGTATTCATATTTGTACATATAAAATATAATATCACACTTCCTGTTTAAAAAAATATCACTTCTGCCATAGCAGGATTGTCATGTTTCTTGACACAGTCTTATTTTGACCCCAACAGACATACAATGAATGACGTGACATTGGTTGTTGCCCTCTATTTCACAATGATCACACAAACATGACCCTTCAATTTCCCAACCACGCATGCCCCAGTATCACATTTCTAGGCCAATTTTTCACTTATAAGTTATAAATGACAGGCAGCCTGACAACAGAACACTCATTACCTTGGCAATTCCTAGGAACACTGCCATTGATTGGCATGGATTGTCCTCCAGAAACAGAGATTACAGCACTAATAAGTAGGAATTACTATACTACATATACTAATTAAGGGCATATAAAGCAGTCCTAGGAGCCATTATAATGACATAGCCAGTGCTTGCTGCAGGTACCTGCCTGTTGACATTTTCAACAGGTAGGTATCTGGGGCTGTAATATTGACGCAACTCAAACTGGAATAGCTTCATGACTAGGGGCATTGTAGGAATGAGGTGAGGCCACTATGTCACTGTTTACAGACAGGTGCACCAGCTCACATCTGTCTTCTCATCACCTTCTCTCGCATCAAAATCTTCACATCAGATTGTGTCTCTGGCATTTTGCCCGTGTCAATTTCTGCTGCCCTTAAAACAATGGTTCCTACTCAGCCGCTGACAACACAAGTTGTTTAATTTTCTCATTGATATAACATTAAAATTAGCATTATTACTTCACTTATGAACATAACTATACCATTTCACACAAAAACACCACCAAACAGTGTTAATACTGTGTTAATAAAATAATTTCTTAATATGGCACACCAAATTGTGAATTTGTCATGCTTGTCTAAAAGGACAATGGAGGTCATGAACCTGTTGACCTGTTCCCACATTGTCCATCAAGTCACAAACCAACGAGCCTACGCATCCTGGTCTAATGACCCGATTGTCAGAAACAGCTCACTAGGTCGAAGATACTATAAATCCATAACAGCGTACTTACTGCGATGGCGCAGCACAGAAAACCAGGACATCTTTCTATTAATTGCGTCCGTTGCTTTATGAAAAGTAGTGCGCAGTTGACATAATTTACAAATTCACTCGGATAAATACAGTAAATGCTACATTGGGAATGTATGTATGTAACACTGTATAGCAGTGTATACATGGATTTGTGTGCGCATGCGTGCATGCATTTATGTATGCGAATGCATGAGCACATGAGTGCCAGTACAATATGGTTGTCTTTTTCAAAATTTTAGAAGAATTGTTCTGGGCCCCAGATTTGCAACAATACAGTGTATAAGTCTCACGCGTCGTTTTCATTCTTGTGTCATCTGGCGACATCAACTCAATTTATTCCAGCTTAAATAATGGGGATATGCTTTGTTTTTGGTTGTAATCATCGGAGTTTTTCCAAAACGTGTTCTTTTTTCAGTTTCCAACAGATGATCACAAATTGAGGCAGTGGGAAAAACTTTACCGTTAAGAATGTTCGTGGTAATCGTGCACCTTAATCGAATTGTTATCACGATTTGACGAGCCATGGTGGTGATTTTTTTAACATGACAACTATGCATTCTTTTGACCAGTACGACATGTTATTGAACTAATGTATACTTTTTTTGTGATTGTGTGCATTTAGGCAACTTTTCCTATATAAATGGTTACTGAACTGTTTTGAAATAACAACTTATAACATTTTAACATTCACGGTTTTTATGACAAGTGATAATCCGTTGTATTTCGTTTTAACTTACATTAACTAATCATGTTATGTAATCCATATGTTATATATCATATTTAATACGTACAGGTTCTTCTTATATTAACTAAATATTATTATGTATTTCATTTAGACGAAAAAAACATTTTGGGATCAAAAACAAATTTAAGTACATTACCGCCGTCGACTGCTGCCTGGCTTTTTCTCTGCATTTTAAATTTCCCTGATGTATAGTTCATATAAAACTGAAGTGACAATGCCATAACACAATTAACAAAGCAACAATAAACCAATAAACTAAACGTCAACAACTGTTTCCTGGCTTCCGCAATGCTAAAATCAGTGGGCAATAAGTGTGTGTCGCCAGTCAGCTCCACTCGCACGGAATCTCGCCATGCATCATGACACATGTACATGTAGTTTAAACAAGGGATCTGTGGACCCCCCATAAATTTGAACCCTGACAAGAACGTCATTGGCTTATCAAAAATGTCTAGCATTACTGTCCATTGGTTGCCTGCGTGTCTGTAGATGTTTGTTCAGCACACCACCTTTTGATTGTCAATCATCATACTAAATATGAATTTCTTCACTACTAACTACAACGACAAAGAATGGGTGTTTACTCAACCAATGAGACCATTCAACCTGTAATACTTGTGGCTATTAACCAGTAATATGTATCAACTAACTAATGCAGAAACACTGTATGATTGTTATCACAAACCATAACAATCCAATCGCAAGAGATATCAGGACATATGCCACCACTGTACTTAATCAGACATCTTAATTACAAGTCTGCAAGCAGGATCCCACAATGGCAACACCAGTAGAGACCTACCAGTGCTGCCTGCAGTTATGTCTGGTAATTACACACATTACAATGTACAGTGCCTGCAGTTATGTATGGTAATTACACACATTACAATGTACAGTGCCTGTATTACATGAGTGCTTGTGAATAACAAACAGGAACAAAGACAGTATGACTTAATCATGTCAATGTTGAAAGAAAACCACACTGTAGACGACAGTGGAAGGTCAAACTTGCTTCCTGATATCTCTTAGTCATCCTTAATTAGTAGTTATTTCAGACCTTTCTTCTGAGGCTTTCAACTAGTACAGATATTAAGTTGCCCTTATCAGACCCAACGTCATACCTCTAGACTCTGTACACCAGTCATAGACCCAAGTAGAGATCACCCAATAAAACTATGATATTTGATCACATGACATGTTTTCTTTCTGTTTTGACTTGAGATATTTTCCGTAACAACCTGTGCAGTGACAATGGGCATACAGGTTGATACTGATGAAATGATTGTTCCTGTGAGCAATGTAGATCCATATTTGGTCAAATAATGCAGGACATCAATTGGACACAGTTTTATTACCACAGTATCATAACGAAATAGTTTTTATAATTTAATTTGTTTTATATATATATATATATATATATCCAATATAATCCACACAAATTTTCTTTGTTTCTAATAATATTAAATTAATGTTCACTGTCAATATTTATTTATAATCAGAGTTCACTGCTAATACTCGTCCATCTGTTGAAAACGTTTAATGCCGCTTATCAATTTTGAGACTAACTGACCTTTTGTCTAGATATGCCTCTAAGCTCAGGTTTCCAAGGATTTAGGTGCAAAAGAAATTACCTTATTATTATTACAATATTAATTTATAACACTGTTACAAGAGAGTTCACTGTCAATATTCATTTGTAATACTTTTAAATTAAAGTTCAATGCCTACTGCTGTTCCTGTAAGACTGACATGAGCTGGGGAATAAATCCAAATTTATATATAACAGATAACACACAGCTGGCACTGGGCCACTGGCACCCACAAACGAAGCTATATAAACATGTTTAATGACAAGTGAAAAGCTTCGTTAAACTGAGACAAAGCCAGCCTTGTAAGAGGTATCGTTCTGGTGTTGATGTTTTGTATAAGCTTTATTTAGTCATGGTATTGTGTTTCATTGTCAGAACTTGCATTACCCTGGGTATACATTATGAATGCTACAACAGGTAACTATAATTGCAGCTGTGTTTCCAATGTGTAAGTGAGACATATCCAACATGCAATAAAACCTTTAACAAAAACGTTCATACTAATAAAAACCTAGAGGAGCAATGTGGGTGAAGTGTGTGACAGAATGCAGGACCCTGTGGGGTCTGTTTCATCCAAGGATGTGTCATGTTAACACAAGGACAAGAGGGTGACAATGCAAACACTGGCATTCAGCAGCCTGACAACTGTGACTCAGCACCTGAATGACAGGTCCTGATGTAATACTTCTCAGAACCAAGGCTAATTCCCTCTCTCATTATCACACAGATCTCACACATCTTCTGCCAGAGCATGCTCTCAAACTAATCAAGACCTGCACATACATCAATGGGATTATAAAAGACAATCCACAGTCACTTGCCTGGACAGCTTGCCTGGATCTACAGGTTCCAGATAAGGCTTTTCATCCTAATAATAGCTGCCATTGTCATTCACCTTCTATTGTTGTGGGAACGTAGCTTGTGTTGTGTCTGTACAAAATCCCACCCAACAAACATAGGCTGTTGTTTTCATATTTTATCTCCCAGATGTGTTTTGAAGGTGCTCAATGACATTCCTGCTTCCACTGTTGCTTGTGGAAGATTGTTCCAGTTATGAGACTCCCAGTGTGAAATAACTTTTCTAATGTTTCACTCACTAATTAACTAGGTTTCTTGCAAAATTTTCCATTATATGTGCTGTGTTTTGAGCTAAGTATGTGTAAATTGCATCTAAAGTAATTTAAACAAAGTCACAATCTTACAATGTGTTATATATATATATATATATATATATATATATATATATATATATATATATATATATAAATAGAAGCAAGGAAGACAGGCACTGAATGCTGTGGTACAAGAAGGAAGCCAGAAATGTTCATAATAAGCTACAAATAAACGTATTTAGAGAGGAACTATTTTATGACATTCCATCGCAAGGACATGGTTACACATTGGAACTATTAAACAGCTGCAATCTACTTTGATTGTTGATTCAGACATGTACGTATCACTGGTATTTCCCCTCCAATGATGAGGGCTCCTCAAAGTTAGCCATCAGTCACTGATTCCACAGTATCCACTTGGTGCAAAGACCCCCGTGAAGTCTAACAGAGTACACAAGTGGAGTCAGGAAAACAAAATGTAGCTATAACAAGAAGTAGCTATAATGGGAAGTAGCCATAAGGGGCCTAAACCAGACAGAAGCCTGGCAGGGGACAAGCTGAAGAACGCAGGGTGAAACTATGCATAAAAACATTCCAAAGTATCTCAGGCGAATAACTGGAAACATCTTGAAACTGTTAAGCAGCTGCTGATTATTTTGATTGCTATTTTAGTAGTGGAATGGTGGAGACTTCTTCTAATACCTGACTGCCAATCATGGATCCTAAGGACCTCATTTTTGAAATAAAACTATCAACAGTGACATGAGTGAAATATAAATGTATTGAGCATCCAGGACCTTTATGGCCAAAATTGAGTTATTCTTGCAGTTTTGAAAGCAGGCATATATCCTAGACAACATATCAAAAGTACGCAGCTCTAAAAATTGGGGAACATTGTCAAAATTACGCAATGTTGGGGCCCATTCAGTAGCTTTTTCCAGTGCGATTTCGTAATGATTTTACTTCCGGGTCAAAGAATGAGCTAGATAATGTTTCGATAAACCTCAAATAATCTATGCATGTTCGTATATATATATATATATATGCACACAATGTATTCAGAGAACAAAACAACATACATAGACATTAAAATATTTTAATATTGCCTTAGTATTTCAATGAAAATGCTTATTGGTATCAAAACATGCACGACTACCTACAATAACTTGTCCAATTCGTCTCCTGTATAACATGTTTATGCTCAACATAATTATAAGTATGTTACTCTGATGAGCATCTATTGTACATCTAACACAGCGCAAGTACATTTAACAGGGGAACATAGTGTATAATATTTATAATGACACCATGATATATGGTCAACATATAACTACCGGTACACAAATCTAGCTAATAAGCTTAATTGATGAACAACTGCCATATTCTCTCCCATGTAACATGATTATAATAATAATGAAATGATATATAGCACCAGTGACCGCCATAGAGGCGGTCATGGCGCTTGCACAATATTTGACCATTGATGACTTTATAGTAGAAATTTTAAGAATTGTAAAAGCACTATTCTAAAATATAATAAGAGCAATGTTATAAAAATTATAAAATTAGTATCATTAATTATACATCATAAAATCAATAAAAATTATCGTTATCAATGTAATGTAAACTCGTTAATACAACCTTTCTAGAAATCTATATCTAATATACATAATAAATGTTATCATATTATAAGTAATAGAATAAATAATACAATAAAATTATATTCATAAATAATATAAGATCAGTATAATACAATGTCCAAGAAATGTCCACATGTCCACATGTCCACATCATGTCTTATTCTAAGTATACTTTAAAGAAGTGGGTTTTCAAGTCTGTTTTGAAGGTGTTGATTGTTGTAGTAGCTCTAACATTGTTTGGAAGGTGTTGATTGTTGTAGTAGGTCTAACATTGTTTGGAAGGTGTTGATTGTTGTAGTAGCTCTAACATTGTTTGGAAGGTGTTGATTGTTGTAGTAGGTCTAACATTGTTTGGAAGGTGTTGATTGTTGTAGTAGGTCTAACATTGTTTGGAAGGTGTTGATTGTTGTAGTAGGTCTAACATTGTTTGGAAGGTGTTGATTGTTGTAGTAGGTCTAACATTGTTTGGAAGGTGTTGATTGTTGTAGTAGGTCTAACATTGTTTGGAAGGTGTTGATTGTTGTAGTAGGTCTAACATTGTTTGGAAGATGTTGATTGTTGTAGTAGGTCTAACATTGTTTGGAAGGTGTTGATTGTTGTAGTAGGTCTAACATTGTTTGGAAGGTGTTGATTGTTGTAGTAGCTCTAACATTTTTTGGAAGGTGTTGATTGTTGTAGTAGGTCTAACATTGTTTGGAAGGTGTTGATTGTTGTAGTAGGTCTAACATTGTTTGGAAGGTGTTGATTGTTGTAGTAGGTCTAACATTGTTTGGAGGCGCATTCCAGATCTTTGCTGCAGATACTATAAACGATCGTGCTCCCCACGAGTTTTTCAGTTTATGTTTTACTAGGAGTAACTTGTTTGCAGAGCGCAGATGGCACATACTGTTTGACCAGGTTGCACAAGTAGGTAGGAGGGACATGGTAGATTGTCTTGAATACAAGTGTGGAGATTTTGTAGATATCCTTTGTTCGATTGGCAGCCAGTGTAGTTGTTTGAGGATAGGTGTGATGTGTGTGAATTTCCTGGGGAGAGTGACCAGTCTGGCAGCAGTGTTTTGTAGTCGCTGGAGTCGTTGTAGTTGTGATTTGTTGAGGCCATGATGCAGAGCATTGCCCATGTCCAGTCTAGAAGTAATGAGAGCGTGAGTAAGTAGTTCCGCAACCGGCTGATTGATGTGCTTACGAATCGGGCCAATATTATGATTTGATAGACAGACAGCTCTGGATACAGCAGTGATATCCATGGAAAGGTTCTCATCAAAGATAACACCGAGATTCCTGCCGCTGTCCGAAGGAGTAACCATGGTGTTGCCCACTCTGATCTGTGTGATGCTGACCTTTGATCTCTGTTGTTTGGATCCGACGACAATGAATTCTGTCTTTCCATCATTCAGCTTGAGGAAGTTCTGCGACATCCATTGACGTAGCTCATCAAAGCAGCCTTCAATTTGCTGTACTGCGTCATTAATTTTTGACTGTGTGGGATCGGCTGAGAGGTATATTGGTGTATCATAGGTGTAGCAATAATAATTGAGGCCATGCTTCCTGATGGTATCACTATCAGCAATGGATATTGTATACATTGAGAAAAGTATTGGCCCTAGGACAGAGCCGTATGTTAGTTGCGATGTTTGCGATGTATACGATGTTACATTGTTAATGCGCACACAGCAGGTTCTGTCGCTCACGTAGGATTGAAACCAGTCAAGTGCAATGCCGCATATTCCGAAGTAGCTGGTCATGTGAGATAAAGTATAGAATGGTCGACAGTGTCAAGAGCTGCAGATAGGTCGAGTAACACAAGAAGGGAAATCTTGCCATAGTTCATGGCCTGCAGTAGATCATTGTGAACGTTTACTGTTGCAGTTTCTACACTGTGGTGTGCATGATAGGCTGACTGGTATTCATCCATAAGATTATTGTCGGCCAGGAATGAAGACAGTTGTTTGGCTCCACTCGCTCTAGTGTCTTACTGAGGAAACTTAAGTTTGATATAGGGCGATAGTTGGTCATCACAGTTGGGTCCAAGTTTGCCTTCTTCAACGCAGGTTGGATCTGTGCAGCTTTAAGGGAGGGGGAAATAATGCATAATCTGCATTACCTTATAAGTATGCTACTGTCATGAGCATTGACCGTAGCGTAACATAACGCAAATGCATTTTAGCATTGCGCATAATAATTATAATGAACTCTTCCGTGATGTAAGGTCAAGACATGTATACATGAATCTCTAGAGCCCAAAAAGGTTCTTATATAGCGCAGCACCCAGTCCTTTGGACAGCTCAAAGACATGCTTTTCCCTTTACTCCCTGGCAGACCTATTTAATCGAACACGATTAAGACTTCTCTGGAAAGCATTCAGCCATGCTGCAGTTAATGCACGAAGACTATTCATACACATAATATCCATTACTGTCTATAGCCAGGTACTCAGTCATACAGCTGAGTGAACTGTAGCAACGCAGAGTAAACGAGTTTGCCCAAGGTTCAACACGGCAGCACAGGATTCAAAATTGAGTTCTCTCGATTGAGAGCGCAATGCCACTGCGCTCCACACAACAGCTTCATTTAGGTAAAATCGCTGTATTATGTACTCATTAATAGCACCTTCACAACAATTCCGACTAAATGTCTTCTTTCTCTTCTAGTGCTGCCTGGAGCCAATTTTCTTCAGAGATACTCCTTTTCCAAGACCATTTAGCCAAGCCAGGAAGTGGTGTTACACCCTAATATAGCATGGTTAAAATGATGTTGTTACACATATATATTTGCCTCGCTGGTCTGTTACGGCCTCTACATTCCCCACAGAGTTCTTCTCTATGGTTGACTTTGCCTCACTGTGTATGAACAAGTCGTGGGCATTTGCGACAGCATGGAAGCAGAGGACGACAACCAGATATGAGTCACCCCCACCAGAACAGTGTTAACCATCGCTGCAGACTTGACTGCTGTCTGCAAAATCACATGATCTGCATCACCCTGGACAGGTTTGGTTTGACATCCTGTGCTGCAATGCCTACAAGTATCCGCTCAACAAATTGATGACATTGTGCATGTTGTTTTGGTTTGCAAGGAAGACACCCTTGTTTGCCGCCATCCTCATACCATCGGTGAACGTAACGTAACGTCTGCACCTGCTTTTTCTCCCACTCATTTCTTATGTGCGTCTGCCTAGTGGGTGGATTGTGATATCCAGCAAAGACAATGATGGACTGATCAAACTTCCATGTCAGGTAGTCTGTGAAAAAGGTGACAGAACTCGAAACGACCTGTGATTGCAATGAAGGAATTAGGGCTGAGACAAGACTCAATGGAACTGCAAGTTGTAGGGGACGCGCGATAGTGTAGTGGTCAGCACATCCGCCTGACATGCCATGAGTTCAATACCCGGACCGGGCAGGTATGATATATTTGGACAGGCCAGCATTTGGGACTGTGTATCCCTCGTGACTCGGAGATCACGTTAATGTCGGTCCCGTCTCAATATGGGATGTAAAAGAACCACTGAGGACGACAAGCACCCTGGCAGTGACCACCCTCAGTGCCAGGATAGAAAGGTCGGCTTGGCGATAATGTTCTGAAAAAGGCTGACTAGTTGAATGAGACCTCATAAGGTCATAACATTGTAACCACAAAATATACAGACTAGTCAGTTAATAGAACGTTGCCAAGTGCTGGAAACAACTAGAACTAGGAATGACAGCAAGAAAGGTTTGAAGACTCTGCGACAATTGCACACAAGTGTGACGATACTCGGAACAACCTTGGAAGCACTGAAGGAGATGGCAGCGAGACATGAAGTTGGCACGTATTGCATAATTAATCATATTATTTGCAGATTTTTAATGTTGGTTACCAGTAGCCATGTCACCAGTAGTCGTGTCAACTGTAGTCATTTCATGAGGAATCATTTCACCAGTTGTCGTGTATGTAGTCGTCATGTCAGTGATGTCACCAATATTCATGTTACAGATAGTCATGGCACCAGTAGTCACATCACATGCAGTCATGTTACCAATATTAATTTTACCAGTAGTTATGTACCCAGTAACCATGTGTGACGACCCTATATATAGTATACACAAGTTGTATTACACCTACGTACGGGTGTACAGAAGTACAGAAAAACACCATATGACCTCTACTGCAAACCAAACAATCACTATGAATAACATACTAAGTCACTGCACATATATGCTATGCACTGCTTCCCAGGAAAAGTTCCTAGAATAACAAGTATAAACATAAATACACACGACAGGTGTTTCTGTGCACACCTGGCTAATTCATGTTTCTAGGTACAATGTACAAGGTACAACTATTATGATACATGTACCTGGTACATGTATCATAATAGTTGCTGCCTGAGGCTACACATTGGTCACTGGTGGGTGTTTGGTGGCTCTCCTAGGGCTGTGCCACTCTGTGTGACAAACTGACCAGGTTTAAGCAACGATAGGATCTGATACTGCACTGCAGAACAGTCTACTTTGTCAACTTGTTGGCCCTAGGTTAACTGTTGACATATTAACATAGATCTACAGACTTGCTGTTTAGAATATATAACACAAATCAGCCATTCTCTTTATTAGCTACTAGCTGAGTTACCCGGCATTGTTCGGGGGGAAAAGGCAGTCATATGTATCTGACACCCCAAATCTATTCCAAGTCTTTCCAGCCTACCTGCATTAATAAACTGTAACTGGTCACTGGCTCAGTTGTTAAGACAATCAAATTGCACGCAACCAGCAACAGGCAGATGCTGGGTTGAAAGTTCAGCCCGATACATGCAAAACTATCAGAGATTTGAGTGCACAAACAAACAGAGAACGAACTGTTTTATATATATATGTATATATATATATATATATAAAACAGTTCGTTCTCTGTTTGCCCTTAGAATGATTCATTCAAATACAGATTTCTTGTGTATAGTGGCACTACCACATGAAATTTCTAGATGCTAAATCAGAGAAAAAGTTACGGAAGAGTTTTTGAAAAAATTGACAAAATGTGAAAATTTAGCAGTTTTGGGGGCCCTGGGGGGCCCTTAAAATGATTCAATCAAACACAGATTTCTTGTGCATATTGGCAGATATGTCTATGCAAAAATAGAGAAAACGTTGCTGAACGGTTTCTGAGATATGGCAGCTAACGGTGCATGGCGCACAGCGCATGCAGAGTGATGGCATAAGTCCATTGGACCTTCAGCCCAACGGACTAAAAAGCTATGTGTCTGCTACACAAACAATACAGACCTAGAGGAGAAAAAGGAAGTAATAAATTGTTCTCTATTACTAATACAGTTAATGTCATGCAAAGAACAACGAGTCACATTGAGATGACCTTAACTATGCCCGGAGTATCACCACGTAAATAACTGCAGCTGAACAATGCAGAGAGCTGTGATGTATGAACGAGATCGACTCTCGAGGGACACTTGATCTTTATTTAACAACAACATCTATATTTGAAGTACACCTGCCAGCACCTTGACAACTTCATTGCTAAGTCAGTGTGAACCTCGCAAGGTTCGACCCATTTTAGTGTCAAGTACATGTGGATAAATAATAAATGACGATGCAGTAGCAGCAACGGCAGAAGGAACTGCTGCACAGACCCACGTGTGATCCACAGGGAACAGCTATTTATAAATGTATCCAAAAACAGATCGGAAACTCGATGAGCAATATCTGCTAGCTCTCAAACTTAATTACAAATTTAATTTAATTATTGTTTTTTTAAGAGAAACCTGCTGGCATTCTGATGGCTGGTACCAAGATGATGATCTGAATGCATTTCTCATTCACATACCTGAGATTATGTATTTGTCATTTGATTATCAGAATCAACTCTTTCTTCTTTTTCCAGTGTTTTTAGACAGTTTAAAAACAAACAAAAATATTTTTAATTTAATATTTATATATGTTTAACGTGACAAAGTTGTAAAAGGTAAAGGAAAGTTCTTAAGTAAGCACACTATCCAGTCCTTAGGACTGTTCCCTGGCAGACCTGTTCAACTGAACACCACCTCGACCTCTCTGGGAAATATTCAGCTATACAGCAATTAATACACGAAGACTATTTATATACAAATATCAACCATTGTCTATAGCCAGGTAATCTTTCATACAGCCGAGTGAACCGGAGCAACGTAGACTCGTAGAGTGAATGAACTTGCCCAAGGTTCGACACGGTAGCACAGTATTCGAGTCTGGGTTCTCTCGATTGAGTCTGATGCTCTGGCCACTGAACTCCACAGCAGATTAAAGAGGGCAAGACATTGAGATGGAATGGGGGGAGAATGGCTGAAGAAGAGTGCAGACATCCTCAGAGAGGAGGGAAGGATGAGAAGATGAATACAAACAAGATAGGATGATTGTATAAAGAGGGATTCAAATGCCGGGTTTGGGAAAGGAATGGAGAGGATCAGTGATGAAAGTAGAAAGAAACCAAAACAGACAAGTATAGAGGCCAAACTTCATTCCAGACTACAGAATGTCGGACCAACAAAAAACTCCTATTATATTCCTATTCCTCGTAGAGGCAATTTTCACTCACCTGAAACACATTTTACATTTAATTAACTAGTAATGAGTGGTTTTGTGTGACTTTTTACAGTCACACAATGACTGACTCCATATCTAAATGATATTAACATTTCATTGTCTCGACATATTATTGATAATTTAAGAACATCAGACATATTTTAAACAGACACCAACGTTGACTGGCACCAATGCACGACTTCAAAAGTCTGCCAGACAAAGAATGGCGGCTTTTTCATTAATTATTTACCTTCGTTTAATTAACAGTTTAATTACTGGCGCCGCTAGAGGGTGGCTTGTCTTGGACCAGTTTCTTACTACAGCAGCCACAGAAGGAAGATGGAGGATACAGGTGGTTGACTTCTCTCGCAGTAGTAAACACACATCGTGGGTGTAAATGTTTAATGATGGTAATGTGAAAGAAGAGACATCCAAACAAGCCATCTAGTACAGCATGGGTAGTGCTTCTCAACACTCAATATCTGGGTATATTTATTGCAATTACAAATAGCAATTATGTCAAAGGGTGACGTTATGCTCGGTGTTTGTTCAGTCAGCTCTATAGATTTTGTAAATACAGACAGATTCTGAAAAACAAGAATACAATGTTGTGAAAACTTACATAGTAAGAATCAAAAAGCTGGTGAATGTGACAGCTGCATGATCGGAATCAGAAAGTTGGATACAAACAGCGTGTGAATGGAGGATGGATGGATGGATGGATGGATGGATGGGTGTCACTCTGTAAACACTGCAATCTTCACATATTTGCATCATGCTCACGAAGGAGGAAGTGAGAAGACCGAGACAGATGAAGAAGGTCAGAGGAAAGGGAAGAGCAAGAGGACAATGAAGACAGCATGTGTGAGAGTCCACAGGGCCACACCCTATAGTCAGCTTGAACTGTGACAAGTGAGAAGATGTCTCCCTAGCAAAGGATGCATTAACTGAGACAGCTGACCACAAGCCAGAATCAGTCTCTCTCATGAACACATTATTCTGCATACAAGTACATTGTCTGTTCACTTGACCTGTTACAGGTGCCCCTCTCTTTAAAGTGTCTCTTTCAAGTTTGGCATGCCAAGTACTGCAGGTAGATTAACTACATGTCAATGGAATGGCAGCTATTGGCACACCTGCACATTAACCACTTCATGCTAATGGTAATGAGCATGGCAGCTTTCGGAAATTAGACACAGTAGGTTGTCGCATGTGATTACGGTGTTCAAACACTCACATAATGTGCTTCAATATTAAAGGAATATATGGTCCTGCTAAAACATTAAGCCTGGCATCATTAATGTATGCAATGAGTCCTATGTATGAGCTGCATAACACACTCTGCAAGCCATCAAATTGGTTATTAATCACCCTCTGCTGATAACATGCCTTTGCTAGAATGAATTGTGCAAACAATTTGCACATATAATTTAAAAAAAAATATGTTTAGAAACTTACTTTCTTGCTACAAGTGCGTAACAAAACTAAGAAAACTTTGTCAATTGATTTCAGATAAAAAAATTCTTAAAATTGTAAATGACTACCCATTTTCTTGTTTGCCATTATTTAACTGGAACCAGTATAGGTGTCTTCTAAAGTCTACAATTCGTCCGACGTTGATTTACTGTTGTATGTGATGTTATAGTTCACGTCCAGGAAACATGACTAACATGTACCCAGTGTACATGAATAATGAACCACAGGAAAGCTTTCTTTATGCACAACAATGCTGGTTTGTCTACATCAATCGGAGCAATATCCTACTACATGGGTGTAGTCCCCTGCTGTAATGACACTGGGATAAGACTGCTGCATTAGAACTGGGGATGATTCTGTTATGGCGAAGGACATAGCTTTGTGTAGAAATAAGGACTTACAGCATTCATTCTGTCAAGCAATACTTACAGTATGCTTAACAAATATATTTGAGACGTGGAAATATGTCAAATGTTGCATTCCAATAATCATACATAGGTGTGTACTCATTTTCTGGGTTTCCTGTGGTTCCTGGGTACAGCCATCTCACAGACCACAGCAGAGTGAGCAGACGTAACTGACAAGTGATTTATGCATCCACCTAATTATGAACAAAAGGATACCAGAACACTTTCAAGTTTGATCATTTTGGTGGACTTTCGATATTTTTTCATTGCTGAGCTCTGAATCGTGTGCGACATTGATAGAAATTAAAATTCCAATGATGGATGCAAGAATCAAGGTAGGCAATGGAGATCGCTGTCACAGTGTCAGGTGCTGCTAAAAAGGGGGTACACTGTAATTAGGGTATGTGTGCTTAATGAGAAGAATATATGGTATGTTAACATTAAGGTGGTTTTCTGTACTTCATGATTTATGATGCTGATGATGCTGCTGGCTACCTGATGCTTTGTGATGGGCTGCCAGGAGGGGAAATGGATAAATGGACATTTAGAGAAGACACCTCTTTTGGTACTTTAGACGTGGCAAGAAAATGGAGCCTATTACAGCCATTATTGAGCCAGATACAAACCCTGCGAGACAGGGCACTCCAGACCAGCTGCAGCCCAGGATGTAGATCTCACGGTAAGCTCCTGGTACCACAGCGCAGTTCTTACAACTAAAGCAACGTGTTTTATTTTATCAGTAACGCAAACTTATATTTATAACTATGCATGTAATTCCCCTGTAGGTCTAAACAATTTTGTATTTAATATTTACATTTTATTTAAAAAGCCACGCTCAATTTAATGCAACTACTAACATAATTATCCACATTATGTGTCCATCGCTCTAGGTTACTACTTACTAGTGGTGCTTACACTAGTTGCAGACAGGAAAGAGACAGAAACAGTGAAACAATGCTTTCATACTACATACATGTATGCGTTCTTCTCTGCATATGCAAACAAAATATTTCTTTATGTATCAATAAAATGCGAATCTTGCAGATATATCATACACATTACTTGCTTGAAGAACTTAGACGTCTCAATCTCAGTCAGAATGGATGACAGCTGGTTAGGTATTGACTCAACTGCTACACACTTAACTCACACATGTGATTATTGCATGCCCCTATAATTATAATAACTGCACTGTGAGCATTAATTAATGGTTTAAACATTTAAAGCTTCTTGGACAATTTCGACATACGTGTATATACATAGATTATAACACTTTAGAAATTCTTCCCAGTGCATTTTAACGAAGCAAAGCGGTTGAGTAAAACGTTGTTCAATCTGTAAGCCTTGTTCAGCCTCAAGCCAAGGATTGCATACAGCACAAATGAGGTCTAAAAGCCACTTAATGTTTGCTTAATCATGTCTGCCTTGCTAATTATTACAGATTAATTATTCAATTGCCACTGATGGTTAGACAGCTGAAACAACCAACACTAAAGACTGTGGTGGAAACACTGACACAAACTCTAGTTACTCAGTTAGTGCCAATGTTGGTGACACTGACACTAGTTTAGTGTCCAGCTGATGACACTGACACTAACTACGTATACCAGTCTTCTCTGTGAAGATGGTTCTCTCTGCATTGGCGATTTTGAAATCCAAAGATTTGCAGGTGAACTTCTTCACTGTTGCTGCTGTGACACCAAAGGTAATACTTGGAATCTGTTGGCCCAGAGTCTCAGGATCTATTGTCCTCTCATAGTCTCGGGATCTACTGTCCCCTCAGAGTCCCAGGATCTACTGTCCTCTCAGAGTCTCGGGATCTACTGTCCTCTCAGGATCTACTGTCCTCTCAGAGTCCCAGGATCTACTGTCCTCTCAGAGTCCCAGAATCTACTGTCCTCTCAGAGTCTCAGGATCTACTGTCCTCTCAGAGTCTCAGGATCTACTGCCCTCGCAGAGTCTCAGGATTTACTGTCCTCTCAGAGTCTCAGGATTTACTGTCCTCTCAGAGTCTCAGAATCTACTGTCCTCTCAGAGTCTCAGGATCTACTGTCCTCTCAGAGTCTCAGAATCTACTGTCCTCTCAGAGTCTCAGGATCTACTGTCCTCTCAGAGTCTCAGAATCTACTGTCCTCTCAGAGTCCCAGGATCTACTGTCCTCTCAGAGTCTCAGAATCTACTGTCCTCTCAGAGTCTCAGGATCTACTGTCCTCTCAGAGTCTCAGGATCTACTGTCCTCTCAGAGTCTCAGAATCTACTGTCCTCTCCGAGTCTCAGGATCTACTGTCCTCTCAGAGTCTCAGAATCTACTGTCCTCTCCGAGTCTCAGGATCTACTGTCCTCTCAAAGTCTCAGGATCTACTGTCCTCTCAGAGTCTCAGAATCTACTGTCCTCTCCGAGTCTCAGGATCTACTGTCCTCTCAAAGTCTCAGGATCTACTGTCCTCTCAGAGTCTCAGAATCTACTGTCCTCTCAGAGTCTCAGGATCTACTGTCCTCTCAGAGTCTCATAATCTACTGTCCTCTCAGAGTCTCAGGATCTACTGTCCTCTCAGAGTCTCATAATCTACTGTCCTCTCAGAGTCTCATAATCTACTGTCCTCTCACCTACTTCAGTTCTTGCAATACACAGTCATCGATTATCTCTCAAGAAACTCCTGAAGTCTTTCTGAATATATCAGCTAACTCTCTCAGTCCACAGTGTTTTGAAAGAACTCGTGAAAACAGTTTAGAAGTAATTAAAGTTATGAAGTAATTACCATTCATAACTAATTTGTTTATATTTATAAATGTATCACGTTAAGATACCTAAGCCACTGCTACACGAAATTTTTAATGACAAATACTGAACAATGTATTATAAATAATAACCAGTATTTGCTAGAATCTAAAGTTTAGACAGGTCACTGTGAGGCTTATAGTGTTACAAAAGAGATTTGCATTCATATTACCAATATTACTGGTACTCTTTGGTCCTACAAAAATCTCAATATCAATGAAGGGATGACTTTGAGGGAAGGTAATTCATAAATGCCAGTGCATGCATACAGTTGGGTAAACTATGTTTTTATATTGTTCCTATCACAGTCGAAGCCAATCTGAGAATATAGGCTCACACACACTATGATTGAAACCACCAATCTGACATGTGACTAGAGATATATGCCAATGACTGCCACAACACGGAATGATGTCACTCTTGAGACACACCTAGTCTCTAGTGGCGTCACCGAATCAGTCTCACAACATGTTTTATAGTGTGTGAGTCAATACGATCATGAAGTAATGAGTCATCTGTAATTGTACTTACACCCCGGGGAGAGGCAGGCTGCTCACAGAATACCTCCATACCCACCTCAAGTATTTCATTACATTTACAGTGTCCCATCATGTACGAACAATTTACAATCTCAGTTCTACCTTGCTCTCAAGAATACCATGGGGGAATTAGTAGGGAACAAATTTGTCCAAGGTTCGAAACGGCAACACACGATTTGAACCTGGGTTCTCTCAATTGAGTGTTCAATGCCCTTGCTACTACTACACTATTGCGCTACACAAAAAGAAGACAGTCTTCCAAGCGATCACATCATGTAATGAGATGAGTAATAATTAGTTGCGGATGACTAATGTACACATCTCTGAGTGATTCAATTGAAACTTGATCGGACTTTAAACACTCTAAAATGTTCCAAAATGCACATTATGGTATCTGTCAGTGACAAATGAGTGAACACTGCTGTCACCGGTTGTTTGGATGGTGGGTTCAAGTGGTGGGTGAATGAATCATTTGAATATAACTGCTGTAGATCAAAGATAACAGCTGCCAGTGGCTGGAGGTATTCACTTCATAACCACTGCCAAAGAGAATCCTGAGCCTCTTATTATAAGCTAAGGATTAAGGACTCCCATGCTATACACAGATGCTTTTCGGTTCTTCCTCCAGTCATAATTACTAGAGGTCAATACCTAGTTACCATCTAATCATGTGTAGACCAGACACTGTATCTAACCACACAATACACTGCCTACATTTACTTGAACCGTCTCTGAACTATATTTAAATTCTAAATTCAATTCAATAATACTTTAATTATTTATCTTAAAAATACATTTTAAAATTGTCTTCAGACTCATCCATTGATTAAACTAATTAGCTTCGTCAATTATTTAAAAAAATTAACCACACACAGTATGATTCTACTTTACTTCAATCTTGACAGCTTTCTGTTTGGTGGCAGCACACATTCCATTTAATTCCTCTGAAGGCACCATTCATTGCCTGCTGAGAAAAGCTGCGGGATTACTTGTGACTTCCTTATGCTGTTTTTGTGAGACATTTCTTGGGCTGCTTCCTTGCTAGTCTATTGTGTTTGTCTGTGGCTAGGGAAGTGATCATGTGTCATGTACATCACTGCCAGACCTACTGCTTATTGATTTCTGCCCAGTGACAGGAGGTGTGAGAAGCCAGACCTGTGCCTGTGTGTGGCTAGCCAGGTCACAGGGCTACAGTGAATGTCTGGTACTGGTAGGTGAACAGGAAGTGTGCCAACCTCTTAGTCATCGTTTGTTCTAAATTAGCCCAGCACTAGTGACCCAGGGGTATCAGTAATAAGACACCCTAGGTAGGTCTCTAATATAGCAACAAAACAGTGCCAGCAATTCATATTGTGTTTGATAACAAAGCCATTCATCAACGTGGTACATGTCCTGACTCTTGCTATGTCCTCATTCAACCAGGACTAGTCTAGTCAGGTCATTGAAGTAGCAAGACACAGCCAGCAAATACCCAGTAGATGGCACAGCAGTAGGGCTGTGCAGCAATACACAACCTAGATGATGTCAATACCAAAGTATTGCTCAATACACATTCTTGATTAAATATATACAGTGGCAGCAATACACATCCTAGGATGTACAGTTGTAGATGATGTCAGTCCCAAAGTATTGTCAAATACACATCCTAGGATGTACAGTACTAGATGATGTCAGTACCACAGTAGTGCTCAATACACATCCTAGGATGTACATTTGTAGATGATGTCAGTACCACAGTATTGTCTAATACACATCCTAGGATGTACAGTTGTAGATGATGTCAGTCCCAAAGTATTGCTAAATACACATCCTAGGATGTACAGTTGTAGATGATGTCAGTTCCAAAGTATTGTCAAATACACATCCTAGGATGTACAGTTATAGATGATGTCAGTACCAAAGTATTGCTCAATACACATCCTAGGATGTACATTTGTAGATGATGTCAGTACCACAGTATTGTCAAATACACATCCTAGGATGTACAGTTGTAGATGATGTCAGTACCACAGTATTGTCAAATACACATCCTAGGATGTACAGTTGTAGATTATGTCGGTACCACAGTATTGTCAAATACACATCCTAGGATGTACAGTTGTAGATGATGTCAGTCCCAAAGTATTGCTCAATACACATCTTAGGATGTACAGTTGTAGATGATGTCAGTACCACAGTATTGTCAAATACACATCCTAGGATGTACAGTTGTAGATGATGTCAGTACCACAGTATTGTCAAATACACATCCTAGGATGTACAGTTGTAGATGATGTCAGTCCCAAAGTATTGCTCAATACACATCTTAGGATGTACAGTTGTAGATGATGTCAGTCCCAAAGTATTGTCAAATACACATCCTAGGATGTACAGTTGTAGATGATGTCAGTACCACAGTATTGTCAAATACACATCCTAGGATGTACAGTTGTAGATGATGTCAGTACCACAGTATTGTCAAATACACATCCTAGGATGTACAGTTGTAGATTATGTCGGTACCACAGTATTGTCAAATACACATCCTAGGATGTACAGTTGTAGATGATGTCAGTACCACAGTATTGTCAAATACACATCCTAGGATGTACAGTTGTAGATGATGTCAGTACCACAGTATTGCCAAATACACATCCTAGATTCAATGTATACTACGGCAACAATACACAACCTAAATGATGTCAGTAGCACAGCTTCTGTACCACAGAAGCAATACAAACCCTATATGAAATCTGTATTATCGTAAATATAGTTCTCCCCAAAATGTTACTTTTATTAATACACATCTGAATATGAGTTACAAATGTGTTTTACATGACGTATTTATTCGTACTATATCACATGACCTACTATGAACAAACGTGAAAGCAGGTGGACACAAACAGGATTAGACCATGACGACCTACTCAGTTAAAAGTAGGTTAGTAGAGAACAATGATACTATTTTGGTACATATAAATGTCACTGTGGTACATCTGTTATCTTGGAATCTCTCCACGCAGACGAAGCTAGCCATCATTATTAACAAAGCCACTCCAATTGTAACCTGCTGCATGTAGCATATCATTACTAACATATCTATAACCAAAAACTGTTGGCTCTTGCCAGCTTTGTTACAAGTCTGATCTTTCTTGTGGAACTAGTCACTTTGCTTAAATGTCCGTTTAATCATTGAGTGGTCACATGTAATCTGCCACTGCAAAGTGGATATTAAGTTATAAAATTGTGAAATTAAGTACAATTGTAATTTTTTTACATTCCAGCTTTAAAATTATACCTGATTTGTTGAAATACCTTCACTAGTTTTTGATTTATAATACTAAAATTAAAGCCAATTTTAAATAAGCGACATTTTGAGAAATAAGACCATCTTGACTCATGCTGTCTATTCTGTGAGTTTGTAAATGCATGTACTGTATTTTATTAGGTTTTGATTACTTGGCGACGAAAATAAACGGATCATTAAAAGGTGAGATTAAAAGGTGTGTATTTCCGCCAAAATAAACAAAATTATGGGACTTGAAATAGATAGCTATTTTAGCTTGTGTTCAAAACATACAATTACAATCTAAAACTTAACAAACAAGCTCAGAGTATTAACAAATTGCTGTTTTTATCTAATTCCTACGTAAAAGCTTGCCATACAACATAGCCTTTTGTTAGATAACTGAACACAGCTGCTGACTCAACTATACATTAAAGGAACTTTTAAACTACTACACACAATATTTGGGTAAACTCCTGTCTCGTGGTACTGACAAAGACATAGTAAAATAAATACTAAATCACTACTAATTTGCATGTATTATTAAAGTTGTCATATGTAAGTTAAACTACTTACTAACCAATGATTATATATCACATTTCATTTGTTGGTGCCAATCTAGGTCACTTTTCGTTAGAGTGGCCCAGATGACAAACAACAATTCATTTTTTTAGTTTCTAACAAAACATCACATAACTTTCAGATAATGTCTGTTGACTGAAGTTACAGGACTAGGTAAAGTTCGTTATTTAAAAAAAGACAACAGACAATATATTTATGTTCACAATGGATAAGAAAACCAAAAATTATATATACATGGAATCCAGTCATTGGGACCGCTCAAAGCACTTTACCTCTTGCAGGCCTGTCCAAGCAAACACCATCTTTAACTTTTTGCAAGTATTTAACCATGCTGCAATTAGCCAATTACTAGATGAAAACTATTAATTTTGTTCACACACACACACACATATATGTATATATAATAATTCAAAATGTATATATATATATATATACATTCATACACATAATCAGGGCTCGACATTAAGGCTTGTCCATTTGTCTGGAACAAGTAATTACCAATGTCGGACAAGTGCATTGTCCTGGACCCTTTTCCGATGGGACAAGTTGATTGAGTCACAATATTAACCAGACCTTGAAGTTGTTACTACCTAGTTGCATTTGCTAGTATAATCTTATGCCTGTGACTAGATAAATTGCTTTAGTTGCAGTGTGCAATTTAGAACTTCGTACATTAATTATTGTCCTGCCCGTGGGCTACTGACATTTGGGTCCTCTTGTCAATATATTAATGGGCATCAGCCTCAAACAAGTTGTGCATGATGTCCCATTTAACCCCTTGCTCTGCCCCTGCTTACTGGTCTACTGCAGCAAAATATTTATAAATTGTAGCAAGTGAATGACGACTGCCTAAAGCTATAGGTACAAAGTTCTATGCCAGGCACCCCTGTACTGTCCACCCTTATATCACTTGATGACTTGGGCAACCAGTTACAGAAAGGGGCAACTCTTAACTAACTTTTTTATTTGTTTAAAGTTTGAACTGTGAAATAATATGTGCCTATGCAAAATTCAATATAAAGCCTGTCAGAATATATAAAGAGGAGCATGTACCCTATGTGAGTACTGTATGGACATACACTGTACATACATTCAAAATAAATGTGTATAATTTCATAAAAGCATTTAATTGCTTAAATAATTGTTATGGTTGTAAACTAAATATCAACAAAATTACCAGGCAACGTGCATGGCTAGGTCCAATTACATAACTATATCTGGAATTTATTACAAACAATATTTTGTATTTGTAGCAGAGATAATAATTCAGAACTTTGTACATAGTGTTGATATGAAATTGTGTTCAGTAAAATGCCACAACACGTTTAGCTTTGCATTTTAATTACCGGTAGTTACAAGGAGGCAGTCTGTTCCTAGTTTTTATTTATAAATTAATATGTTTTTAAGACTATACTAACTATGTTGAAGGTATACTGCCCACTAAGTTGTGTTTAGTAAGCCTGTAACAATGTTCGTAATTTGGAAAGTACAACCTGAGAGCCAGTTATGGCAAAAACATTTTATGTTCAAAGCAATTTTTTGGTGGAACAAGTAAATTTCTGTTGAGACAAGTAAACATGAATTAGTACTTGCCCTACTGGACAAGTTCTTTATGGGAGTTAATGCCAAACCATGTAATATATATATATATATATATATACATACATATATAATATATATACACACACGTGCAATATCTATAGTCAGGTACTCATTTATAATTTATACAAGCTGAGTGAACTGATGCAACATGGAGTGAACAAAATTGCTTCAAAACCACAGCAAGACGATTTGAATCTGGATTGTCTTAACTGAGTGTGGTGTTCTATCAACTACACCACAGTGCCCCACAAATACGCATGCAAGTGCTGCAGATAAGAGACCTCAGATAACTTTCACTGATCTTATTGCTTTCACTCACACTTAAATTGTGTTTATTGCTAGTTGTCTGTGGACATGGGTCACCCACGTACATTAAAAAGATATGTTTTAAACTTAATTAATTTACTGTTCTATCAAGTTATCCTCACGATTTCTCTCACAATTTCAAATGCATTCAACAGAACTGTGTGATTTACAATCTTGCACAGAATGTGCTGTGACAAGCAAGAAAAACTAATGGCTGCCACCACCATTAAAGATGTAATTTATGTGAAGTGTAACTTGTTTAGTTGCACAAGGAAATGGTAACAACTAATTTTGAGTAAACTGAACAGAGTTTATGTTTGTTGTTTGATGTTGGCACTATCTGGTTTCTTTTGCTACAGTTCTGCCTCCACTGTTTTATACTAACATACTGCTTTCAAGGGTCCACAGTTAACAACATTGTGGTAGTTGTTTTAATATAAATGGTCTAAAATGACTAATCTAGCATTTTTTCTAATTAATCATACAGTGTACATATATACATTTGTGTTTTTTCACCTTGTAAAAATGATATGTAAAATAATTTGGCAAATTACTTACTGGTGACTGGTAATGTAATGTAATGAGGCAATTAGCATAACACTGACAGACCACAGCCAACTGGTATTGCCCCATTGCTTAGCCCTAGACTAGAGCAGGCACTGTGTCTGGGACCTCTGGCTCTGCTTCCTGGGGGGAGGCACTGCCTATACTAGCAGTACTGTGGATGGGCCGACAGGGTCGTTTTTTTACTGGGTCCCTAGATCAAGGGTCTGTTTTTCACATGTTCTCCCTAGAACAACAGCCAACATTATACAAAAGTTCCCTAGACAAGAATATCATTTCGAGGAACTCTCCCTAGAACAAGGCTAGGTTTTTATCGCAGCATTCACAGTTACCTATTGTGTATATTCCGGTATATATCGGCAACTACTCGGGGCAATCCACACACCTACATATATGTTTATACATTAATGAAATATTTAAGAATTGTGTCATTCTTAAATTTGTCCCTAGATCAAGGGTATACTTTTTGATATTTGATGCCCTTATCAAGGGTAGGGGTATGTGGCCTTCGGCTGCACACCCCTACCCACATGTAACATGTAAAGGTAGTTCACCCCCCTGGGCTGGGGCTCTGCCTCTGGCATTGCCATTGGTTGAGAATACGGATTACATGTTTTATTCAACACAATTTCATGTCGTTAATCCTTTGCGTTTATATATTTACTGTTAATCCAACACATTCATATGAAAATCGCCGTGTTGATAGGAACACAATCATAATGCGCGTGTACGACTATGAGTTTACTACCGGTTAGTGTCCATTTTCCTGCTTACAGCAGTTACGCCGTTACGGCTTGCCCTGGCCTGGGACTGTCAGTGACACTGACACTGACAGTGTCAAACGATTCAGTGCTACCCAAAATGCATTCCTCAAAACGAACGCCAGTCGATCGCAAGCAGGCTGGAAGATCCATCTATATCTAATTTTGTTTAATCTTACAGAAAGTTAATTTATGAAGCTGATGTGACAGACTCCTTCCTTCCTTCCTTCGTCAGCCGTGACAGCGAACTATCAATTCGAAATCGAATGCCGAGGCAAGCAGCATTTCATCTCTCGAAAGCAACGTTCAGTCCGCTAGCTTAGAAACTAGCTAATTTGTCAACTACAAAAGACAGTACCTTGGAATACAATTCGGTGTCGTCTTTTCTACTTCCCACGTGGAGAAGAGCTTCATCGGGACGGGTTTTACCCCGATCATTCCGGCAGCCCTTCCACCCTTGTCCGCCATATCGTAATCATCGGTTTTGCGCATGGTAGACGTAGACGACCTTCACCTTCTTAGCGCACTCGGGGAAATCATAACAAATACACCGGTAAAGGACTACTGCCTGACGGCTGTACCGTCATCGACAGTTTTCTGTTTGCGCAGGGGACTTTTATTAATGTAATTATTTAGCTTTTGCACATGCAACTATCGCCAGACAGCAATTATAAATAAATTCAGAGAGTGATTGTACGTTATACAAATTAATGAATTATAGCCACGACACAGTACGCAGTGCCGCCTTTGCCAGGCTTTGCCTAGTCTGCAGCAGTGTAGGCGTGGTGGGTGTGGGCGTCCGCGAGTGAGTGTGAGCGCGGGTTTGTTTGTTTACTTTTCTGGTTTGACGCTACAGAGATAGATCCTCCAAGAAAATTAAGGTTATCAGTTATAAGAGTTGCATATACTTGTAGTAAGGGGCATGAATTCTTTCCAGAATTATATTATATATATTATTATATTACACTTGTTTTCTTAAATAATAATAAAAAACGGTTGTCTAACCACTGAGTGGTCACCACTATATATGACCTATAACATGTTTATGTATATGTAGGCATGCATTTATGCCTGTAGGCAGTTACGTTGGTAGTGCCATAGTAGTCCTTTTAGGGCTCAGCACACTGTCAGTTTTCCCATTGGCGACCATATTAATGTTTTGTATGATTATAAGAAAACGTGACCTATAAAGTTTCTTAAACTTCCCACCTGCTGTTATTATCATCTCATTGACATGCTGGTCGATTTTAGTCAAAATCTAATATCTCTAGCTCTTGCAAAATGCCTGTATGTATGACACCCGTCAATATTTACAAATGCATGCAGGCAGTAATCCGGCTAAAGTGTTAACTAGCCAAATTGCTGCCAGATACCCTTCAGCTAGTAAAATCAGCTAAAAAGACACAATTTTACTGTCAACAGCTGCTACAATCACATCTAGAAATCTGACTACTCAAATGCACTTATGTCAGAGCAAGTGAACATTGTAAAAAATAATTTCTCAAAAATATAATGCACTTTTTTTCGTCTGTAATCAAGCAGGAAGTCCAACAGTGTGCTGACCGCAATTAGGCAGGGTGTGCAAATGGTGTGTGTGCGCTATGTGCTTGGTTATAGGTTAGGTAGGACTAGGTATATACGTACATGTATGTATGGTATGAATGCACCATGACCGAAGCCATCTACAAAAAATGATGTGCCAGGTGGTATCAAACCAGATAATGGTGAGGAGAGTTCATGACTCAATCTTGCATTTCCTGCGAGCAGATTAGTGTATCCCAGGACTTTGATTCCTACACACCCAACTATACCACAACATTTCCACAAGACCAACTTGGGTACTGGTTGGTTAACTGCAATCATGCAGTTGCAGCAAATTGCAGTTGTCTTAGTACAGTTGACAATGGTAGTGGGTCACCATTGAACAAAGGTGACATGGTCCTACTGTGTGATATCCAGTACCCAGCACATTGCTGTGTAGCATCCATCGATCCAGTCGTCAAACTCACATATGACTGTCGATGATTCTTACCGACTCAGTAAGATGCTGTCAATGCATGCCTTGTTCAGCAACTGTCAGTTTGTGCCATAACTATCAGCTGACTTCCAAATGTTCTCCAGTTAGTTTGTTGCAGGCAGTCCAGGCTTGGGCTATTGATCTTCATGGCCTTTATTAAGTCAACAAATATTTGAATTCCTTAAATTCTTTTAATGGTGTATCTTCAACTGAAGACTAAGAAAGATGTGGTTCTACAACATCATAGAATGGACTAAGTTGTCACTCAAAGATTTCCTGCAAGCAACACGAAACAGTGACCAGTGTCGGCAGATAGTCAACAAATCTTCCAAACGTGCACCCCAACGATCATCTTGGTCAAGGGTTGATTGAGTATCTTCCATGGTTTTTACACAAGGTATGTTTGTGTTGTTCATCACCAGATTTTGTTTTGTCAGCACTGCGATGGTGTTCAACCTATCACTTTGACATGTTGAAGCAAATTTTCTGTTATACCAATTAAAGTTGCTGACAGAACAATGTCATCAGAAAAGTCCGGATAACATCTACATCGTGCTGGTGCGTATAGAACAGCTGTGTTTGTGGCAGTGTCCTGTAGATCATGTCATAGGATGTAGTCCAAGACTGGCAGAGAAACTGGGCCATTCATGTACTTGCAGTATTCTGGTTTGCATTTGGATTTCTTTGGATTCTTCTTTGACCAGAACGTTGTGTGTATGGCATTTCACAGACTGGACATATCTCAAACATTGGAAAAGTTGACAAAAACGATTTAAGAGACATTTCTTTTGATAGGAACGTTTTGCTTTCAAGCCTTCAGTGTTGTCTTCGTGCAATAATCTCTGTCATGGCAAACCTTACAAGAGCAAAACTACTTTGAAAGAGTGGATCAACCCGGGGCTGGATTCTGTTCAGCAACTGTCTGTTGTGGAGTGTTGATGCTAAGTCATGACTATCCACCAGATGGCACAACCAGTCTGTGTAGGGCAAGCATTTTTAAATGGCAGGGACCACATTTTAGATATATATAGAATGGACGTTTTTATGAGAGACTTACTATAAATCTTTTGGAAATAGAACTGAATAAAACATGGAAACAAAATATCATACTTATATTTTACAATGCATGCTCAAACATAGATTTGCTTGAGAAGTAGATATTTTTAAATGACCTGTCCACCCCTATAACCTTACATGATGACCCCACTGACCCTTTGTGGCCACCCAGTAATGTGTTTTGCAATAAGGGCACTAGCTTTGATAACATTCTCCTAGTTAGTGTCAGCTAAACTAGCCACAGGAACTTAACAGCGAGTCTAGCACTACTACTTACAGTGCTTATAATGGACTACACACTCTGTATACCGGGGGTACGTATTTTATTATCCCAACTGTTATCAGAAACAATATATTGCACCTTTGCTGTCAAAGCATGTTGCCGCAGTGACTATGATAGCCAAGAGAGGCTATTGCCAGTGTATCTTGTATGTTTTCTATGCAATAATGCCTCACTCCATCACATCAACGCACCATTTCATTCCCCAATGCAGCATGCAACACGTCTTCTCATCCATCA
This sequence comes from Escarpia spicata, assembly GCA_963995525.1. Taxonomy (NCBI): domain Eukaryota; kingdom Metazoa; phylum Annelida; class Polychaeta; order Sabellida; family Siboglinidae; genus Escarpia; species Escarpia spicata. The sequence continues at coordinate 8,367,200 of OZ023211.1, forward strand.
TAAGCAACACATTGCAATGCTGTTTGGGGTCATGTTCTAGTTAGACTTCCTGTCCGAAGAAAAGTGGTGTATTTTTTAGAAATGATTTTTTACAAAATTCACATGCTGTGACATAAGTGCATTTGAGTAGGGAGATTTTCATGTGTGATTGTAGGTGTTGACTGTAAAATGGTGGATTTCTAGATGATTTGAATAAGCGGAAGGATATTTGGCAGCAATTTGTCTGTGTGACCTGTTTGCGGAGTAATTCTTGCCGGCATTTGTAAATATTGACGGGTGTCACACATACAGGCATTTTATGACAGCTGGAAGTATGCAATTTTTTTTTTAATCTATCGGCATGTCAATGAGATGATGATAACAGCAGGTGAGAAGTTTAAGACATTTTATAGGTCATGTTTTCTTATAATCAGACAAAACGTTAACATGGTCGATTATGGGAAAACCAACAGTGGGCTGACCCCGTTAGTCAAACTGTGGGTAAGCACTTTGGTCCCCTGACTTTTATCCAATTAGTTTCAGCTAGCTCGTATGCGTTTTAAAAGCACAATAATAAAAAACATTCAAACGTCTTTACGAACAGCCTTGAAAACTGCATCACAGGAATAAACAAACTGCATATAGAACCACCTGATTTCAGTAAAATAACAATGAAAAATCTGTCATGTCACACTAGTTTTATTATTATGGCAACAAACATTGTATAGCAATAAACAAACATTTATTTTCATAAGATTCTGTAACAGGATCATCAATGAATATAATGTTTTAAAACAAAAGTTGTAACTTACAAAAATACAGTGTCATATTTTATATCTGTTGCCATGTGTCAAACGATTGGCATTGCATAAAAGCAAATTGTTGCTCAACACAAATGAACTTTGTGTGCATGTGTGTGTACGTAGATGCGTACATTAAACTGTCATGCCTATCAGTTGCACATAACTAGTACATCTTATGTAATTATACTGAGCCTGAAGAGACAATCGGTGCTTGTGTAGTAATGTGAGTTTAACCCCTGATACAGCTCCACTGGTCATCAAAAACTTATTGCTTCTAGATTTACCTTGGTGCACATACAAAGCCAGTGCCGTGAAATGGTTATATTTGTTACTTGTTGCTTAATTGCTTTAAATGTACAACACAATTCAATATCGCGTACAACCTGCCCAGACTACAGTACATTTGAAATCAGTTTCTTTATCCTCAATTTGGTCACACATCTCTCCCCAACTTATCATGGGTGTTAACTAATGCAATTCTTACTGCATATCAGGTAACACCTCCTGTAAACTCATTTCACTGTATTTACAAGTTTTCCATTTCCAGTGATGCATACAAAATGGAACCACATGCAAACCATTCCTCCAGGCGATACCCAATAGATGTATCGCTGCTCCCTGTGTGTAACACTAAGCATGCCTCCATGCGTGTAACACTAAGCATGCCTCCATGCGTGTAACACTGAGCATGCCTCCATGCGTGTAACACTAAGCATGCCTCCATGCGTGTAACACTAAGCATGCCTCCATGCATGTAACATTAAGCATGCCTTCCTGACCAACACATCAACAATCAAGAGTCGGCAAAAATAAAAGTTAATTTGGCACAAAGCAAACGCAACCTACAACAAGCAACTGCCAACTCATAAGAAGTAATTGTCGAATAATGTTCCCAAAGAGCCGATACATCATACAGACATGTTGGATTACAGTGGCGTTTCAACATGATTCCACACACTGATACGTCAGCATTTCTACACGTGTTTACCGAGCTCGAGTGATCCCATTAAAGTGTCAACACGACAACAGGTAGCTTAGACACACCATCCTCTCCTACCACCCCCCAAGTGTCACAATACAATACATGCAGCCGGTGTCTTCGATACATTCATACGGTGTTCTGCCCGTGTGCAGAAGGCGAGTGTTTATGTGGCCACCAGATGGCAGGTCAGCCACCACATGAAGAATGGTTGCGAGAGCGCGATGGTGAGAAGTGTGTAGAGACGACGTTTGTTTCCCCGGGTGAAACTGTCACGGTCTGCGTACGGGATGATCGCAAACTTCAACGACCGAATCTACACAAAACACAACTCATTATGTTCTCATTATGCAGTAAACATGTTCAATAATTATACATTTCACACATATTTTGCATGACTATTGCATATTTTTTGTTGAAAGAGTCATGTGCAATTGGTTGTGTAAGTATACTATTATGTGCTAGGATCTTCCTAAATTGATCAACAAAATTAGTGATAAGAGCATGACTTGGGATTTAAGGCTGTTCGCGGTTTCATTCATTATAGAAACAACAATTAATAAATACATAATATAAACAATAAGCCACTATTTAAAACTTGTATACAATGTGCTATTCAGTCATTAGGACTTCTCAAAGACCATTACACTTAATCACCCCCTTGGCACATCTGTTCAATTTTCAGTTGAACACTATCTCAACTTCTCTGAGAAGTATTCAGCCATGCTGCAATTACGTATTACTTATTATTTATACACGGTTTTTGTTAAGTGTGCTGATAGCAGGGACCATGACCCCCAAAGCAGGGACCGCATAACATGCCCTGACCAAGTGACAGTGCGACGCAGAGTCGCACATCACTAGTCTAAGGATACAACAATATATTTATAATGTGATGTAACACTATTAAATCATAGATAATTTATGTTTAACCTATGTAAATTAAGTTCCATCTGTGTTAATTATTGTTAAAAAAACAGTGTCCAGTTAACATACAATGTAGGCCTACGTATCTCTGAGTTTACAAACACTGCTATCTGTAGAGTGCTATGAGGGCATTCATTCTCCTCCCACTATGGTGGAAATGAAATCCATGCATCCAAGTCGAAGTACAGGAGGGTTGTTTACACAAGTGCTCACATGTTGGTTTCATAATATTAATAACTGTGCAATATCTGGCATGTAGCTTTGGATGGGAATCTTGCTAAATAAGTTGTGTAGAAACCAAGCAGGCCTAGCCCACCTCAATGTCACTGTTACATATTAAAACTAGGCCTAACTATTTATTTACATTTAAGCCTCAGTGTGTAATTTCCACCATTCAACATAGTTTCAGGCATGTGATGTTATAAAATATGAATAAAATATTGCGTTCTATGCCACCTTTGAGGCCCAAATAGCGCTCTGGTTTGTGTCAGTCTGCGCCGCAGCGGCTTTGGGTTAGCGTGCAATGTGCGTGAAAAGAGTGATATAACAGTGCAGGTTGATGCAAACTGGAGGGCTAGTTAGGCCTACTGAATTAATTATTGATATAAAAAAATGTGTAGCTATAAACCGAATTGGAAAAGATCAGAAACCTATCGTACAACCCAAAGTCTGCAAAGAAAAACAGCTCCGCTGTTTGGGGATTTTGAGTTTGAAATGACTGTCAGTGCCAGTGGGAAACAATATGCCGCACATCACTATGCCAACATTGTTGCTGAGCGGTTCGCCAGGGGCGCCTCTCTACGAAAAACACAATGGCGGACACTATCGGGAATTAACAAATAATGCTAAGAATTGTGGAAAGCAAATTCAGAGGAACGACACGAACCAGAAACTCAATACACGAACTGTGCCGTTTATTAACGAAAAAAGTTTTTTAAGTGTTAATAAATGGCATACTTCGTGTATCGAGTTTCTGGTTTGTGTTGTTCCTCTGAATTTGCAATGTCGTAATCATCATCGATGCACTGAAGTGTTTGTGGAACTTATGAACGCTGCGCCACACAATTTGTAATGCAAAGGCACTTGAAAACGGTGTCTTGCGAATCATGCCAGTACTAATAGAAAGTGTCCCTTCTTCATTCTCAATAGCCGGGTACATGGATCACCAAAGCTGGGTAAATTACCTGGGTCCCGGCTCTTCACAAAAACCCTGCTTATATAACTCACCAGGAAGAATGCTATTGTGCTACTGGTCCATGCCAACATAAGATAGTAGCCCGTAGACTTGAAGACAAACCCAGCGGCAAGGGACAGAATCATTCTAAAAGTAAAAACAAATAAATGAATGCTATCAATAGATCAATCTTGCAGCAATCTTCAATATTCATTGAAGCCCAGGTTTTAGTACACTGCTTATTTGAAATGTGGCTGCGACAAGAAATAATGTTCAACACAACAGTCTTTAGCAAGAAATAAAACGGGCTGATTAACATCAGGTCAAGTGTAGCGGCCTAGGGTGGGAAGTGGCAACAGGTCAAGTGTAGCGGCCTAGGGTGGGAAGTGGCAACAGGTCAAGTGTAGCGGCCTAGGGTGGGAAATGGCAACAGGTCAAGTGTAGCGGCCTAGGGTGGGAAGTGGCAACAGGTCAAGTGTAGCGGCCTAGGGTGGGAAGTGGCAACAGACTATGACCATGTTGCACTCATGTTGGTGTGTGCTATATCTATAACAAACAATAACATATATCTGTGATGTCTACAAACCAGAAGAGCATTAAAAACACATAGTGCAGTACACATTATACAACAACTAAGTGATCTCTCTACAAAGGAAATACCATACAAGTGATCTCTCTACAAAGGACATACCATACAAGTGATCTCTCTACAAAGGACATACCATACAAGTGATCTCTCTACAAAGGACATACCATACAAGTGATCTCTCTACAAAGGACATACCATACAAGTGATCTCTCTACAAAGGACATACCATACAAGTGATCTCTCTACAAAGGACATACCATACAACTGATCTCTATACAAAGGACATACCATACAACTGACCTCTATACAAAGGACATACCATACAACTGATCTCTATACAAAGGACATACCATACAACTGATCTCTCAATAAAGGACATACCGTACAACTGATCTCTTTACAAAGGACATACCATACAACTGATCTCTCAACAAAGGACATACCATACAACTGATCTCTCAATAACGGACATACCATACAATTGATCTCTCAATAAAGGACATACCATACAACTGATCTCTCTACAAAGTACATACCATACAACTGATCTCTCAATAACGGACATACCATACAACTGATCTCTCAATAAAGGACATACCATACAACTGATCTCTCTACAAAGTACATACCATACAACTGATCTCTCAATAACGGACATACCATACAACTGATCTCTCAATAAAGGACATACCATACAACTGATCTCTCTACAAAGTACACACCATACAACTGATCTCTCAATAACGGACATACCATACAATTGATCTCTCAATAAAGGACATACCATACAACTGATCTCTCTACAAAGTACATACCATACAACTGATCTCTCAATAAAGGACATACCGTACAACTGATCTCTTTACAAAGGACATACCATACAACTGATCTCCCAATAAAGGACACACCATACAACTGATCTCTCAATAAAGGACATACCATACAACTGATCTCTCAATAAAGGACACACCATACAAATGATCTCTCAATAAAGGACATACCATACAACTGATCTCTCAATAAAGGACACACCATACAACTGATCTCTCAATAAAGGACATACCATACAACTGATCTCTCAATAAAGGACATACCGTACAACTGATCTCTCAATAAAGGACACACCATACAACTGATCTCTCAATAAAGGACATACCATACAACTGATCTCTCAATAAAGGACATACCATACAACTGATCTCTCAATAAAGGACATACCGTACAACTGATCTCTTTACAAAGGACATACCATACAACTGATCTCTCAACAAAAGACATACCATACAACTGATCTCTCAATAAAGGACATACCATACAACTGATCTCTCTACAAAGTACATACCATACAACTGATCTCTCAATAAAGGACATACCGTACAACTGATTTCTCAATAAAGGACATACCATACAACTGATCTCTCAGTATAGGACATACCATACAACTGATCTCTCAGTATAGGACATACCATACAACTGATCTCTCTACAAAGTACATACCATACAACTGATCTCTCAATAAAGGACATACCATACAACTGATCTCTCAATAAAGGACACACCATACAACTGATCTCTCAATAAAGGACATACCATACAACTGATCTCTCAATAAAGGACATACCGTACAACTGATCTCTCAATAAAGGACACACCATACAACTGATCTCTCAATAAAGGACACACCATACAACTGATCTCTCAATAAAGGACATACCATACAACTGATCTCTCAATAAAGGACATACCATACAACTGATCTCTCTACAAAGTACATACCATACAACTGATCTCTCAATAAAGGACATACCGTACAACTGATCTCTCAATAAAGGACATACCATACAACTGATCTCTCAGTATAGGACATACCATACAACTGATCTCTCAGTATAGGACATACCATACAACTGATCTCTCTACAAAGTACATACCATACAACTGATCTCTCAATAAAGGACACACCATACAACTGATCTCTCAATAAAGGACATACCATACAACTGATCTCTCAATAAAGGACATACCGTACAACTGATCTCTCAATAAAGGACACACCATACAACTGATCTCTCAATAAAGGACATACCATACAACTGATCTCTCAATAAAGGACACACCATACAACTGATCTCTCAATAAAGGACATACCATACAACTGATCTCTCAATAAAGGACATACCGTACAACTGATCTCTTTACAAAGGACATACCATACAACTGATCTCTCAACAAAAGACATACCATACAACTGATCTCTCAATAAAGGACATACCATACAACTGATCTCTCTACAAAGTACATACCATACAACTGATCTCTCAATAAAGGACACACCATACAACTGATCTCTCAATAAAGGACATACCATACAACTGATCTCTCAGTATAGGACATACCATACAACTGATCTCTCAATAAAGGACACACCATACAACTGATCTCTCAATAAAGGACATACCGTACAACTGATCTCTCAATAAAGGACACACCATACAACTGATCTCTCAATAAAGGACATACCATACAACTGATCTCTCAATAAAGGACATACCGTACAACTGATCTCTTTACAAAGGACATACCATACAACTGATCTCTCAACAAAAGACATACCATACAACTGATCTCTCTACAAACTACATACCATACAACTGATCTCTCAATAAAGGACATACCGTACAACTGATCTCTTTACAAAGGACATACCATACAACTGATCTCCCAATAAAGGACACACCATACAACTGATCTCTCAATAAAGGACATACCATACAACTGATCTCTCAGTATAGGACATACCATACAACTGATCTCTCAATAAAGGACACACCATACAAATGATCTCTCAATAAAGGACATACCATACAACTGATCTCTCAATAAAGGACATACCATACAACTGATCTCTCAGTATAGGACATACCATACAACTGATCTCTCAATAAAGGACACACCATACAAATGATCTCTCAATAAAGGACATACCATACAACTGATCTCTCAATAAAGGACATACCATACAACTGATCTCTCAATAAAGGACATACCATACAACTGATCTCTCAATAAAGGACACACCATACAACTGATCTCTCAATAAAGGACACACCATACAAATGATCTCTCAATAAAGGACATACCGTACAACTGATCTCTCAATAAAGGACACACCGTACAACTGATCTCTCAATAAAGGACATACCATACAACTGATCTCTCAATAAAGGACATACCGTACAACTGATCTCTTTACAAAGGACATACCATACAACTGATCTCTCAACAAAAGACATACCATACAACTGATCTCTCAATAACGGACATACCATACAATTGATCTCTCAATAAAGGACATACCATACAACTGATCTCTCTACAAAGTACATACCATACAACTGATCTCTCAATAACGGACATACCATACAACTGATCTCTCAATAAAGGACATACCATACAACTGATCTCTCAATAAAGGACACACCATACAACTGATCTCTCAATAAAGGACATACCATACAACTGATCTCTCAATAAAGGACATACCGTACAACTGATCTCTTTACAAAGGACATACCATACAACTGATCTCTCAACAAAAGACATACCATACAACTGATCTCTCAATAAAGGACATACCATACAACTGATCTCTCTACAAAGTACATACCATACAACTGATCTCTCAATAAAGGACACACCATACAACTGATCTCTCAATAAAGGACATACCATACAACTGATCTCTCAGTATAGGACATACCATACAACTGATCTCTCAATAAAGGACACACCATACAACTGATCTCTCAATAAAGGACATACCGTACAACTGATCTCTCAATAAAGGACACACCATACAACTGATCTCTCAATAAAGGACATACCATACAACTGATCTCTCAATAAAGGACATACCGTACAACTGATCTCTTTACAAAGGACATACCATACAACTGATCTCTCAACAAAAGACATACCATACAACTGATCTCTCTACAAACTACATACCATACAACTGATCTCTCAATAAAGGACATACCGTACAACTGATCTCTTTACAAAGGACATACCATACAACTGATCTCCCAATAAAGGACACACCATACAACTGATCTCTCAATAAAGGACATACCATACAACTGATCTCTCAGTATAGGACATACCATACAACTGATCTCTCAATAAAGGACACACCATACAAATGATCTCTCAATAAAGGACATACCATACAACTGATCTCTCAATAAAGGACATACCATACAACTGATCTCTCAGTATAGGACATACCATACAACTGATCTCTCAATAAAGGACACACCATACAAATGATCTCTCAATAAAGGACATACCATACAACTGATCTCTCAATAAAGGACATACCATACAACTGATCTCTCAATAAAGGACATACCATACAACTGATCTCTCAATAAAGGACACACCATACAACTGATCTCTCAATAAAGGACACACCATACAAATGATCTCTCAATAAAGGACATACCGTACAACTGATCTCTCAATAAAGGACACACCATACAACTGATCTCTCAATAAAGGACATACCATACAACTGATCTCTCAATAAAGGACATACCGTACAACTGATCTCTTTACAAAGGACATACCATACAACTGATCTCTCAACAAAAGACATACCATACAACTGATCTCTCAATAACGGACATACCATACAATTGATCTCTCAATAAAGGACATACCATACAACTGATCTCTCTACAAAGTACATACCATACAACTGATCTCTCAATAACGGACATACCATACAACTGATCTCTCAATAAAGGACATACCATACAACTGATCTCTCTACAAAGTACATACCATACAACTGATCTCTCAATAACGGACATACCATACAACTGATCTCTCAATAAAGGACATACCGTACAACTGATCTCTTTACAAAGGACATACCATACAACTGATCTCCCAATAAAGGACACACCATACAACTGATCTCTCAATAAAGGACATACCATACAACTGATCTCTCAGTATAGGACATACCATACAAATGATCTCTCAATAAAGGACATACCATACAACTGATCTCTCAATAAAGGACATACCGTACAACTGATCTCTCAATAAAGGACACACCATACAACTGATCTCTCAATAAAGGACATACCATACAACTGATCTCTCAATAAAGGACATACCGTACAACTGATCTCTTTACAAAGGACATACCATACAACTGATCTCTCAACAAAAGACATACCATACAACTGATCTCTCAATAAAGGACATATCGTACAACTGATCTCTTTACAAAGGACATACCATACAACTGATCTCCCAATAAAGGACACACCATACAACTGATCTCTCAATAAAGGACATACCATACAACTGATCTCTCAGTATAGGACATACCATACAACTGATCTCTCAATAAAGGACACACCATACAAATGATCTCTCAATAAAGGACATACCATACAACTGATTTCTCAATAAATGACGTACCATACAACTGATCTCTCAATAAAGGACATACCATACAAATGATCTCTCAATAAAGGACATACCATACAACTGATCTCTCAATAAAGGACATACCGTACAACTGATCTCTCAATAAATGACACACCATACAACTGATCTCTCAGTATAGGACATACCATACAACTGATCTCTCAGTATAGGACATACCATACAACTGATCTCTCTACAAAGTACATACCATACAACTGATCCCTCAATAAAGGACATACCATACAACTGATCTCTCAATAAAGGACACACCATACAACTGATCTCTCAATAAAGGACATACCATACAACTGATCTCTCAATAAAGGACATACCGTACAACTGATCTCTCAATAAAGGACACACCATACAACTGATCTCTCAATAAAGGACACACCATACAACTGATCTCTCAATAAAGGACATACCATACAACTGATCTCTCAATAAAGGACATACCATACAACTGATCTCTCTACAAAGTACATACCATACAACTGATCTCTCAATAAAGGACATACCGTACAACTGATCTCTTTACAAAGGACATACCATACAACTGATCTCCCAATAAAGGACACACCATACAACTGATCTCTCAATAAAGGACATACCATACAACTGATCTACCAATAAAGGACACACCATACAACTGATCTCTCAATATAGGACATACCATACAACTGATCTCTCAATAAAGGACACACCATACAAATGATCTCTCAATAAAGGACATACCATACAACTGATCTCTCAATAAAGGACATACCATACAACTGATCTCTCAATAAAGGACATACCATACAACTGATCTCTCAATAAAGGACGTACCATACAACTGATCTCTCAATAAAGGACATACCGTACAACTGATCTCTCAATAAAGGACATACCGTACAACTGATCTCTCAATAAAGGACATACCATACAACTGATCTCTCAATAAAGGACGTACCATACAACTGATCTCTCAATAAAGGACATACCGTACAACTGATCTCTCAATACAGGACACACCATACAACTGATCTCTCAATAAAGGACATACCATACAACTGATCTCTCAATAAAGGACATACCGTACAACTGATCTCTCAATACAGGACACACCATACAACTGATCTCTCAATAAAGGACATACCATACAACTGATCTCTCAATAAAGGACATACCGTACAACTGATCTCTCAATAAAGGACACACCATACAACTGATCTCTCAATAAAGGACATACCATACAACTGATCTCTCAATAACGGACACACCATACAACTGATCTCTTAATAAAGGACACACCATACAAATGATCTCTCAATAAAGGACATACCATACAACTGATCTCTCAATAAAGGACATACCATACAACTGATCTCTCAATAAAGGACACACCATACAACTGATCTCTCAATAAAGGACATACCATACAACTGATCTCTCAATAAAGGACATACCATACAACTGACCTCTCAATAAAGGACATACCATACAACTGGTCTCTCTATAAAGGACACACCATACAACTGATCTGTCAATAAAGGACATACCATACAACTGATCTGTCAATAAAGGACATACCATACAATTGAACTCTCAATAAAGGACATACCATACAATTGAATTCTCAATAAAGGACATACCATACAACTGATCTCTCAATAAAGGACATACCGTACAACTGATCTCTCAATAAAAGACATCCCATATAAGTGACCTCTCAATAAAGGACACACCATACAACTGATCTGTCAATAAAGGACATACGATACAACTGATCTGTCAATAAAGGACATACCATACAACTGGTCTCAATAAAGGACATACGATACAACTGATCTGTCAATAAAGGACATACCATACAACTGATCTGTCAATAAAGGACATACCATACAACTGGTCTCAATAAAGGACATATCATACAAATAAGAGTTCCACCAATAGAGGACATGTCTTCCTAATGTGACTCACCCGACATACTTGTAGCCACAGTAGGCAAGTAGATCTAGGTACTTGAGGTCCGTCGAGACATTCATCAAGTAGGTGACAAGTAGAAGCAGGAGTATTTCTATGACGAGCCACACGAGGGCAGTACTAGTGAGGATGCCGAGCTGCTCTGGTGTAAATCTACAACACACGACACACGCAGTTCTACTTTATTGTTGCAAAACTAAATACAAATGATTTTACCAACTGGTCCAAGTTGTCATACTGTTTATGATACTCTGAGAGTGTTACAGACCTACATCTAACTATTAGCATGCTAGCGGATTTGTGTGTGTGTGTGTTTTTGCGTGGGTGTGCACGTATGTGTATCTGTGCGTGTGTGCGTGCATACACTCTGGTGGCCTTCCTCTCTGATAGTACTATGTCATATTCTCAACATACCTGTGATACTGTTCCTATACCATGTTTATATCTGATTCATTTACAATTTACATTCTTTTATGACATTGCTATGTGTCTACTCTATTGACAGATATTTTACCTCACAAAATAGTGGATTTATTTTAGCTTTCTCACAATACTTAAGGGATTGTGGAGTTGAAACAGCTGTGTGATGCCATACTTCAGGTGAGTTTACCTGTTCTGCGTTCCAAGAACAACACCAGCCAGCAAAATGTACGTTACAAACGCCATTCCTGAAATTATACGAGAAATCAAGAATCAGTATAATACAAATACAGCAATAAAGTCCTGTATAGATTCAAAGTTCAAACATATATATATATATATATATAATATATATATCTGACCAATATACTACTGAACGCAGCTTGACCAACCAAATACAGTGTCTGGACAGAACAGTTTTTTGCTTGATCATTGCTAAGCAATTTTGGGCAGATAAATGTGATGCTTCACTGAAGTTTTTATGGCACAAAATGTGCACTAGACACTTAGAAATTATATATACCATATACAACCGAAATGAAAACCTACAGTGGATTCTACCTAGTATGTACTGACCCAAGGTCAAGCCTATTTAGCATGTACTGACCTAGGGTCAAGCCTACCTGTTATATACTGACCTGGGGACAAGTCTACCTTGTATGTACTGACCTAGGGTCACGCCTATCTGGTATGTACTGACCTAGGGTCAAGCCTACATAGTATATACAGGACTGTATACTGACCCAGGGTCAAGCCTACCTGTTATATACTGACCTGGGGACAAGTCTACCTAGTATGTACTGACCTAGGGTCACGCCTACCTGGTATGTACTGACCTGGGGTCAAGCCTACCTGGTATGAACTGACCAAGAGTAAAAACCACCTGATATATACTGACCTAGGGTCAAGCCTACCTGGTATGTACAGATCTGGAGCATTGACATCAAAGCGGGGAGCCACTGGCGAATCCTGGTCAAATCTTATTGACCAATTCTGAAATAAAGAAAAGGGGACACAGATCAACAGAATGAAAACTTAGAATATACTGGGTGCGTACTGAATGTACACAAATCTCTTTGAGAATAAGCGTCCAGCAGCAGGAATCACCTGGTTTGTTCTAATTATAACTACAAGATAACAACAATTACAAGATATCAACAAGTTTTAACCAATTTGAAGTACATGAACATACATGTCTTTAGTTTACCCCAACAGCCATCATTCAGTGTCGAGAGCATATAAAACTACTTAATTCACTAGTTCACATACCGCATTCCTTCTATTAAGCGTACAGTATGCCCAAGAAATATTTCAGATGTGCAAATATGTCAAAACATGCATTCTAATAAACATACACCCATTCAATTATTTCACATTATTGCACTTGATGGCGACACTTGGTATTCATTCACCAGGTGGCGTCACACAATATAAACATGACATCCCTGTTTGTGTTAGCGTGTTGTTCTGAATTGGATATTCACATATGTAACACATATTTGTGGTTACTGTGAGTTTAAAAACAGTTATGAGTAAAACATTGGAGATAACTAGAAATAGTGAAGGCGGCGAGCATGTATTGTGTGCAGTCTGCAGTAAGGACGACGCATGACGGGTGACCGTGTGTACAGCCATCTCGGCTGACGTGACTGGCAAGTGACTTGTGCTTCCACCTATAGGACACTAGAACACTAGTCTGATAATTTAGGTGGAACTTTCGATCTTCTGTCATCAATGAGCTGGGAATCTAGTGCAACAATGTAGAAATTAAATTACAATTATGGAATCAACACTAGACACCAGTCAAGGTTGGCCGCTGTCACAGACACTGCAAAAAAGGGTGTATGCTTATTGGGGCAAACCAATTAATGGATTAATAAAACAAATAAGATATTGATTTAATTTTAACATACGGCAAAGAAACGGCTTCATAAACTGGCAGACCCAACTGTTGTCACACAACTGTCACTTACCGAGTGAGCAAAGGGAAACATAAGCAGGCCCAGTTTCTTTCCAACATATGACGTGTCCACTGCGAAATAATACTTAAGTTTGCTTGTCGACACATATTTCTCAATCTGCAAATAAAAATATCTTGTGATTTGTACAGTGAAACAGTTACAATTTCACTTGCAAGAGATCATTTAAGAATAGTGTCACACCATCGCCGAGCGCTGAAGTTAATGTTGACAATATCAGCATCACACCAATTCTGAGCACTTTAGTTTATGTTCACAATATAATAACATAGACACCAGGTCTGATTCTCTGTAACGAACTTCATACAATCTCGATGTAGACTCAGCCACAAGTTCTCACCACTTCTACTTTCGAAACAAGTGCAACATAGAATTATAAATTACTGGATATTTCGCTTTACTTCACTTACATTTTTGTGCACATAGTCGGTGCCCTGGTTGGCCAGTGTCTGTCCGTAGTTCATGGCCATGTTTGCCATCGGGTCGTTGAGTAACTGCTGCCCACCGAACTGGGGGAAGTTGCTCTGATCCTGGTACTGCTGGTCATAGCCTCCAGACTGGCTGTATGCGGACTGGTCATACCCCATACCTCAACAACACAACATAGTTTATTAACGCACAAATACTTATAGTTATATCATGAACAAATATGGATGGTAATAATCACCTGAAGGTAATTACTTTTTTAAAACACACATTTTAAAATGGCTACTGCCACCAAACATATGTATACATGCACATGTATAATTTCAAATATTTAAAATATATATTACTGTCTAAATTTAATGTAGTATTGTGACATTTCTTAACCATATATATTATGGTGATCTGAAAACCTTTGTATTATTCTTATCATTGATCACGCAGAAGTCATGGGCTTTATGTCGATGTGTCGGGCACTGTGGTCAGGTAAGGTCACTGTTTAATTATCCATGTAGTAAATGTATGGACCCATTTTGCACTTAAGAAACTCACGGACAGTGTTCCGTCAAAAGTTACCAATGACATGACGACAACTGCGTGTAAGACAGTGTTCCGTCAAAGTTAACATTGACATGAGGACAGCTGTGTGTAAGACAGTGTTCCGTCAAAAGTTAACATTGACATGAGGACAGCTGTGTGTAAGACAGTGTTCCGTCAAAAGTTAACATTGACCTGACGACAGCTGTGTGTAAGACAGTGTTCCGTCAAAAGTTAACATTGACCTGACGACAGCTGTGTGTAAGACAGTGTTCCGCCAAAAGTTAACATTGACCTGACGACAGCTGTGTGTAAGACAGTGTTCCGTCAAAAGTTAACATTGACATGAGGACAGCTGTGTGTAAGACAGTGTTCCGTCAAAGTTAACATTGACCTGACGACAGCTGTGTGTAAGACTGTGTTCCGTCAAAAGTTAACATTGACCTGACGACAGCTATGTGTAAGACTGTGTTCCGTCAAAAGTTAACATTGACCTGACGACAGCTGTGTGTAAGACAGTGTTCCATCAAAAGTTAACATTGACCTGACGACAGCTGTGTGTAAGACTGTGTTCCGTCAAAAGTTAACATTGACATGACGACAGCTGTGTGTAAGACTGTGTTCCGTCAAAGTTAACATTGACCTGACGACAGCTGTGTGTAAGACAGTGTTCCGTCAAAAGTTAACATTGACCTGACGACAGCTGTGTGTAAGACAGTGTTCCATCAAAAGTTAACATTGACCTGACGACAGCTGTGTGTAAGACAGTGTTCCGTCAAAAGTTAACATTGACCTGACGACAGCTGTGTGTAAGACAGTGTTCCGTCAAAAGTTAACATTGACCTGACGACAGCTGTGTGTAAGACAGTGTTCCGTCAAAGTTAACATTGACCTGACGACAGCTGTGTGTAAGACTGTGTTCCGTCAAAGTTAACATTGACCTGACGACAGCTGTGTGTAAGACAGTGTTCCGTCAAAGTTAACATTGACCTGACGACAGCTGTGTGTAAGACTGTGTTCCGTCAAAGTTAACATTGACCTGATGACAGCTGTGTGTAAGACTGTGTTCCGTCAAAGTTAACATTGACCTGACGACAGCTGTGTGTAAGACAGTGTTCCGTCAAAAGTTAACATTGACCTGACGACAGCTGTGTGTAAGACAGTGTTCCGTCAAAAGTTAACATTGACATGACGAAAGCTGTGTGTAAGACAGTGTTCCGCCAAAAGTTAACATTGACCTGACGACAGCTGTGTGTAAGACAGTGTTCCGTCAAAAGTTAACATTGACATGACGAAAGCTGTGTGTAAGACAGTGTTCCGCCAAAAGTTAACATTGACCTGACGACAGCCGTGTGTAAGACAGTGTTCCGTCAAAAGTTAACATTGACCTGACGACAGCTGTGTGTAAGACAGTGTTCCATCAAAAGTTAACATTGACCTGACGACAGCTGTGTGTAAGACAGTGTTCTGTCAAAAGTTAACATTGACATGACGACAACTGTGTGTAAGACAGTGTTCCGTCAAAAGTTAACATTGACATGACGACAGCTGTGTGTAAGACAGTGTTCCGCCAAAAGTTAACATTGACCTGACGACAGCTGTGTGTAAGACTGTGTTCCGTCAAAAGTTAACATTGACATGACGAAAGCTGTGTGTAAGACAGTGTTCCGTCAAAAGTTAACATTGACATGACGAAAGCTGTGTGTAAGACAGTGTTCCGCCAAAAGTTAACATTGACATGATGAAAGCTGTGTGTAAGACAGTGTTCCGTCAAAGTTAACATTGACATGACGAAAGCTGTGTGTAAGACAGTGTTCTGTCAAAAGTTAACATTGACATGACGACAACTGTGTGTAAGACAGTGTTCCGTCAAAAGTTAACATTGACATGACGACAGCTGTGTGTAAGACAGTGTTCCGTCAAAAGTTAACATTGACATGACGAAAGCTGTGTGTAAGACAGTGTTCCGCCAAAAGTTAACATTGACATGACGAAAGCTGTGTGTAAGACAGTGTTCTGTCAAAAGTTAACAT